>CM055067.1:4045656-4142810 GCA_029204045.2 Tillandsia leiboldiana | reverse complement strand
AGATCAAAACCCCAGCTCTAAGGGTCCCAGCACAGTGCTCTCTCATCTTTCTCTCTTCTTCTTCTTCTCTGGTTGGGAACGAGCAAAGAAAGAGAGAAAGGGAAATGTGTGTGGGAGAGAAAGAGAGAGGGAGAGAAAATAAGTAGGTTGTAGGTGTGGCCGGTTAGGGGTGGTTGGCCCTTTTTTCAGAGGGCTGCAACAATTGCACATTGGTCCAAAACTTTCTTTATTTGCTATTAGGCACATGTCAGTCACCGCCACTTTCAAGCCCTTGCGACCACCAATTCGCTGTGTTTCGAGCGTCCGAAACTTCGTAAGTACAGTGTTGTGAGGCTCCCCAGGGTGCCCGCAGGACATTTCAGGCGTTTAAAATACCGTGCGCACCAATCCGATATTTGCGAGTTGAGGATCTGCAAGTACGGACCGGGGCGCTCTCTTTGCGCCCGCAAGATGGTTTCCGGAGGTCCGCAGGACTTCCTGGGCGACCGAAAGCCCTCGTGCTCATTTTCCTAACTCTCAGGTTGAGAATCCAAATCCTGCTCTCGGGTGCCCGCCGAAGGCCCGATAGTATGGCCGGGGGTCCACTTCCTCATTCGAGCGCCAGGAAGTTCCCAGAATTTTCAAAGTTGAGTTTTTCACCCGTTTTCGACTAAATTTTCATCCGAATGCGATCCAATTTGAACCAAACTTGCTCTAAACCTTTTTTATCATAATTTTAAACACATTCAAAGTGATTTATTTGCTTTTTTTAATTTAGCGAAAGTCCGTGCACCACAACAATTTCAGTGCTTTACAAAATTCTTGTAATTATAATTTATTAAAATAAAATATATTTTAATTAGAAGGCATGTATCTTAGGAGACTCAAATAAAAGAAATGATATTTGTACATACGCAGTCTAGGTGTAAGATTCACTCTACCATCTAAGAGTAGTTTTTTTTTTCTATACTAATCTTATAAACTTTCTCTTTTGTGTAAAAATGTATAGAAATTACCAAAACTATACACCATTTTGGTTTTAAAACCTTTCAAACATTTGAATTCCCTTTATTTTAATATCCAATCTTTTAATTTATTTAATTAAGTCATTTAATGGCTCATTTGATATAAAATTTAAGCTAATTACTTATTTTAATATATTTATAATTATATAAATGGTATAAAATATACTAATTAACTAGTAAAAATAAGCAACTCATGCAAATTTTAAAATTAAAAAGTGATTAATTGACCGGAAACCAATAGATTAAAAGGTTAAAAAACAAAACTAAAATTTTTAAAAGTTAGATAATCAAATCAAATATTTACGTGCTTTTACTTTTTTTTTCTAATATTTAAAACTTTTTTAAAAAAATCTTTGTGAACTCTTGTATGAAAAAAGTGTAATACTAACACATATTTATAAAGTGTAAATGCATGTAACAATTTTCTAAATAAAAAATGATAAAAATGTATATAACTAATATGAATTATGAGCTATTTTGATTTGGCTACGCAACCTTTCAATTATTATTATTTTTTATTACCTAATCTTTCAATTTGTTTGATTTCAGTCAATTAATGACACTCTGATTTTAAAAATTGAATTTGTTATTTATCTTTACAAATTTAATTAATATATTTTATATAATTCTTGCAACTATTTTTTATTAAAATAATAATTAGCTTAGATTTTGAAGTCATAGTATCATTTACGGACTCAAATCAAACAAATTAAAAGATTGGATAGTAAAACTAAAATTTTAATAACTTGAATAATTGATTCAAAATGATTCATAGTTTAGAAAAGTTTCATATTTTTCCGCCTAAAAGAATACTTTGTATATATTCGGTGCACGAGATATGGCGTACACCGAGTTTAGGCAACAATCGCAAATGCAAAATATGATGTACGTTTGTCGGACCCTACCCATACGATTATGAGATCGCTCTTTCTAGGGTTTACTAGTTAAGAACCGCACTTCGCGGCAGGTGAAAAGATTTACAATAAACATACATTGGTAAATATCAAACGATATAAAAGAAGAATAGTTGTATAAATATTTCAAATCTTAAAAATCACTTGAAGACGAAAGTCATAACAAAAACATCTATGCATAAGCTTATCATATTGAGACAACAAAATAGCTGTCAAGATGGCAAGCACATTGCATCGACAAAATGCACACCGCAAAAAAAAAGAAAAAAGATGCATGGCTAATAGATTAAATAGTTTTACATATGCAAGGCTAATATATAAAATAATTTTATTATATTATTAGGATTTAGTGCTGCTATTGCTTGGGCGATCATCTTGTGAGAGCCTGCAAGATAACATATATACCACTACAAGAATTATTATTTTTAACGACCAAATTTTAACGAAGGAAAAAAAATTTGGTCGTTAAAAACATATGGGACAAATTAATTTATTTTTTTTAAGACCAAAATTTTTTTTTAGCCGTCTTAAATAAAATTTATCCGGTAATCTTGATATTTTCCTGATAAAGCAAGATTTTTCTTTTACTCTCACACGCAACCTCTCTCCTAAAACCCATTCACCTTCCTCTTTTGCTAATTCCCACTTTTGCTGATTCCCAAACAGACACAACAACTCTCTTTATTTTTATTTATTATATTTTTTTTTTCCTATCGTCACTTTCCTCCAAAATACTTCTCTTACCCACCTACCTACAGAGACCAAAAAAACCTCTCTAATTTTTCTTCTCTCTATTTTATTCAAGTTCGAAGCCATCCGTCCCGCCCCTCTCAACGCGCGCGCGCGAGAAGCCCTCCGTCGCCGATCCCCTCTCACCGCGCTCGAGAAGCTCCGCCTGCAACCCTTGTACCCCTCTCAACGCGTGCGAGAAGCTCCGCCTACAGCCCTTCGTCATCGGCCCACTCTCACCGCACGCGATACACAGTCGCCGCCCTTGTAGCCCATCGCCTCACCTACAGACAGTCGCGTTCGCGCCCACGCCCACAACTCGTCGCGCCCGCGCCCCTGCAGCCCGTCGTCGTGCTGCAGCCCATCATCGTGTCGCAGCCCGTCGTCGTGCCGATTTTCTGAGTAATTTTTTTTTTTACTCATTAATATTATTTTGCTAGAATAATTTGTTAGTGTTTAGAACAGACTTAGTTATGGATGAGTCAATGATTGACAGGATAATCGAAACATTTTTCTGTTTCTTGTTAATATTATTTTACTCATTAATATTATTTTGCGAGAATAATTTGTTAGTGTTTAGAATAGACTTAGCTATGGATGAGTCAATGATTGACAGGATAATCGAAACATTCGAGTTTTAGTTGTATGCAACGAGAGTTTAATTAAGACATTGCTTATATTTTGTTCTTTATTTTTTAACTTTCACTATTTTTCATTTAGTAGGATTTCAAATTTTGATTATTCATCAAAAACTTCTCATAATTAGTTTTGTGTCATTAGTGAAATCACATTATATCTTAAACTTTTTATAGATTTTCATAAATTGCTACTAAGTTTTTTGACAAGTTGCAAAAAGTTTGTCCCTTTTTATGAATAGAAAGAATATCAAATTCTGCTCCTATATATTTAAAATGCATGCTAGCCTTCTTAATAGTCTCTTTAATATGAATGAATTCTAACAATAATTATTTATTTACATTCTTCAGAAAATATTGTATAACATTACTTATTATACTATCTGTTTGTTTAGGTAATTTTTTTGGATTATCTCTACTCGATTATGAGAAAATGGCACCTAGTAAATGTTGGATGGATCTAGTTAATGATCGATTAAGTGAAGCATATGAAAATAGAGTTCAATTTTTTTTGAATTATGCTTTTAAACGTACAGGACATAACAATAAAATTCGATGCCCTTGTGTTAGATGTAATAATACATATTGAGGAACTCGTGAGTTAGTTGAGACGCATTTGAAAGTTTATGGAATAGTTCAGAGTTATACTTTCTGGTATCACCATGGTGAAAGATCTGGTGAGTCTCAATCGGATTCAGATTCAGATGATGATAATGAGGGAATAGAAGAAGATGATAGTGCTGATGAAATGCATGAAATCTTAAGGGATTTATATCCCGAATTGAATAGAAATTTTGAGAACAATACTACGATAATTGATGAAGATTTTGAAGATGAACCAAATGACGAAGCAAAGTCTTTCTATAAATTACTCAAAGAGTCTATTCAACCATTATATAATGGTTCGAAATGCTCAAAATTATCTTTGCTAATCAAATTGTTTCATATTAAGAGCCTTGGAGGATGGAGTAATGCGTCATTTACTATGTTACTTCAATTATTAAAAGAAAATATTCTACCAAGCGGAACAATATTCCCAGATTCATATTATGAGGCAAAAAATACTATTCATGATATTGGACTTTCTTACCAAAAAATTGATGCATGCATTAACAATTGTATGTTATATTGGAAAGAGAATGAAGAATCTGATTCATGCAAAATTTGCGGGACTTCTAGATGGAAGCATGACAAATGTAGTGGGGAAATTGAACATAAAGTAAATGGTAAAAAAATACCACTGAAGTCATTACATTATTTTCCATTAAAATCTAGACTTCAAAGGTTATTTATGTCAACAAAAATAGCTTCTTTTATGAGATGACATTTTGATAAAAGAGTAGATAATGGAGTGATGTGGCACCCGGCTGATTCAATGGCATGGAAGTCTTTTGATGAACTACATGAACCATTTGCATTAGCCTCGTAATGTCAGACTTGGTCTTGCTAGCGATGGCTTTCAACCATTTGGAGATTCGAGAAAATCATATAGCATTTGGCCAGTAATCCTAATTCCCTACAATCTGCCTCCATGGATATGTATGAAGCAATCTAATTTCATTTTGTCAATGCTTATTCCAGGACCTGAGAGTCCCGGGGATGCAATTGATATCTATCTCCAACCATTGATTGAAGAGTTGAAGGAACTATGGGAAGTAGGTGTTGAAACATTTGATGCATCAATACGACAAAATTTTCAATTACGTGCAGCTTTGTTGTGGACAATTAATGATTTTCCTGCTTACAGAAACCTGTCTGGATTGAGTACAAAGGGAAAACTAGCATGTCCTTGTTGCAATAAGAATACCTTTTCTATTAGGTTAACTAATGGTTGCAAGCAATGTTATATGGGCCATCGATGATATTTGCCTAATAAGCACAAGTGGCGATATGATAAATATTCTTTTGATGGAACCAAGGAGCGAGGTTGTGCACCAAAGTTATTTAGCGGTGATGAAATCTTGGAACAAGTGCAAGATCTTGAAAGAATCATTTTAACAAAAGCTCCTAATAAAAGGGTAAAAATATCACATAACATTCGAGGTGATAATTGGAACAAGAAAAGTATATTATTTGAACTTCCATATTGGAAAACTCTTTTGTTGCGTCATAATTTAGATGTAATGCACATTGAGAAGAATATATATGATAATGTACAAGGGACAATTATGAATACCAAGGGAAAAACTAAGGACACAGTGAAATCTCGTCTCGATTTGCAAACAATGAATATAAGACCAGAATTACATCCGATCCAAAAAGGGGATAAGTTTGTTCTTCCCGCTGCCTCCTACATGTTATCGCCAAATGAGAAGCACACATTTTGCCTTTTTCTTAAGCAATTAAGAGTTCCATATGGCTTCTCCTCAAATATATCTTATTGTGTAAATCTTAAAGAACATAAGATTTCTGGATTGAAAAGTCATGATTGCCATATTATGCTGCAACGCCTACTTCCTCTTGCTCTACGTGGTTTACTTCCTAAAGAAGTTTATGAACCACTTTTTGAGTTATCTTTATTTTTCACCGTGCTAGGTTCTAAGACCCTAAAGGCAGATGATTTGGATCAAATAGAAACTCAAATTCCAATAACTCTTTGTAAATTAGAGAGAATTTTTCCTCCTTCATTTTTTGATGTTATGATACATTTGCCAATTCATCTAGCAAATAAGCTAAGATTGGAGGACCAAGCCAATAGAGTCAATGTACTCTAATAGAGCGGTACTTGTATACTTTAAAAGGGTTTGTATACGCAATAGAGCTTGTCCAGAAGGTTCAATTGCAGAAGGCCACATGGCAAATGGAATGTATGAACCTTTTGTTCAAGATATCTTCATGGCATTGAGACAAGATTTCGTTCTTTCTATTCTAGATTCTACGGATCTTCCAAAGCAGAGGAAGGTGCGAGGGACAAAACAAATGTAAGGGAAGTAACTTGCAAAGTTGAAGAAACAGGAACAAAATTGAATGTGAAATTCTACAATAAGCGCGTGTTGGAAAGAATCATCGGGTATTTTCGAGGCACTTAGGAAGAATCGTGCGCGATCGTAATAGTTGTCCACTTCGTGTGCACTCATGGGATGGAAGGATTAGGGGGCACTCATGGAAGGAGAGGAGGGAGTGAAGAAAAGAAGCATATGCGGGCTGCAGTGCGGGTAAACTATTTAGCTTGATATCAATTTGAGTTTAATCATAAAAACTATTTAGCTTGATATCAATTTTAGTTGTTATATGAGTAAAGTTTTAATTTGGAGCTTTTATTTTGGTTTGATTGAAATTTAGTATTGAATTAGTTGTAAGCTGATATAGCATATCAATTTTAGATTTACAATAAGTTTTATAACCTTATTTACATTTGATTTGAACTTGAAGGATAAATTTGAGAATAAGAAATGGAGAAGTTTCGTGAAGATATTTTAACTCATTTGAAAGATTTGTGGAATAAATGGAGGGGAGATTTGCATCGCAAATATATAAACCATGCAGTACTATACAAGAAACTCTAAAAAATATTCCCGAAGATATGGATCGAGATGATTGGGAGTGGCTAGTTAAGGAACATTTCTCAAGTAAAAAGTTTATGGTACACTTCCTTTTCTTTTTTTGCCATTAGATGAATTGAAGTATAAGCTATTTATTCTAAAAGAAACTTTTCTTACACATTTTGCTAATATTTTGAAGTTTTTTCTTCTATATATGTAAATATAGGCAGCAAGTAAACGAAACTCCATTAATAGGAACAAGTTAACTATGCCTCATTGTACAGATAGTAAGCCAATTCGACAAATTATTTGGAAGAAGGTAATGGAAAGTTAATATCATACTTTTTTAAAATTCTAGTTTTTGTATTGATCATAAATATTATTTGGGTTTGATTTCTGTACAAAAGGGAGGCAAAGTCGGTCAACCACCAAGCTTAGCAACTATATTTTTTGAGACTCGAAAAAAGGGTGACAAGTTAGTAGATGAAGACACTTTAAAACAATATGTATGTGGAACATATATTTATATTTTGTTTTAATTTTTGTTACTTTAATGCATTATCAACTTACTATTGTTTACCTTATTTCTTGAAGGATAAAATTATTGATGCTACTCAATCGGGACCCTCCTTATCCAATATAGAGTTAGTTGAAGAATGTTTTGGGTCACAACGTCATAACCATATTACTTGCTATGGTAGTGGCTTAAAGCCTAATGATATGAAGACTATTGGAACTAGAGTTGAGCTTCAAGGTAAGCTTCGTGAAACTCAAAAAAAAAAAGATTCGCTTAAGAACCGTATGGATGAAATGGAAGCCGAAGTAAGAATGATTAAGGAAATGCTTCAAACCTTCATTTGAGTAAACAATCTAATCTTCTTTAGATTTGTATCGTTTTTGCATGTGTATATATATTGGCACACAAAAGTTGCTTTTAAATTCTATGAGTTGTTTGCTTGCTTTATTGTTCAAAATCTATTTGTATGACTTAATTACTTTCATATTGTTTTAACTTTCGTTCTTTTTCTCTTTTGTAGGTAATTCATGGTGATATTGGGGACAAGAAAGACAATGAATTGCAATATGCCTTTTTTGCTTTAATCCTTTTTTTTAAAAAAAAATGATGAGTAGTAGGCATTTTATTTTTTGGTGAATGTTAACTATATATGTAATGGTGTGATGAAAATTTTAATGTATTAGGTGAATGGTAGTAGGCATTTGTTTTTTGGTGAATGTTAACTATATAAGTAATGGTGTGATGAAAACTTTAATGTGTTAGGTCAATGGTTTGGAAAAAAGTTTGAATGTTGTGGATGCTAATTACTTTTATTGTTAATGAAGTATTGTTATAAATTTGTTCATATATTGTGAATTTGTCATAAGCTTGCTTATATTTATATATTATTGTGTATACAATGTACTTATATTGCTAAAAGTAATAATTGGATGTAATATTTGTATCATTAACGACGGAAAAAATGGTCGTTATTATATTATCTTTTTTACTTACGAAATGTTATTAACGACGAAAAATATGGTCGTTATTATATTACTTTTTTTACTTACGAAATAGTATTAACGGCGGGAAATATGGTCGTTAGCTATACTAGCGACTAAATTTTTGGTCGTTATTAATACTATGAATAGAACAATTATAATTTCTATAATCTATATTACGACGGTCGAATTGGTCGTTATTGTAAAATTGAGTGGTTACTAAAGAAAATAAATAACGATGACAAATTATATGGTCACTATTAGTTTATAATGACGGGCAGTTCATTTTGGTCGGAATTGGTTTTAACGAATGAGGCTTTTACGACGGGCCACGACGGACGAATTTGCTGTCGTCAGTGATATTTAACGACAGAAAGTCTAATTTTTAAGGACGGTACCGCCTTTCGTTAAATAACTTATTTCCTGAAAAAAATAAATTATATATATTTTTGGTAAAGAATTTCTAGTGAAGCGAGGTAAATTACCTAAGACGTTTTTTTCTTAGTTTTTCGACATCCGAAGGTAATTTAGATCTATCTTCAAGGGAGCTGAAAAAATTCACGCAACAATGCGTTAACACTTGAACTGCAGTATTAGTTTAATGTGGAATAATGATGAGCAAAAAGGTAACAACACCTGGAGTGACTTATCATTGGTGGAGATATGTCTCCAAACAGGTCAACGCGTGCATCTTTCGAAGAAGTTAAAACTATTTGCTCCTTTATTTCATTGCCATCATTTCGGTAGGACAACTTTTGAGCTTTTGTTACAACTTCGTTAGAGAAACTCTTAATTACTTTAAATAATCTAACCCCCATGTCCAACTTATGAGAATCCACGACAACCTGAAAAGTATATTTTTTGCCGATTATATTTTTAATAATAGGAAGGACAGTGTATTGGTCAAAACTATCAGCAGTGGCAAGCTTTTGAGCAGGCACGTGTATTAAATCTTGAGCAACTCGTCCAAATATAGTGAAATTTGCATTGGCAGTGCCGTCATCGACGATTACATTCAACCTGTACCTATTATTTTGTTTTTTTTTTCACACTAGTGTGTGACACTTGTCATATAGAAAATTCATAATATTAGAACCGTTATTTGCATCTATTTGACTTACCATGGGACAGGGACTTGGTCATGTTTTCAGCATTGACCACAGCAAAATACTTCGCCATAACTCTTTATTGCTGACTTGCATTCATAGCAAGACCTATACCACCATCCGTATGAGGAGTCTATTGATTTTAATGTCACTTCACATCTAAACTTTGCATTCTAGAATTTGCAAGCATTCTTGGGAAGTAACACGGGAAACCACAACATAAAACTAGCCATGTGAGAATATTGGTCTCGGCAAGTAATTACCAACCCGTTGCAATGTTTGTCCCTGACTTTTATTTATCGTCATTGCATAACATAGCCAAACTGAAAATTGTCTCCTCTTAAGTGTAAACGGTCATTTTGTTTCAACTATGTCCATCACGATGCGAGGAATATAAACCTTTGCACCAATGTGGCTTCATGCGATTTCAGCTTTAATAACCCTTGAGGCTAATTGGGTCACAATTAGGGATGTTCCGTTGTAAAGACCTGCACTCTGATTAATATTTCACATCAACATTATGGGCGCCCCAACTTTCAACTTTAGTTCGTGATGTGGGATGTCGTTAAACTTTAATGAATTTAAAAAATCGACAGGGTAAAGAATATTATTCTCTTCCGTATTTGTCGAGGTATTACTTATCGAGTCAGAGCTCAAGTATATTTTTTCTTCACCAGGAATCAAAGATAGTATGTATGTATTGATGATGTCTGTTGTCTCATTTATAAGTGTGATAATAGCCCTATCCTTTAGATACGTAGGACTACTAAAATTGTTATCAACATCGTTGTATATTACTGCAGCAATAGAGTGTACTCCATTTCCAACAGCATTTATAATTATGCCAGCAGAAATTTATATCCAAGTTGGTTCAACCTCTCCGACAACTTCTATAGTTTCTAATTTATCATTGCCAAGTTAAGTATCCAATCCCCAAATTCGAACATCAATCTTTTTATTGTATTGTCTATAGAATTTCGGAACAGTCTCATGTTGGTTGTTAAACAAAAAACTCGACATTTTTTCCATATATATGACTTTGTAAGCGATGCGTTGATTATAACTTGTCTTGTGCCCCTGGTAACAACAGAAAGTATTTGCTTGAAATCTCCACTAAGAAGAATAGTCATGCCACCGAAAAGTTTCTCACAAATAGTAGAGCCGCCTGTTTGTAGAATATCCTTCAACGACTTGTGTAAAGCCTCAAAACAAATTCTATGATTCATTGGAGCTTCAACCCAAACAATCAAGCTAGCATACATAAGTAATTTTGCAAGTTGACTCCTTCTTTTGATTTCACAAGTTGAGCAATCATCAACCTTAATTGGTATTTTAAATTTTGAGTACGTTGTTCATCCCCTTGGTAGAAGAAGCGATGCTATTCTAGATGAAGCAACGACTAATACAATCTTTCCTTCAGAACGAATTTTTGAAATAATTGTTTGCCAAAGATAAGTTTTATCGATTCCTCCATGACCATAAACGAAAATGGTGTCCCATTTATTTCCATAGATAGAAGCCAAAACGACATAGTAGACATTTCTCTACTCATCATTCAATCCCCTAAATAAAGCTACATGCTCTTCCTTAAGCTGGTTAACAGTGTAATCCATTTCTTCCCTTAATAATCTACTAGTGTAGGAACCCGCGCGATGCGGCGGATAAAAATTATAGTAAAAATTTATAAATTAATTAAATAAATAAAAATATAAAAAAATAGAAAAAAAATAACTATAAATTTTGAAAGTAAAAAAATAAAATTTAAAGAACTTTGTAGCAACGGTAGAAAACCTAAGGCCTCAACAGAAGATAGTTGTACCTGATCAAAAGAATTTGCACAAAAGGCCAATATTAAAATATGATACAATATACACGGGCTGAAGAACTAACATATAGCATGACATGAATAAAAGAACTCCATTTTTAAAGATATCCAGCTGCAAAAGTTCCAAGTGGATATTTTGATAGCAATAAGTAAATAATTTGAAAATAAAGTAGTGATATCAAACATACATTGGCATGCAAAATAATTGGAATTATCAATATTTCTACTTGTTATAAATTATTTTACATTTGATGACCGGATAAAAACAACATATGCCTACCTAAGCAACAACTTATACACAAAAGAACCAAACCTAGGGAAATAAATAGTAGTGCAGCCTATACCTTCAGACCACGTGAACTTGCCCAGGCTCTCAAAAGTAGTTCAAAAACAGAATTCATGAAAGACCTGTAAAAATTCCAATATATATATAGAACATAAGAAAACACCATATATATTTGTATTTACGATAATTAAATAAACTAACTTACATTACATCACTGTCGAGAAGTGGTTCTGAAGGAAAATCACTAAGGTATTGAGATGCAGCCTAACACCAGCACTTAAAAGCTGAAAGCCATGTCGGGAAGGGAATGGGGAGGGAGGAGAAGGGAGAGGAGAGGAGCACTAAGAGAACATGTAGGTAGAGAAGAGAGAGAGTGGGGATGAGGGAGATGAAGGGTTATGCGGTAGGAATTAGGGAAGGAGAGAGAGTGGGGGAGATGAAGGGTTATGCGGTAGGGGTTAGGGAAGGAGAGAGAGTGGGGGGAGATGAAGGGTCGTGCGATGGAAAAGTAGAGAGAGAGAGAGTAAAGAGATGAAGGGTTGTGTGGGGGGAAGGAGAGAGATGGGCCTACCATCCTTAAAATAAAGAGGTACAGCCACGTCGGATTTAGCCATGAGAAATCATATATAGGTATAGATTGCTCATCTCATCCATAATCAACCTATTAGGAACTGAAAGCTTAAATTGTAAGAGCGAGCTACAATTCTTATTGAACAGAACTTTCAATTCAAACAAAACTTGATTTTGAAGTTCAACTTCAAGAATTTGAATATAGTGGAGACTCGCAATTTTGCGAAAACGATATGCAATGTCATCGGCCATCAAACTCCAATAGTCCTCCCATAATTTAGTAGGGTCTGATACATCGCAAAATATTATTAAAGTCACAAAAAGTTGTCTCAATTCTGCAGCAGTTGACCTACACATAGCTTCATCCAATCCCTCACGCCATTCGATGTCATCACCCAGAAGACCCAGTGCATTACATACAGAACAAAAACTTTCATGAATGACACCATTAACCGTTCTGATTTCTCTAAAATTTTTGGAGCCTCTAACTATATTTAGAAGCATCAACCTCAAAAAATAAAGCTCTCCAAAATTTGGATGGATATAGACGATTCTACCAATATGATTTCCTCGCTTTTGTCTAGTCCATATTTTATCCCTTGAGTGCCATACCCATTTAGTAGGAAATTCTACATATGTAAGACGTCGTGCATCGTCGTAGGTGGCGTTCGCTACCATCAATTCTGTAAACATTGTTTTCTCTGTGTCATCTCTATTTATAACATGCACTACATTTTGACTTTCATAAAATGTAATATTATTCATTGATGGTAAATGTATAATCAATCGCTCAACTGTTGGTTTCCTAAAATGTATGGCGAATTGTAACAGTCGCCAAATAGATTCGTACGCTGATAAATATCGACAGGCTAAGTACCTCTTGACCTCATCAATCTTTCTTTACTGGTGATCGAAAGTTGCGCTAGTAGATCCCAGGTTATCCTCAATTATAGCTCTGGTCCTATTTGGGCTGTTATTCACATACTTGAATAGATATTTGATTAATCTTGATTTATTGCACCATTCGATATTTATGTGAGCCTGATACTTAACAACTAATCACAAATTATTGGGGACAACAAATCTATTGTCGACTTCGATCCCATTTTTTATAACATATATGAGATCGTTTATGCGTCTGTATATAGCAAAACCATTATCATCAATTAAGGTCTCAACTCTCAAATCTTTAGGAAAATGCTTGGAGCAATGCTCTTTCACCATGCATGTCACGCCCCGGGGCGATACTGCGCCCCGGCTCGCCAACAGATCCGCCGCCCGTACGGGAAGCCCCGTATAGGCGTAGCGACTAACCTGCAAAGAAACATCTACACTAGCAGATATCAGAGCTGAAAGAGAAAAGCTGGAAGGAAATACATAAAATAAGACTACAACTTTTAAATATACAGACCATCCTCACCAGAATACAGGAGTCTCTCATAAAAGCAGGAAAGGAAGGTACAACTCAAAACCTCACTACAAAAGTCACTCGACATAACACACACCAAAATGGAACTGGGGTACATCTACTCACACACAGAAGACGACAGGAGGGGATCTATCTCGCGACGCCCTTACCTCGGTCAGAAGGAGCTGGATCAGCAACAGGAGCTGCAGGAACTGGAGCAGAAGTCCCTGGGGAGAAAACACCACGACGGGTGTGAGAACTACATCCCACAGTAGTTCTCAGTGGGTGCCGCCAACAAGCCCGACGGTCTGCCCACTAAGTCTACCAGAGGCAAAAGTAACATATGCAGTGCTATAAGGAGAGCTAGGAAAGGTAACTCTACAGCTACTATGCCTCTATCTAGATGCTCAACAGTGGAACAGAAAGAACATAATGCCACAACTAACTCTCATCCCTGATCACCCAATCAAAACTGACTGCCACAACGGGTCCAGTCAAACCTGCGCCAACCTACTGCCGTTACGTCCCGGAGGAGCGGACTTACGTAGGGCGTCCGTGGCTGCCAACGAAAGCACAGCCAGAGGGACCACCGCGACGACAAGTCGCTAAGGAACATCTCAAACTCACACCGGTACACAACCCGGTCTCGCCTACTCCGGAGTGGCCCTCGAGGGGAGCGACCCGCTCGAGTCAAAGTAACCCATAAGTATCACTGTATAGTATCACTGTAAAGCTCAAATGTGGCTCATGCAGGCTATGATCCAATCTTCGATCAATAAGATCGACTACCAAACAAATCACTGTCTCACACACTAGCTGGAATCTACACAGCTGAAACCCACTGTCTCTCTGACAGTTTCCAAGAACCCAGATCTACCATCACTATCACTCTCCCAAAGAAATCAAATCTACAGACTGCTATCAACTCCACTCGGTCCCCAGACACGAGTGCAAATGCATCCCACAACCGACCGACCTCTCGGCCCACAACTTGGGCGAGGAAAAGCTAAGTCCAAGGTGAAATAAAGTATCGTGATGTGGAATGTCTAGAGCAATAAAAACCTAGCCCAAGTTGGAGTTTTTCTACAGACTGGCTGAACATGATACATATGACAGGGGTGCTAGGTCAAATTCCAAGATTTCATTACTTAACATAGTGCCGGAATCAAAAGATTCAACAACTGATATACAAGATACAACATACAGTTTTTCACATGCTAATACTCCAATTTCTAACATGCATGATCCTACACACCTAGAATTAGTACACAGTCCAGAGTTCTTGGAAGCAAGGTCACCCACCTGAAAGTGCTAACTGTCCAAAATGGCACAGCTGAGAAAGCCCACAACTGTCAAATCACAAATCCCACCAAGCCAACATCACGGTAGAGGTGCTCACAAACTCCTGGGTACAAACATACACCAAAATTACACTTTAATTCACACAAATTCCACATTCCCCAAAATCTGTGGTGAACAGTCCCACTAACACGAAATTTTCACCTGAAAAACTTCCTCCAAAAATTCCAATAAAAATATGACGGCGATCCTCGCGAAGAGTAGATGTCGATAGAGTCCTGAAACGTCGAATTCCAATGTCCGGATGAGGAGATAAAAATCCGACAAGTAGGTGCTGTCCAAATCAACCAACAGTCGCAAAGGGGGTTAAAAATGTACCCAGAACCCCAAGAAAAGCTCGGATCCAGAAAAAGTGTCCAACACGAAAAATGTAGATTTACCTCTTACGAAACCGTCACCGCAGAAATCGTCCAAAAATAATGTCGGGGTAGCCCGGTAGACCTCCCGGACTAAACTGCGACGGAAATGGGCCTCCAACAGTAGATCGTCGCTCCGCACCCCGATGCAGAAGTCGCCGTCGTCGCGGCCTCCAAAAATCCTGAGCTTCCGCCAAAAGATGCACAAGAGGGAGAGAAACAACTTTGGTGAAGGGCTCCAAGTGAAAAGCTTTCGGAAAAAGCTTCAAAACGAGGCCCCTTGAGGCCTTTTTATAGGCCTCACCCGAAACAGCCCGGAAAAACAAGTCAATGGGCTTTGGGCCCAAAATTTCGGGCGCCCGGAACATTCGGGCGGCTACAGTGTTGGGCCGGGCCCAACACTGTTCACGCCCGAATCCACCAGGAGCCGCCACGTGGCCCGCCGAACAGCAAACAGCTGTTCGGCCCACCCGCTGGCTGCCACGTGGCCCGCCCCCGCACAGTGAGGCGGTTGGCGCCCGCCAATCAGCGGGCGACACGTGTCCACCCCGGTTGACCCGCTGACCGGTCGGCGGCCGCGCCGGGCGCGCGGCATGGCCCCGACGTGGGCACGCGCCCCGAGGCACCGACCCCGACTCCGTGCGCCGCGCACGGTGCGCCCGCGAACCAGAGGGCGACACGCGTCCCCTACACCCGGTCCACGCATTCAACAGGAATTCAGTGGACCGCGCCGCATGCACCGACCAACCGGAGGCTGCCACGTGGCCCCGCATTGGTCCATGCACCGCCGCGCTCACCCGGTAGACCGCGCGCCTTGCGCCCGCCAATCAGGCGGTGCCACGTGTCCATGCGCCGGGTCTGTGCACCCAGCCGCGCAGCTCTGTGGACCGCGCATCCTGAACCGGCCAATGACAGGCCGCCACGTGGCATCCCGGCGGTCTACGGCCCCTCCCATGCACCATTTTCCACTGAAAACTTCCGGGAGTCCGTTTTTGGGCATCCGGACTCAGAAATAAACAAGCAAATAGCCGTTTTCAAGCGTTTTTCCGTGCTGAATCCATTTCCGACCTCTGTTGGGCCTAATTCTTTTCCGAAATTTCGGCAAACTCAGCCGAAGGCCTACACAGCTAATAATAACACACAGGGTCCATCTGTGGCATCCCATTGACGCACCATGGGCCAGATACACCAACGCTAGGTGCTCTAACAGTGGATTCATCGGAAGAACGCTGCATGGGAATTTGGGCCACTACAATGCATGTGCTTTAGGGTTAGCCACTCCATAAGGACCATAAATCATAAATTTTGCAACAACTGCATAGCCGATTGGATCACTATTTTTATCAGGTATTTCGGCAGATATAATTGAATCTATATCAACATTTGTTGGGTAATTTTGATCTACGTGCAACCAATGTAAGATGTGGATGTGCGGCAGGCCTTTTTTTTTTGGAATTCTATAGTGTATAACTCTGTTGACAAGAGGAAAAATGTATGTAGGATATGGTCAATTTTTATTTTTTTTTATAATAGAGCCATTTCTTTAGCTTCCAACCTTTTTTTAAAAAATATTTTTTTTAAAGAATAGATAATTTAAACAAAAAAGTGAAAATAAGAGAAGTGTAGATACGTACCAACCACAGACTTTCTGAAATATTCTCCATTTTTAAGATCCGACATCAAGCACTTTAACTTTAACTTGAAAACCCTACTGACAATATCATGACGATCCTCAGCCTTTTGACCAGGAATTTGTTGCAAAGCATTGCGAATTTTCAACCACTGTGCATTACATGTAAATGTAATAAATAGATCAGGGCGACTATGATGCTTGCAAATAGCAATAGCATCTTGATAATTCTGAACCATATAATGTGAACTGGCAATAAAACTTGAAGGCAAAACAATCCTCTTACCAATGGCAATACCATATGTATCACCCGCAACAACAGTATCCCTAATATCTTTGTATGTTTCAGCGCATAGATTAGCCTGATTTCTTCGTATGTAATCAAGCCTTTCTTCCTCAACACATGAGAAAGCGTCAACCATGTATTGTTGAAATAGTTTCCCTCATCAAACTAAAGTGTTACCCTCCGCTAATCTATTTTGTATTATGTAAGCATAACATTCCCGTATAGTTACACACTGCCTGGAGGATTCCCTTCGACGCGAAGTCCCATTATCTATCAAGCCAACAATTTTAGCAAACGAAGAAGAATTATATTGTGCTGCATCCCCCGAACGTGTGCCAATCAATCGCAATTTAACAGGATAGTAATCGTTCTGACTAAATCGATCTCTAACCATCCAAAATGCTTTCACAATTTCATTTTCGCAATCAAACATGGCCACTAATTTCTCAACAATAGTTTTGTCTATATTTTTCAGCTCATTGTCCATGCCAAATGACCTCATTCTATTCTCAACCTCATTTTTAGTATCATATATATACTGATGAACAGATTTTGGTCGTTGACCATCAGACGGAAGAAGGGAGCCTATTTTGTGATGATTTTGATTGTTAATTCTGAACACATATGGTCCAGGTTATCTATTTATCTCGGTATCAATCTTTCCGCCAATTGAGTTGAAGGCAAAGATGGAATTATATACTCTTATATTATCTCTGAACTTTACAGATTTCGTCCACCATTGTAATCAAGCAAACTATTTAGTAAAGCAGGAGTTTGTCTCAATAGAGGCAGACTAACTTTGCTTGACAAAACAAAGAAAACCTAGGTATTTGCTCATTTTTTGATTTGTATATTCTTTCTCCGTACCATAGCATAGCCCCGCAGCACTGACATTTGTATTATGGTAATCCCAAATAAGATTGTTCGACATGCATTGTTCCTATGACTGAATGTTGGGATGTCCTAATAACCGTTGTTCTACTAGAATGATGTGTGTGTTTCCTTTTCTTTGCGTTGCCTTATTGCACTGCATGAGGCAAATTCGCCATGGCATCATCACCATTAGAGCATTGCACGTGAGGAAGTGTATGTTTATCGAATGCGATCCGATTTGACCCAAATTTGCTCTAAACTTTTTTTATCATATTTTTAAACATGTCCAAAATGATTTATCCGAGTTTTTCTAATTTAACGAAAGTCGGTGCACCACAACGATTTCAGTGCTTTACAAAATTCTTATAATTATATTTTATTAAGATAATAATATATTTTAATTTGAAGGCATTTATCTGTAGTGTACCGACTTTCGCTAAAGTGGTAAAGTGTGGATAAGTCATCCTTAACATGCTTAAAAACATGATAAAAAAGAATTAGGGCAAGTTTGGTCCGAAGCAAATCGCATTCGGATCGAAGTTGAGTCGAAAACGGGCAAAGCAGCTTAGTCTGGAGCTTCTGCCGGGTTTCGAACGCCCGGAATGTCCTGCGGGCGCTTGGAGCATAGCAGCGGGCGCACTCTCCATACTTTCGGGCTCTCAACCCGAGAGCTGAATTTTTGGTGTGCACGCGCTTTCGGACCCCCGGAGTGTCCTGTGGGTGCCCAGATGAATAGTAGCGGGCGCATGTAAGGGCGCCCTGGACTGCCCAGAGAAACAATGGCTCCGACGTTTCAGACGCCGGGACAGGGTCGCGGGCGCCCAAAACGTGTGGAGAGTGACATGGCTAGGAAAGGAAATGATGATTTTTTAGGGGCATTTTGGTCATTTCACACTCTCTGTCATAACCAACCACCCTCTGACAAAAGCCCTCTCTCCCACTCTCTTTCTTCATCATCTCTCTCATTCTCTGCATCTCTCTCTCTCTCTCTCTCTCTCTCTCTCTCTTTGCATTCGTTCCAGAGAAGAAGTAGCAGCAGCATTAGCTCGAGGGGGGGGGGAAGGCAGCAGCTGGGAATTTGGTTTTGATCTCCAAAAGATCTAGAAAAAGGTAGAGAAAACATTGAAGAAGGTTTTGGGAGAAGAAAGGAACATTTTTCCCATCTCTTATGCTTGGGAGCTCAAGAAACGTATGTGGAAAAAATTTAGGGTTTCAGAATTTTTGAGTTTTTATGGATTTAAAAGAGATAATATGGTCTCTTATGGGTTCTTATCCCATTTTTAGGGATTTTCTTGTTGGAACAAGTGATCAAGCCACATTCCTTGCAAGAGTGCATCAAGATGGAGGATTTTGCCGAAAAGAGTGATCTTAACTCTTTTTCTTTGCTCTATTTAATCTAGAAGCATGTTAGTAAGAGTGAATGTGTAGAGAACACATGAGTGTCGAGCAAATTAGGATTTAACCCTAAGTGGTATGTGTAAATAAAATCTAGTGATAGGTTGGACATGTGTGGCATAAACCTAAGAGAAAATCTAGGTTAAAATGAGTGGCATTGGACTTAGGGGTAAACCTAAAGTGAAAAATGGCAGTATCAACATAGAGTCAATGAACTCTAGCTTAGAGTGGTATGCTATGAGACTAATGACCTTTGGGCACTTAGGAATCATAGAGTAAAGAACTTAGAGTCGAATGTACAATTTAAGTAAACAAGATAACTCTAACCTAAATTGGTGTCCATAGGGCATCCTAGCTATCCTAGAGTTAATAACCTTGGGTAAAATAGCAAAGTAAAAGAAAATGTAAATGGCACCTTCAGATTTGGGATTCGTAATTTGGGAGATTTGTGTTGATGCCGACTCCTAGGGTACGGGCCTATTACGCGAGATACTTCCGAAAGATTAAAAGAGGTGTAAGGTAATGTAAATGCACCTTCGAATTTGAGGCTCGTCATTTGGGGGTGAGCGCGTATAGCGGCCCCTGGGATATGGGTCCATCGAACGAGATATTTCTGAAATGTTAAAGATAAAATATATTGCAAATAGCATTTTCGAATTTGGGACTCGTTAATTGGGAGTATGACTCCTAGGGCACGGGCCCATCGGGCAAGATACTTTCGAAAGGCTAAAGGTAAAAGAAAATGAAAGTGACCGAATGCGATCGGGTTAATTAGTTGTGACCCTTGATTAGCGACATAGTGGCCGGAGTACAGTTGAGTAGCCTAGTGTGGCATGGCTTAGTAGCATCATGGTATTGTATATGGACTAGTAGTGTAGCGATTTCATACCTGCATATTAGTGTAGAATTTACAACTTTCTCTATTATCTTGCTATTATTACTTTCATTGGACCAAAAGGTATAGAATATATTTCTCGATAGATGAACCTATTGGGAACTATTCGTAGTTCTCATATCCCGTTGGTTTTCACTTTTTGCATATCCAGATACAGCTGGTGAGATACACGACATGGATAAGAGCCCAGCAGCATAGAGACCTAGAGAATCTAGTAATATTTTTACCAAATTTTGAATCTTAGAGTGAATATTGTATTTTGGTGAGATTAAACAAAAGAAAATTATAACTAATTGTTATATGACAAATGTTCATTCTAGTATTTAATTTCAATTTTATTTTGTTATATTTATGTTTAAAATCGAATGTTCAGTTAACAGTAATTTTACTCCAATATACATGTTTCTTATTGCGCACTTGCTGATTGAAATGATTGTCATTCCTTTCGGATATAGAGAGGTCATGTTCGTTTGACGGGTTTGTTAACATGCCCGAATCGACCAAATAGGCAGTCTCGAGGCGTGACATTATCTTAGGAGACTCAAATAAAAGAAATGATATATGTACATACGTAGACTAGGTGTAAGATTCACTCGGCTAATCTAAGAGTAATTTTTCTTTTTCTATACTAATCTTATAAACTTTATTTTTGAGTGAAAATGTATAAAAATTACCTAAACTATACACTATTTTGGTTCTACAACCTTTCAAAAATTTGAATTCCCTTTATTTTAATATTCAATTTTTTAATTTATTTAATTAAGTCATTTAATGACTCTTTTGATGTTAACTTGAAGGTAATTACTTTTTTAAATATATTTATAATTATATAAATGGTATGAAATATACTAATTAACTAGTAAAAATAAGTAACTCGTTCAAATTTTACAATTTAAAAATAATTAATTGACGTAAACTAATAAATTAAAAGGTTAAAAAGAAAAACTAAAATTCTTACAAATTGGATAGTCAAATCTAGGTGTTTTTTTTTTCTAATATTTAATTTAATTTAATTTAATTTATTTATTTATTTATTAATTTTTGTGAACTCTTATATGGAAAAAGTGTAAGACTGAGGTATATTTAAAGTGTACATGTAATATTTTTTTAAATAAAAAATGGTAAAAAATGTATAGAATTTATATGAATTATGAGCTAGTTTGATTCGTCTACACAACCTTCCAAAATTTTTATTTTATTGCCTAATTTTTTAATTTATTTGATTTCAGTTAGTTAACGATACTTTGATTTTAAAATTTAAATATGTTATTTATCTTTACAAATTTAATTAGTATATTTTATATAATTATTGCAATTATTTTTTTATTAAAATAAATAATTAGCTTAAATTTTGAAATCATATTATTATTTACAGACTTAAATCAAACAAATTAAAAGACTCGATAGTAAAACTAAAATTTTAATAATTTAAATAATTAATTTAAAATGATTAATAATTTAGATAAGTTTCATAATTTACTGCCTAAAAGAATACTACGTATATATTCGGTGCACGAGATGCAGCGTACACTGGGTTTAGGCAACAAGGGCAAATGCGAAATATGCTGTACGCTTGCCGTCCCTACCCACACGATTATGAGATCGCTCTTTTTAGGGTTTATTCCCTCATTCATGTCCTCGGGTACCTTTTCGGGTATCCATAACAAAATGCTTAAAAATTATTAATTACTATATATTATTATTATTATTATTATTATTATTATTATTACCTCCCATCCCATGTAATAATTCTTCGCTTTTCACATCCTCTTTCTAATTTTTTTTATTTATTTATTTTTAGGTTTTTTCTTGTGAAACCGTGTAAGAGAAGGCGAGGAAGTACTCGTTTTTTTTTTTTTTTAAATATCTCCCATATTTTCATTCATATATATATATATATATATATATATATATATATATATATATATATATATATATATGTTTACATTAATAAATAATTAAAATTTCCCCTGCGCCTATTTTTTTCTCCTCTCTCTCTCTCTGCGCTCGCGTTCCTCTTCGGCCCCCCTAATCTCATATTCTCATCTCCTCTCTCTCTCTCTCTCTCTCTCTCTCTCCTCTCTTTCTCTCTCCTCGCCGTCGTAGAAGGAGGAGGAGGAGGAGGAGGAGGAAGAAGAAGGCTCTTTCTCTCTCAATCTCTACACATCTCTTCTCTGTCGCCGGCGCCGACGCTTTCCTGTTGTAGCGGCGCTTCTCCGCGAGGTAAGCGATTCAGATCGCGGCGCCGGCGCTTTTGGGGCGTTTTGGATTCGCTCGGATTCTCGGGCTCGAGCTGTTGCTGCCGCTGCGGCGCGGTCGATTGGGTCTTTTTTTTTTTTTTTTTTTTTTTTTTTTTTTTTTTTTTTTTGTGTGGCGCTGGTTTGGGGGTTTGTATTTGGGATTTCCCCAGAATTTGTGGATTTTTTGGGGCGGCGGTGCGTTTGGGGGGGAGGGGGGGCGTGGGGATTCGTGGATTTTGGGTATCGGTGGGTTGATTAGGGCTTTTTAGGTCTTGGATCTCGGAGGTCGGGGGATTGAGGGTTTGTGAATTGAATTTTGTGGGAGGTTTATTTTGTTTTGTTTTTGCGTTTTTCTCATTTGATTTTTTCGCCTTTGGTTCGGAAGTGTCGAGTTTGAAACTATCAATTCGGAGCCATTTAGGATATAAGGGCATTTCAATCGTATTGCAATTTTTTTTTTTTCTCTCTATTGTCTTGGCGTTGTTGGAACATGAAACACACAGAAAGGAAAAAAAGAAAAAAAAGACAGTTGCTAGATGTGTTTGGAACTTTTTTTGGCTCAAATTTTATCTGAAATTCTTTTTGCAGGTGAAGAACAAGGGAGATTTTGACAAGAGAGCTGATAAGCCAGAGTGTTGTTGTGAGATTTTGGCAATATGTCTGGTTCTCTAACCGAGGATTGCGGGATGGTGGAGAGGTCTTCACTTATGGAGGGGATGTCGACCGAGCAGCTAAATTCCGGGGATATTCTATCAGAGTGGCGGTCCTGCGAGCAAGTTGAAAACGGGACGCCGTCCACTTCGCCCCCTTATTGGGACGACGATGATGATTGTGGTGTGCCTTCTACTCACATATTTCTTTTATATTTTGCATATCATTCTTTGTTGATAATTTTTTGTGCAAAGGGTTGTTTTTAACTCATATGACTTAATTTGTTGGTAAATTGCTCATCTGATTTGTTCCATATAAGGCACCCTATTAATGCGAGAGAGCTGCGCTTTAGATTGGTTTCGGTTTGTTATCCCAAAAGAATCCGAGGGTCATTAATTAAACGATTATGCAGGTGTATGTCATTTGTAGTTGTAGTGCTGCAAGATGCTCTTGAGATAGATTGGAACTAATGCAAAGGAGGCACTGCTGTTTTAGTTCATGGGAGCGTAACAGTAGTCCGAGTTTGAGTCTCTAGCATGCTCAATGCGGAAAAGACCGTATTTACGGTTGCATCACAGAAAGGGATTATTTGGGGTTGATTATCTTTCTTATCGTTCTTTTGAGATTTCGATTTCATCTTTTACTTAACAAAAATGGCTTTTATTACTCTCACATAGTTCATAAAATAAAAAGTTTCTCTTAGGAGATATACCCAAGTGTTTAGCAGACAAAATGTGTTTTGTCTATGTATCATAAATTTCAGTTAGAGTGCTGGACTGAATCTTTCAAATTATTGTTAGTGTTAGTCAAGGATGTTAAGGTAGCTATGCTCTCCTTAGGTTGGGGAGCCGTATAAGCTAGGTGTTTAACGGATTTCCTACTGACTTAGGCTATCAACTTTTCAGTTATGAAGAAAACACCTTTCAAAAGGTCAGAAGAGTACTGCCAAAATAATGTGTTCAAATAGCTATCTAATTTACACATATATTAATTTGTCAAAATAAATTTGTAAGTTACACATCTAACTTTGATAGTCAGTAAATAGTGTCATGTATAGTGAAAATCAACGATAAACTACGGGTCAATAGGGGCTTGTGGTGGGCTGCCGGTTGCTGAGTGGTGGGTGAGGCGAAGTGGTTAAATCTGATGGATGTAACTGGAGAGGGAATAATGTTATTGTTACTGGAGAGGGAAGAATATTTATATTAATTGATGTTCTATGCCACCTCGTACTCAATAAACAGCTAGGATCATTTGTGGGGTTCTCTGCATGCAGAACGTGTCAAAATTATGTGAGAATATGCTAACGGTGCCCATACCGTCTGGCCTGAAAAAGTGCCTAGGAATGTTTTTGGCTACTGGGGCACCGGGCACTTCCAAGTTATAGTTTTACACCCTGCAAGGTAAGATGTAATTGTTTAATGAGACTTACATATCAGTTTCGGGCTTGGTTATCTAATATTGGCGTAATAGCTACACTTCATCGAAGTACCAGATTAGAGAACAACCCTACAAGGTTTTGGAGACTCCCAATGACTTGTTTGATTTATAAGGCAGAAACTGTAAAGATCCAAGCTTAGTAAATTTATACTTATCATCCAACCAAATTGTATGATCTGAAATTAGAATGCCTGTTAGTCCTTGGTTTGTTCTTTTGGCTTCCGACTCTCACACCATCTTTTGAATTTTATTTTCACTTGTCCAGCATGTTAATACAGTTAATTACCTCTTTCAACTGTTTGGCGTTGTATTAGTCTATGATGCCTGTTAAACATTGAGATGGCTTGGCCCTATTCTTGTTGCAAAATTTTTTATTGTCTTGTGTATGATTTGCAAATTAATGGCTTATAAGTCTTGGCTGAGTATGTATGTATCTTCGGTGTAAATCTTGTAGCTATACATCAAGAAAGATCGAGTGTGAATGAAGGTTGCATATAATTTGCTTGCATGCTTTATTTATTACATACATTTTGTCAAATTACTTGTTTGACTATCAGCATTTGCCTCTTCCCTTGACTTGTTTTGCTATTTCAGGACCCAAGCCAGCTGACTTATTTGGAAGATTTACATGGAAGATTGAGAACTTCTCAGAAATTAAAAAGAGAGAATTGCGAAGTAATGCTTTTGAAGTTGGTGGTTACAAGTGGTAAGTGGCTCGTTTATCCAGGTCAAGTCAAAGTATGCCAACTTTCTGGAGCTGTAAAGCAGCACAGTTGTTGCTGGAGTGGAAGCATCTTAAAAAGCACTTGGTCCATTTTATCTATTATTGATAGCAGTCCAAGAGTTTTCTTTACTAGATTTAAAAGTCCCTAATTTTTTTGTCTGAAAGCTCAGATATAAGTAGTTCCTTGTGTTAGATTTTAGACCCGAAAAAAGAAAAAGAAAAAGAAAACAAAAGTAAATTAAAATCGAAGTTTCATTTTTTGATATTATTATTTTCTTGTTATTTTGTTTCAATGATCTTAACAGAGAATGAACAAGTGGAAGAATCCATTCATTGTTTTTTTAAAAAAATTTCCTGAAGTCTTTTTAGAATTCAAATCAGCGTTAAGATCCACTATTTTCTTTTTCACTTTTGAGAAATATATACAGAATTTACTGTCCTAAAATGCAACTAATCCATTGCAGCTAATAGGTTTTCTCTGTTCATTTTCCTGCTAAATTTTAGTCAGTTGAGAAGGCATGCATAAGCAAACTCAGTTTATCAGGATTGCAAACCCCTCAGAAGTGTGATGATCACGTGTTCCGATTTGTGGGGTAAAAGAGAAAGGCTTTCTGGGTCTAATTTAATTTGTTAGGTTACCTAAAAGAAATGTGTTTATAAGATAGAATGATACAAAAGAAGAAAAGAAGAGTGCCAGTTTTAATTTGAATAGTTAATACCTAATCCAATCTTAATGAAAGCAAGAACCTATGCAGTAATGAAAGGTAAGTTATTGATTTTTTTTAAATATGCTGTTCCTGTTCCCATACTGCATATCACTTCATATCCTGTTCCACGTAACATTGGGTGCGCTGTTCTTAAAAATGGTGCATAGATCACGATTACCAATATTCATAAATCATCCTTTGAAGTTGGAAGTGGAACATGTGATCCCATTCATGGATCACTAGCAAATTTGCAATCACATTTGAGCTATTTAATCTATACTAACATCGTATATAGAGTTACGTATGCGTGTAATATATACATACGTGTTATGTATAACAGTATATTTGCATATTGTGTTTCAAGTGAATATTCTCGTCTTATAAACCGTATCAAACTTGACTACCCTTATCTTTCTATTTTTTAAGAGCAAGTGGCATTTTGTGAGAATCAGTTCCTGTTCCACGAATCATATCTCTTCCCGTTTTACGTAATTGTGGTATGATCCATATATGCTTCTGCATATGTGGCTGAGATTGGTTCGCCCACCTGCATAAACTGCATCTTCTTATGACTTAGGCATCGCATAGCATAGTGAGCACTTGAGTAAGCTATATGCTAACATGCATTCTCTGAAGATCTTATTGTCGAATTTTAGTTGTTGTAATGACATTGCCCCTGTACTGTTGTACTATTATGCCTCTTTAACTTCCTTTTGTTTGAATCATTAGTCCTCATTTCCATACTTGATTCTGTCAAATTAATGGGTGTGTTACAGAATATTCTAGTTATAGTCTTATAGACCAAAATATCATATTGTGGTGTTGCACCTCATATTTTTGGACCTATTTCTTAATTATGTGGTGCAAGAGTGGGAAGCAGGATAATATGGTAGGGTTATATGTTAATCACCTCGTTTTCCCTTTATTTTCTTTTCTCGTATCTCTTCCCTTTTCCAGACATGTGATGGTGCAAAATGTATTAGCTACTCGATATTAGGTTAATGGAGATTGAAATGTTAAGGTGCAATGACAAGCCATAGTAAACTAATCATAACTTCGTATCTTTTTATACACGACACCCAATACTGTACATTTTTAAGAAATCTTATCAAATTTTCTTTATTTGAAATTGTGATGCTGTAAATTGAAGTATATTCTTGTCATTTCCTGCTCTTTCTTTTGGTTGGTTGCAGAAACAACCAAAGTTTTTGTTGCAAATTGTTTAACCCTAAAAGAAAATCACAGGACACTATTGTAATTGCATTGTTCTGGTGGTATATCATATTTGGGCTCTGGTGACTGCTGATGGACAAATTTGCCATAATGTCATCATGGATGATTCCTATAGATGCAGCATATGAATTATAAAATAATTATATATTTATATTCACTCCTAAGTGTCATAAATGGACATTATTAGAAATTCAAAATCATGTAACAACTTGCTGAGTGCTCATTGTTTTATGTGCTTACACGTTTACACTGGCGCCTTACTTTGCGGCTAGCAATTTAAACATGTTGAATTATTTTCCAGGTATATTTTAATCTACCCACAAGGATGTGACGTCTGCAATCACTTATCATTGTTCCTCTGTGTTGCTAATCATGATAAACTTCTGCCAGGTTTACAGCATATTTAATACTGTTTTTTCTTTTTATTCTTCCAAGTTCTTGTGACTTATGTACTAACCTTTACTCTTCTATCCTGAACATTTTCAGGATGGAGTCACTTTGCGCAATTTACAATTGCTGTAGTTAACAAAGATCCCAAGAAATCTAAGTTCTCTGGTTAGTTGAATATCTGGATTGTGTAGTCAGCCATGGTTGAATCTTTTTTGTTTTTCTGTTAGCTTGTGATTGATTATTGCGTTGGATGCTTACGTAAGGTAGTTTTGCAGATACATTGCACCGGTTCTGGAAGAAAGAGCATGATTGGGGGTGGAAAAAATTTATGGAGTTATCAAAAGTTCATGATGGCTTTGTTGTCGATGATTGCCTTATTATTAAAGCACAAGTTCAAGTTATCAGGTTTCTAATATATCCATGCTCAAGATCATCAGTTTATTTTATTGTTTTTGCAAGAAACAAGTTATTTGCCGGGCTTATTCACATGAAAACTCCATGTCATTTGCAAGAAAAATGTGTGACCTTGCCTGAATTTTTTTCCTTTTGGAGCTTCACACCAAGCCTACGTTTAGAAAAATCATAAGTAAATGGCTCATTATATGTGAATTGCCTCTTGTGTGGAATGTAGCATCCTGAAAAAGCTTGATTATAGAAGTATTGCAATAGAATAAAATCAAGCTCCTAGGTTGTACAAAATGAAACCTACATGCATCATAAGTTATCAGTGGATAACTTATTCTGAAATCCAATCAAGCCCTTAAATTTAGGTCCTGTTTGGTTCGGGGTTTGTAAAATTCCGGAAATCCTTCAGATTTTCTGTTCAAGAATTTTAAATCATTATTGTGCAATCCAACTTGGGAAGTTATAAAAGTTCTTGGTGAAGTACTGTAATCATCATGAATTCCCAACTAATGGTAATATTACATTGCCATGGTTTAGGAGGTTTTGTCATTCCCGGGAATCATGAGTAGCCCATTAATAAGAATATATAAGTTCCTAACAATATTCTAACCCAAGTGGATGGTAAACTAGTAACAAACTTGCCATTCCAATTATAAAATATACAACATTCCTAGTATATCACAAACATTGAACCAAACTGCCACTTAGAGTTACGGGATTACCTAGGAGGCTAGGATTAATTTATTTGGATTCCGGCGATAGATCACTGCAGGGATGGAAAATGGAACCTACCCAGGACACAATTGGGATCAAAATATCCGGCTCAGACAGAGTAGCATCCAATACAGAGGCCAAACATGGCTCAGCCTAGGTTCCTTTCTGGTGCATAAAGAATTTGATGTTTGAACTTTGATGTTTGAACTATGTCACTGATCTCTAACCTCTAATCTGATGTTGAATTATGACATCAAATGAGAGCACAAAGCATCTGATAAATAGTAAGGAATCAAGCATTTGTTACATTCACTATGTTGGAGTAGGACATTTGTGGCTGATGTTTGTTTTTTCCTCGTATACTCTCCACGAGGAATGTCCCTTTTTCTGTTCATTCAATGTCACATTTTTTTTCTCCTTTGAATGATATAAATCACCCTTCACTAACTTTTGTTAATGATCTTCTACATTCTTGATCACTTTGTATGGATAGTGATGTAGGACGGAATATAGGGTCCTACATCTTAGAGAGCTCCAAAATATAATTTATAATTTTGAAAACGTTTTCAAAATTTTTAAAAAAATTTGAAATATTTTTTTTGAATATTTTTTGATTTTTTTGAAATGTTCGTAATTAAAAAAAATTATAAAAATTAAAGAAAGATAAAAAATTCAGAAAAAGAAAAAAATTAGAAAAGATAATCATGACTCTTGAACCGAACTTGCTTCGGGACTAAGGAAAAAAAAGATATCATTGTCAAAGCCTTTGCCTTCATTATAGATTCATAAATCATATATTCATCATCATACAAAAAAGTTTTATACCTTATTTATACTATTCTTAACCTTACCTATACATAACCAACTTAGGATTTAATTTTATTCTAAATAACTAATTAAAACAACCTTATCTAGAGAATAACTAAACAATAATATTCCAAAAATAAATACAGATAATATCAAATAAGAGGATAGCTAAAAAATCTCATTTAATTAACTAAAAGATATGCTCAACTAGTCTAATCTAATTTATAAAAACTATGTACTAAATCGGTTTAATCCTATCAACATAGGTTCAAGCTTGTTCTGCATCGTTCGCTTCTGCTGCGTAGGATCTCGTCCTCGAGATTAGTTGAATTTTCAAGGTGATAGGAAACAACCAAGTGTGGAGAATAAAGCGATGCAGCCCAATGCCTGTATGTCAAGCAGCTTGTATAATCTGAGTTCTCGGCTTGATGCAGGGAGAACGACTGACAAGCTCATGAGACTTTATAAAATTTGATATCAATAAAAAAGATGGGTTCGATGCAATTTGAAGCTCTAGTATGGAGGACCTATATTGTTGGGGCAATATGGGTAACTTGATTGGTAATCTTACCTCTTTAACGCGCTCATCTATCTTGGGCTTCATGATTTAACAGCGGATGCATAAATTCTAACTTGAGCACATCTAGCATTTCTTTGCAAGCGGATTGTGTGGATGGAACTGGATTAGAATTGTCGACTCTCACCTGTGCTATAGGTGGCGTGCTCTGTTGAGCAATTAGGGTTCTAGTTGAACTTTTAGTTGGATCCATTGATACTCATTTCTGACCTTATCTATCCATTGAAAATGATCTTCAGCAACTTCAGCAGCATTTTCAATATCTCTCAACCTCCTTTCTACTTCCTCAAAAAACATTCTGTTAAAATCAAGATGAGATATTTGTTGTTGTCTATACCACCATCTTAAGTCATCTAGTATTTCCATCCGAATATTATTTTTTTTCTCTCAAAGTATGATTTCTGATAGTACAACCATTCATCAAATTTGACTCTTGTCATCTCACATATTTATTTCAATAATTCCATATGTATTCTTTTTCTTCTACTATACTTTTGGAAAACTTTTATGAGATATTCTTTTGCATCCATAATGTTTTTTCTTCTTTTTCACTCTCTCTTCTTTTTTATTTTCTCCACACACTTTTCTTTCACCCTTTTTTTTTTCCAATTCTCTCTCCGTTTTTTTCCACTAGTTCAAAACTTTTGACGAAACAAAATCTTCAAATAGTTTAAGCTCTGATACTAAATATGATTAGGACGGAATATAGGGCTCTACGTCTTAGAGAGCTCCAAAATATAATTTATAATTTTGAAAACTTTTTCAAAATTTTTGAAAATTTTGAAATATTTTTTTTTAATATTTTTTTGTTTTTTTTTTGAAATGTTTGTAATTTTTAAAAATTATAAAAATTAAAGAAAGATAAAAAATTCAGGAAAAAAAAATAGAAAAAGATAATCAGGATTCATTCCTGAACCGAACTCGCTTCGGGACTGGACTCACTCCAGGGCGACACATTTGCGAAGGAAATAAAAAGATATCATTGCCAAAGCCTTTGTCTTTATTATAGATTCATAAAATCATATATTCATTATCATACAAAAAATCTTTTGCCTTATTTATGCTATTCTTAACCTTACCTATACATAACTAACATAGGATTTAATTTTATCCTAAATAACGAATTAAAACAACGTTATCTAGAGAATAACTAAACAATAATAATCTAAAAATAAATAGAGATAAAATCAAATAAGAGGATAGCTAAAAAACATCATTTAATTAATTAAAAGATGTGCTCAACTAGTCTAATCTAATTTAAAAAAACTATGAACTAAATCATTTTAATCCGATCAACATAGGATCAAGCCTGTTCTGCATCAGATAGTTGTAATACTTTTTGGGTTAATCTGTGATTTTGATGTTTTTCTTTGTAATTGGCATATGCTGGATGGGCAGAATAAGTGGCCACCATTTCTAATAACTATGATTTTCTTTTGAAGGGTGGCGAATGTGCATGGTTCTCTAATATTTGATCTTTCAAAGAACCATATCTAGTTGATATCAATGAGATTTTCTGTTCTGCCAATTGTCCATATTGTTATTGCTCCTTTTCCTTTTTCGTTAGAAACTTCCTGACTCAGCAAAACACTACGTGCTTATTGCACTTGGTTGGAACTTGATAGCATCTTTCATGATTTCTTCTTCCATAGAATTTTTTCTTGATTTTTTTCTTGGAAAGATTCCATATTCTTGTCAATGAGAACTTAATGTGTACCTTTTCATAACTGTACTTGCTTCTGCATTTTGTTATTTGAGGGAGAAAGCAAACCGCCCATTCCGTTGCCTTGATTGCCAGTACCGGAGAGAGCTGGTCCGTATTTATTTGTCTAACGTGGAGCAAATTTGCCGACGTTTTGTTGAGGAGAGGAAAAGCAAGCTTTCCAAGCATATCGAGGATAAAGTGAGGTGGACAAGGTTAGATTATATACCCCATCTACCCTACCACCTACCCCCTCCTCCTCTCTCTCTCTGTGTCTCTCTCCGCTTCAAATCAACATTCGCATTCATTAGTTTACATGTCTTGATAAATTTGGAACTTAACTGACATTTGACAATACCCTTTTGATTCTGGTGTTCCAGTTTTCGTGTCTTTTGGCTAGGACTTGATGCGGGTTCTAGGAGACGTATGTCAAGGGACAAGAGTGAAGCCATACTGAAGTTGGTTGTCAAGCATTTCTTTATGGAAAAAGAAGTAACTTCTACCTTAGTTATGGACTCTCTGTACAGTGGGCTGAAGGCTCTTGAGTTCCAGAGCAAGAACAAAAAAGGGTTACCAAAATTAGCGGAACTGGAAGAGTTACCACATCCGATGGTACGGATTGACAAAGACATGTTTGTGTTGGCTGATGATGTGATAATGCTGCTTGAGAGAGCAGTATCAGAGCCCTTGCCTCCTCAGCCTTCACCTCCTAAAGATGACAAGTCTTCGCAGAACCGAACCAAGGTAACTATTAGGTTTTCTGGTTTTTTCTTCAGCTTGTTCCCAGTTTGGCACTGCTATATGATGTGTTGTTGTTTGATAAAGCGCTGTTTGAGTAGTATTATCAGGAGAAGCACTATGTTGAATTCATCCCAATAGCTTCCCTCAGTAGCAGAAGCAAAAGCTCCAGATTGGAGCTTCTGCATTTAGGGCTCAAAATATCATTTTGGCTTCTCCTCAGTAGCAGAAATATCAGACTTTTCTTTCTGCCAAATGCTCTGCTACAGGTGGCTGCAGTAGGAAGCAGAGGTTGAAGCAGGGCCAAACATTCACTTTAATTGTTTATCATATTATATCAGTGCTTACAGTTGATAATATTTTTGGTCGATTGCTAGTTAGTTCTTCAGGTTATTGTGCTTTGATCCGCTTGTGAGCTAAAATTTGGTAGATTCTAGCTTATGAAATATCTGGCTTTGATGGTTCTGAGTGTGAGTTAAGACACCTTTCTGTACTGAAATTATTGGCCCACACACAAGTAGCCAAGCCTAGATAAGTCATTAGTCCCTTCACTATGGAAGAGAATATATTGGCAATGGCAACAAAAAAGGTAACTAAGAAAGATTATATGTTGCAAGTGGCACTGGTGTAAAGTAATAGGGATATTAGACAGACGCATTGAGTGATCTGAGATAACCAGGAAAATTTCAAGTGTTGATACTCAATAGAGCCTTCAAGGAAAACTATGTTCATACTTTAGGATGTTTATGATACATGCATGAATTGTATTTGATACGATGTCTTCAGAAAAGAAATGTGAATTCTTCCAGGTCCTTCAGAAAGTTACGGGAATTGGAATACTTGTACATTTCTATGGTCGCATGTGAGTTATTATGTATTATTGGCTAATTTACTAGGAGGTTTATCAACAGATGTCATGCGTTAAAAACATTTTTTCAGAGCTCTTTCATGTTAATATTATTTTAATGATGACATGCAGGATGGAAGTTCTGGTGAAGAAATCAACAAAGATTCCACCGAGCGTGATGAAAGGCGTCTAATGGAGCTGGGTCGGAGGACTCTGGAAATTTTTGTCCTAGCTCATATATTCAGGTTTTTATTTTGATTCCATCGTTAACTATCTAAATTGAATGCATTCATCGTCTTAGTATCTTTATTCAATTGGGCTATTAAACATTGATATAAGTGTTCTCCAGTTATTAATCTTGAAAAATATAGTACCTACTGTAATTAATAGAGATTATATTCAAATATTGAGTAGGGCTTATATACTTTCAAAAGCACAAGCCCAACTATGCTTGTGATTTTTTTACCATTGAATTTGTATTGAGATTTGTACTATTGTAAAGTCAACTAAAGAGAGAGAAAGGAAAAGTACAATAGCACAAATCTCAATGAAAATTCAATGGTAAAAAATTCACAACATGCATGTGCTTTTGAAAGTATACTAGCCCTACTCTTCAAATATTTGCTTTTCGAAACCACAACTTTTTGTTTGTGGTGTATTACATTCGAAGGTTGCTCTTTTTCATGGTTTTCTTTATCTCTGTTCTGTATTGAGAAATTTGGTTGTTCCTCTGTTTATTGGAGCTTTGAAATTTGTACACCATAGCATGGTTTACAATCAACACATGAATTGGCAATTTAATAAATAAAACTAAGAAACCCTCTTTTAATAATACCTTTGGCACTTTTTTCGCATGCGTAACATGTATACACTGATGTTACACGAGTTCTTTGGTTTGCATTGCTAATTTTGTTCTATTTTTTATTGGCAGCAGTAGAATTGAGGTTGCGTACCAAGAAGCTGTTGCTCTAAAGAGGCAAGAGGAGCTCATCCGTGAAGAGGAAGCTGCTGGGCTAGCTGATGATCTCAAGGGAAAGCGTGCTGTTGCTGACAGGGAGAAGCGTGCAAAGAAAAAACAGGTGTGCCACCATAAAATTTACTTGTTTTCTTGAGTACCCTTTTAGGTTCTTTTGTTGTCCATTGTACCTTTCTTTCTAGTTAATTTCCTCATGAACCCACATACTTTTAAAATTATGGTACGTACTAGAGTAGTGATTGGCATCTGACATGTATCTTGAAATATAGTTATCTTGAAATTTAGTTAATTGTATAAAAGTCCATATGCCTTATAAGTTATAATTTCAATGGAAGTTAAAACTAACTCATTCTAATATCAGGATCTGGTTATTGATAGAACTAAGGAATATCTGTTAGATAAGTCTTACTTTTAAGTTCTAAATGGCACTATCACAGGAGTTCATTTGGAAAAATGCTTGCGAATTCAGATCTTACAACTACAATAGTTAGTTTCTGTCTGAACTGTTAGATTTTTCCTTATACAGTTGTCCTTCAAGGCACCAATGTATTTGTACCTACTCATGGTGTTTTATTTTTAAATTTCCTGGATAATTACTGTTCTGTTATAGGTTGCTTCCCTTTTCTTTTCTGAGAATTGATTTTCTATTGTTTCTTTAATTTCTTTGCTTAAACCATGCCTACAGGGAGCAGTTAGTTGAATAACCCTGCCTACAGGCTTGTTGGCGGATTTTTGTATTGTCCTTTTATGTTAGGTGGTCCATAGACGGTCGGCATTAATTAGTTCCCATGCTTAACCGTGCAATCCAGAAATAGTTCTCTAGCTAACTCATTTTAAGTCATTTACTTTTTCCTTTTACTATATGATCAGGGCAAACAAAAGAGAAATAGTCGAAAAGGCAAAGAGAAAGGAAGAGATTTGAAGGCCGATACTATTATTCAGGAAAAATTCGAGGAGGATGAAGGGCCATCAGATGATAGAAGTATTGATGATGTCCCAGCTAAGCAGTCCGAACCAGTTATTCAGAAGGTCAGTAACCAAGAAGATGAGTCGGATGTGTCTGATGGTGGAGATAATTGTACTGAGGTGATGCAGCTCGATATAGATGGTAGAGGTAGCAGTCCTGTAAACTGGGACACTGATGTATCGGAAACTTACCCTAACATGGAGGTTAGTAGTGGTGATGTACCAAATGGGAAAACAGGAAAGAGAAGCCCTCCAATCGATGACAGCTCGTCGACTTGTTCTACTGATTCTGTCCCTTCAGTTGTGATGTCCGGCCCTTACAAGGGAAACACTTCGTCCAACAACAAGGTCCAGGCATCACCTAACAGGTAGATTCAATTTTGCTGTGAAATCTGAATATTCAGTAATGCCCTTTAAGAAGTAAATTTCGATGTACCCTTCCCCCTCAACTTTTTTGGTACAAACCAACTACCACCCACGAGTTTTGATAATTCCCATTGGTAAAATCTGCACTGTTGAGTTAAATATTTATAATTTCTGATTTTCAGAGTGTACATGAGTAGATGATTTTGCAAGGATATGATTTGTAAAATACCCTTTCCTTAGTTTTATTTTGTTGTCTGTGTGTCAAACACCTTTTTGACTGGTATAAAGCAATCATGCAGAGGGAAGAGTCAGCGGAACAAGGAGATGAATGACCGAACAGGTCATTCACATGGTGGAAATAATCCGCCACCTGATGCTACTATCGATTCTGGCCATGTTTTTTCTGGCAATGGTAGGGCTCCCAGACCTGAATCTGAGGCGGTTGTTCTCTCACTAAAAGATCAGATGCAGTTGGTTAAGCACAATCTGGTTGAGAAGGTAGACTTGATTCTTTTGGCATTCTTTCTCTTCAATTGGTTCCTTTTATTAATCATTTTTATTTAACCTCTAAACATAGGTTATTTTAATGCTTCATTAAGTTTCTGATCCTAGCTGATGATTCAAGTTTTATTTTCTAAAGCTTGTCGGAAATTTTATAAGTCATTATTTTTTAAAAATATTTCTCGAACACTTTTCATAATTTATCTGGTGTGCTATTTCTATTGGTGCAAGTAAAGTTTTTCTGCTTTAGTCTGTTATCGTTATGGAGTTTTACTTTTAAAGCTATTGACTCCTATAGGTGTAGGTAAAGGTTTTCTGCTTTAGTCTGTTATTGTTATGGAGTACTTTTTTTTTTTTTCCTTTTGAAGCTATGATTCTACAGTAACTGAATCATCATCATCATCCTCAAATATGACTTCCTTTCAGGTGGAGGAAGCCATTTATCTGACAAAAAAGCTAAACAGCAAAGATCAAGCTAACATTGCGAATCACTCAAAGATGATGACGGGAGAATCATCTTCTTCTTCAGCGAGTCCTCTGAAAAAGTCATTGATCACTTGGCAGCAGCCAAAGCAACCATCAGAAAGCACTACTACTGCCGCCACTACTACTGCCTCAACAGCCACTACTGCCACCACCGCCACCACAGCTATCCCTCCAGCAGCCACTGTTACCACCGCCACTCCACCTGAACCATCTTCTACGAAAGAGCTTCAATCAACTCACACAGCCCAACCTGATAAACTAGTTCCACCCTCATCGAGATCACCGCTAACCTCTCCCATCCCTAAAACTGAAACTCAGAAACCAACAACTTCCTCAAAGAACACTACAGCAATCTCCTCAGCGGCCACTACAAAGTCGAGGCCTGTAAGTGCACCTTTGATCCCAGCGCCTAGACCGTATATACCAACCGTTTCCATGGTCCAAGCACTGCCGCAACTTGCACGCTCGAGGAGTGCGGCTGGCCGATTGGGCAATAATGATCCATCCCCTTCTGCCCCCAGCTATTTTCCTCAGTCGTACCGTAATGCTATTATGGGCAACATGACCACAACGGGTACCATGAGCCCTGCTATGAGCCAAGGTGTCGCGTATTCTCACTCCCCATCGACCTCTGTATCATCTGCATCGACATCTGTGCTTCCGTCTCAGACTTCTTCAAGACCGGATCAGTCCTCACTAAGACCGGGGTTTACTTTTGGGTCGGTTAGGCCAGATGCGCTAAACAACCACAACTGTTGGACAGATAATGAGCAATTTGGCTCGAACATATTGAGTGACATGGAGGGTCTCAACATTTATGGGGAGTCGCAATATAAGCCACTTCCTGCTCAGATTTTTCCTAATTACACTCCATATCACCCACAGGGGTTGCCACAGGGGTTACTGGTTGACGAATTCCCCCACCTTGATATCATCAATGACTTGCTTGATGAGGAGCAGAGTAATGGCAGGCTTCTCCACAATCATAATCACCAACTGAGCTTCAGTCGGCAGTACTCTGTACCTGCAAGCTCCTCTGCAAGCTCCTCTGGCCAGTTCGACCAAGCTGAGCAGTACTATGACAACTTTTCACGGGCCTTTGATTCTTTCGCCGGCGGTCTTGTTCATGGGTCGAGAGAGGGGCATTTCTCACCGTTGGATCTTTCAATGTACCCAGATGGCCAGATCGATGGGGTTATGCAAAGCCAGTGGCAGTACGGCCCTGGTGCCGACTTGTCGATGCTTAATTTAGGCGCGGGTGACGCGAACGGTTACTCGTACCAACAGCTAGCGGAGTATTCGAATTTGACAACCGGGGTGGAGGGGTACTCTATATATCGTCCCACGGGTGGGCCTTGAGGAGGAGGGCCTATAAATGGAACATCGCAATCATCATCAACATCTTAATAATATTTGTAATTGATGTTTATTGTTGTTGAGTTTTTGAAATGAAAATGTGATCCTTACCTTCTATGAAGGAGAGAAGATAAAAAAGAAGAAGAAGAAGAAGAAGAAAACATCTTGTAAAGAATGATTCCGCAATTCCGTACTTAAAATCTAGTGCAGCGGGCTTTGTTGAGTGTTCTCTCTTTAAGTTTTACTTCTTTTTATTTAACAAGGCCTACACTTTCATTTCTACAGAGGCGGCGGTGAGTCAGGTGGAATTTAGCATTAAAAGCTCATTGTAGAGGCCGCCACCGATATAAAGATCTATTCGCGATTTCTGGTTCTCTATCCTCATCTTGTTTTGTTGTATCACTAGTCGTGCTTGTACGGATTGGAATTCTAATTTATAGCACAAAACTGTTTATGGATCATACAAGTACCATCATGCCGAGTTGAGTTGCGGGTATGAAGGTTGCAGAATCTGCAACCCATGTATTAGTAAACCAACTTTTGTGATGATTTTTGTGGTGGTGGATGTGAAGGTTTTCAAAGCCAAGGTTTAGGAATATTAATGGATTGGGAATTTACCCTTTGTGGTTGGAATATTATGATCGGAATAGTTGTGCTACCATCTGTTTGGATGTACGCGCGACTCGTCGTCAGAACTGAGATTTTATTATTATGGTTCATTTATCTTGAATTGTTCTGAATGTGCTGGAACTGATCAACCAGATACCAGTTGATGCTAGGATTAGGCTTAAGAGCTGTTCTTGAGTCTCTGTTGCTTGCTATCTTTGTACAAATTTTGCCCTTGTTTGTACTTTTGATGTTCTGCAAGAAATTTTGACGAGAGAAGGGCTAAATTTCTCCCCTTTAATGCTCAAAACTTATTATTATTGTCCACCCTCCATAATTTTATTTTGGGGCAATTTTTTATATATTCCTAAAAATTTTTCTGTTTTTAGATTTACTCCTTTAGAAGGCTAATATTAAAACTATCTTTTTTACGTTCCACCTTCTTTTTAAAATATCCTTGATGTTAAACTCTGTTAGTGTACCGTTTGGAACTGTCGTTATCTGTATGAAATTACTATTTTGCCCTTTCAAATATACTCTTCTACCATAACCCACTTTTCTTATGTACCCTTAGAATTTTCAATAGTTTTGATAGATAGGGACAAAATAGGTATATCTGATAGTTTTCAACTCCGATTATTATTTAACTCAGTTTAACCCTAGTTAACTTAACAAAGGGAAACGGTAAGGGTATTTTTAATAACGGTGGAACGTATGAAGGATATATTGGAAAGAAAAAAATAAGAAGGATAAATCAGATATTTCTTCATATTTCAGGGGTACACAGGCAATTATCTCTTTTATTTTATCATCCATTCATAATATAATTTTGGAAAGTGATAATACCTGGATATCGATTCCCACCTCATAATTAGTTTATAATTGTTTTGTTTTTGTTTTTGTTTTTTTGCCCTCTCAGCTTGTCCACCCTAAATTGGAGAATCAAGTAGCTGTAAGCTGCTTAAAAACGCAAGAAGAGATTGATAGTTGGTATTTGAATTATTATTAGATTAGAATTTTCTAAACATTTATGGACAATCAACTTGTACAAGGGAATTATGCAAAACAAAATAATAATAATAATAAAAATAAAAAGAAAAAAAGCATGGTAAACTAATCTTATCTAAAGACTAATATTTTTAAACTAATCTTATCAATCTGATTTTTTAATATTAAAAATTTTTAATCCCTTTTTCTATACTCAACTATTTTTCTTTTGATTGAAACTGCATCTTTTTTTTAATCCTTTTTATGTGCTTTATTCCAATCTATTCTGCTGACTGAATAACTTTTCAGCTACATAAAATGCAGATCGTTAGAATTTATTTAATTATTGTGATTTAAAACTTAGTTTTTGACCTTTCGGCTTTCTAGGTGGCCCATTATCAATAGGCTTTATCGGAGAGTCTAAAATTTTACTTATCATATGTGATGTTTAGTCGTATATTAAAAATTCATTATACGTGGTAGCAACTTATTTAACACGCATGCGCGCACGGCACGAGCACGAGTAGCGCCGAACCAGCGGGCGGCGCGTGCCCCGTCTTGATTAGATTCGCTTTTTAATTTTTTTTCTTGTTTTAGTTGTTTTAATTTTGGCCCTAACAGATTTCCACTTGGGCTGGTTATATATAGCGGGTTCTCTTTTGCTTGGCCTATGAAAGCCGAAGTGGTTCGCTCTGCACCGTTCTGAAATCGTGCCGACGAAGTGGACTGTCGTCGTTGTATTATTAAGAGTGATTGCAAAAATTTTGGTTCTAGAACAGTACTTCACAAACCTTGACTCACAGATCTCATTTAATCTCTATTTTTTGTATATTATAATATTGTTGTTGAATATTGCATACAAACCTATAAAACTATCCTTCACATTTAAATATTATTATTTAAATATTTTCGAATTTAAACTAATTTTAAAGTGATATTTTACTAAAAGAAAAAAAGAAAGATTTTCCAACACAAATTTTATCAACTTTTTTTTTTTTCATAATGGATAGGTAATGCAGCAGTTAATTTCAGTGACTTTCAATTCAATTTAGAAAAATATAGCTCAAATAAAATCAAATAAAAGTTGAAGAAACAAGATAAACAGTTTAAGGGTCTATTTCAAAATAGCCTATAATTAAGGGGGCTCCAAACATTTATACTGGTCAGCATCCAAATATGGGCATTAGGCTAAGGAAAATTCAGATGGTCTCAACAAACTGGCTAGGAGAAGGCCAAACCAGAGCTTAAGCTTTTTGGCTAGTCCAACTCACCCAATTTTAAGTCCAACCTATTTTTTTATTTTATTTTATTTATTTATTTATTTATTTTTGTCACATTTCATATTTCATATATATATATATATATATATATATATACATGATTTGGCAGTCATTTTCTAACTAGGGCAATGCTACATGTGTACATCTTACATTTGTGAAGTGACCTCTCACCACATCCCATCCCACCCATTAAATTGGGTGGGGTGTGGGATGTACACCCCACAAGAAGTGTACAATTAGTATTTTCTTTCTCTCTAACCCTCATTTCCATTATAAAAAGATATGCCAAATAGATATTTTGTTACTATTTTTTTTTTAGCTTGATAAGAGGTTATATGGTATTTTAATTATTTATAATATATTTTAGTAAGAGAGAGAATAATACCCAAGAGGTTAAGAGGGTTAAGCGTGCTAGAACAAGAGTAGTTCTAGGATGGGTGACCTCCCCTGGGAAGTGAGGCGGCTACCTAATTAACGATCATTGTCGGTGGAGGGTAGCTCCCCGTAAGGTCGGTTAAGGCTAGTGAAACGAATCTCGCATTGCTTTGTGGTTGTGAGTTTCTTAACCCAGCTATAGCATGCAAGTTGTGCGGTGGTTAAGCCCAAGAGGTTAAGATGGTTAAGTGTGCTAGAACTAGAGTAGTTCTAGGATGGGTGACCTCTTGAGAAATGGGGCGGCTCCTTGGTTAACGATCGTTGTAGGTGGAGAGTGGTGCCCCATAAGGTCGGTTATGGCTAGTGAGACGACTCTCACATTGCCTAATGATTGTGAGTTTCTTAACCTCGCTATAGTATGTTGGGCGATGGTTAAGCCCAAAATGTTAAGAGGGTTAAGCGTGTTAGAATTAGAGTAGTTCTAGGATAGGTGACCCCCCGGGAAGTGGGGCAGCTCTCCGGTTAACGATCATTGCAGATGGAGAGTGGCTCCCCATAAGGTCGATTAAGGCTAGTGAGACGAGTCTCACATTGTCTAGTGGTTATGAGTTTCTTAACCCAGTTATAGCATTTTGAGCGATAGCTAGGCCCAATGGGTTAAGAGAGTTAAGCATTTTAGAACTAGAGTAGCTCTAGGATAGGTGACTCTCTAGGAAGTGCGACGTCAAACTCTCCAGTGAAATTACAAAAATGGCCTTACTGGGCATTTCTGCCGCAGAAGGTCCAAACCCTCCTCCAAGGTCCGATCCCCAAACGCCCCTCAGGATCCCCCGCTGATGGTATGACCCTCCCACAAGGTCCGGTCCCCGAAAGGAGGGTCCGGACCTTATCCTCAAGATCCGGTCTTACTCTGATGAGAAGGATCGGACCCTAATTTTAAAAATAAAATTTTTGTTTCTACTTTTGTAATTTTTTGAGACAATTAAAATTAAAATTTTTAATATTTATAAATTTTTAAATTTTAAATTTTATAGCTTTTAAAATTTTTAACTTAAATTTTTAATAAATTTATCAATTTATAAAAATTTAAATTTTATTATTTTTTCAATTTATACAAATTTTTAAATTTTAAATTTTAAATTTTAATAAATTTATACCAAATTTTTAAAATTTTTAAATTTATAAATTTATACCTATTTTTATATACAAAATTTTGAATTTTAAAAAAATTATAAATTTTCAAAAACCAAAATTTTTTTAATAATTTTTTATTTATATAAGTAAAATATAAATTTTAATAAAGTTTAATTAATAAATTTTAATAAATTTTTAAAAAATAAGAGCATATATATATATAAAAAAAATCTTATCAAAATATATTTAAAATACTTAGAATCTGTTTAGCAAATTCCTAATATATATAAAAAAATTTACAAGTTTTAAGAAACATAACAAAAATTATTCTTTAATTTTTTTTATATTTTTTTATAGCATGATCAAATATGTTTAAATTATTTTTATATTTTTACTTATAATATTTGACCATCATTAAAGGAAAGATCTTTGTACTTTCAAATGTATAATAATAATAATAATAATAAAAACAATTTTCCAAGTCTTTAGAAACATAATACAAATTATTTTTTAATTTTTTTTATAATTTTTTTTATAGCATGATTAAAGAGGCTTAATTTATTTATATATATATTTTTATAATATTTGACAATTATTAAAGCGAAGATCTTTATACTTTAAAATATGAGTAATGCTACATATACACCCCGAAGAGGTGTATATCATATACCTTCATCATTTTAATGGTGGCGATACTTTTTACGGGTCACATCAAGTGACTCATCATCACACCCCCACCCTTAGATGGGTGGGGTGTATGATGTACACCCCGAAAGGGGTGTACACATAGCATTTTTCTTAAAATATATATAATAATAATAATAATAATATATTTTATTTGTTTTTTTCTTATTATTATTTTCTTAAGACTCTTGGATTGAATTCAGCGGGTATATATTACGGACGCGACGATCGTTGGACGCAGTAAATCGTTTTCCTTCACTGCGCTTCTCCTTCAATCAAGCTCAAACCCCGCACTTCTTCTTCTTCTTCTTCTTCTTCTTCTTTTTCAGTTTTTTTTCTTGCTTTTCTGGTCCTGTGACAGAGGAAGAGAGAGAAAGCGAACGAGATGGAGGAACCCTCTCGCACAGTCCGCACCCTCCCACATCGACATCGACATCGACATCGACATCGGGCGATTCTGCTGTGTCTCTACATCCTCGTGCTCTGCGCGTCCCCTGCAGCTTCCTCCGCCGACGCCGGGACGTCCATCTTGACGGGCGGCAGCGGCACCAGCCTCAGCCGCATCGCGTGGGACACCAACATCACCCTCCTCGGCGAGGCGTCCCTCAAGAACGGCAGCATCAGCCTCACCAGCGACACCCTCACCACCGGCATTGGCGCCGGCCGAGCCCTCTACTCCCGCCCCGTCCGCTTTCTTGATCCCGCCACCGGCGCCCCGGCCTCTTTCGCCACCTGCTTCGCCTTCTCCATCGTCCCCTCCCTCTCCGCCCGGCTCCCCTGCATCCCCTCCTTCGGCGACGGCCTCGCCTTCCTCCTCACCTCCGACCCCCATTTCCTCGGCGCCGCTCACGGCTTCTTGGGCCTCTTCTCATCCTCCACCGCCGCCGACGACGCCCACGGCCCCACCACCGTCGCCGTCGAGTTCGACACCAACCTCGACCCCCAGCTCGGCGACAACAACGACAACCACGTCGGCGTCGACGCCGGCTCCATCTTCTCCACCGCCTCCGCCCCCGCGTCCCACGCCGGCGTCGACCTGAAGGAGGGCGTGCTGATGACGGCGTGGGTGGACTACCGCGCCGCCCGGAAGAGGCTCCGGGTGTGGCTTGGCTACTCGCGCTCGCGGCCCCCGCGCCCTCTCCTCGTTGCCACCGTCGACCTCTCCGCCCTCCTCCACGAGTTCATGTACGTCGGCTTCTCCGCCTCCAACGGCCGCGGCGCCGCCCTTCACCTCGTCGAGAGATGGAGCTTCCGCACCTTCGGCTTCTCCTCTTCGTCCGCTCCCCCATCATCTTCACCAGGCAACGTCAGCGGCACCGGCAGCGGCCATGAATTCCAAAATCCTGGCGATGACATCAGTCCGCCTCCTCCTCCCTCTCCCATTCGGCCTGCCAAGCCGACGGTAAATATCCGGTTGGGCCCGGTCTTCGGGAGCATTGCCGGCTTTCTTTTCTTGATAGCAGCGATCGCGGCGGCTCTATGGTGGCATTTCCGATGCAATGGGGAATGCGGCGGCTGCGACTGGGACTGCGGCGCTGATGAGGAGGCCAGGAGCAGGAGCAGGAACAGGAACCAGAGCCGGAGCCGGAGCGGAACCAATTCGGTCGAACCGGCGAGAGTGCCGATGAGGATCTCTCTGGACGAGGTAATGTCGGCGACCGGAGGATTCCACGACAGCAATATTCTTGACCATGGCGACTCTGCCACAGTGTACCAAGGAGTGCTCGGCTCCGGGTCGAAGGTCGCCGTCAAACGCTTCGGCCGCGTGGAGAATTTCACCAGCACGTTCGCCGCCGAGCAGGCCGCCGTCATCGCCAGCTGCCGGCACCAAAACCTGGTTCCCCTCGCAGGCTGGTGCTGCGAGAAGAACGAGCTCGTCTTGATCTACGAGTTCATGCCCAACGGCACCCTCGACCGCGCCCTGCATTATTCATCCGATCATCGCGCGGCGGCAGTACTCCCGTGGGGCGTCCGGAAGAACATCGTCCTCGGCGTCGCCTCCGCTCTCGCGTTCCTGCACGACAAATGCGAGAAAAAGATCGTGCACCGAGACGTTAAGGCGTGCAACATCCTCCTCGACGCCGACTTCAACGCCAAGCTCGGGGATTTCAGGCTCGCGCGACTCAACACCCGCAACAGCATCGACAGCAGCAACAACAGCAGCTGCACTCAGCAGGCGTCCCAGCCGGCCGGCACCGTTGGGTACATGGCCCCGGAGTACGTCCACACGGGCGTGGCCAGCGAGAAATCAGACGTGTACAGCTTCGGGGTGGTGGCGCTGGAGGTGGCGACGGGGCGGAGGCCGGTGGACAAAGGGTTGGTCCTAGCCGACTGGGTCTGGGAACTGTGGGGCCGTCGGAGGCTCATGGAGGCAGCGGATCCCCGGCTGCACGGGCAGTTCTGCGAGGAGGAGATGGCGCGGATGCTGATTGTCGGCCTCAGTTGCAGCCACCCTGACAGCAAGAAAAGACCGAGAATGAGGAAGGCCATCAGAATGCTACACGGTAATGCGCCGCTGCCATCCTTACCAGCTCGGAAGCCGGCGCCTGTCAGGCTGCTGTCTCAGCTGCCGCCGCGGGCTTCGTCGTCCACGTCCGCCCAAGGTACGTGCTCCCGATCATCCAGTGATGCTAGCACTGCATACTTCAGTTGCAGCTAGCAGAGTAAGTATATATATATATATATATATATATATATATATATATATATATATATATATATATTCTAGTAGGATAAATTGCCTTGTTAGTACTCAAAAAGAGTGAGGCCAGCTAGTATATATATATCCCTATAGGATAAATTGCATGTTTAGCACTAAAAAGAATGAGGCTAGATATAATTTGTTATAATTTTTTAATTTGTTATAATTTTTAATTTGTTATAATTTTTTATTTTGTTATAATTTTTTATTTGTTATAATTTGTTCACTTTGGATTCGTATTTTAATTTGTTATAATTTTTTATTCAAATTTTTGGAATCTTGTTCTAATTAAATTCTAGGCTAAATATTAATAAATGGATAACGTAAAAATGATATAATAATATTGTTATTGATAATGCACTAACATTTAAAACATCATATCACTTTTCTATTACGTTAATAATTAAGATGTCATATTATTTTTACATCATTGATACGTCAATATTTAGTCAATTAAATTGAATTGTAAAACTTAATTAGAATAATTTTAAAAATTTAAATCAGAAATTATAATAAATTAAAACTTAAGAACTAAAATGACATCCGACTCATAGTTTTAGATCATAGGTGCAATTTATTTTATTTCTATACTTATAACAACTACGGGAAAAAAAATGAGAGATCTAAAAAAAAATTCGGTCATACAATACTTTATGTTTAATCCTTTGCCTTCATTTGTAGTCTTTTTTATTTTTCTTTTTTTGTTGAAGAAATAATCACGCGACTTATTTTCTTATGAGTGATGCTAGATCTACAATAGAAAATAAATTGTAATTCTATAATATTCTCATCCAAGAGTTATTTTTTTTCTAAAAAAAAAAATTTATCAGATAATACCTATTGTTTAATCAAAAAACCTTCGTTTATAATCTTTTCTGTTGAAGTATTTTGCAATCCAAAATAAATTATATTAATCCTGTAATACTCTCATCTGAAAACTAATTTTTACCTTCTATCTCATTATTGTCATTTTTATTTCTATTTGGTTTTATTTTGCTACTCTATTTTTCTGTTTCTATTTGGTTTTATTTGGCAGAAATCAATTCTCTAGTTTGTAGTTTATCAATTTTACATGTTGAAGAAAATGCATGTTGTTGGAGCTTTACACCTGAATCATTTGTTCTCTTCTTGATGCCTCACACTTGAATGTGATTGAGCTATTTCATCCATGACTTCCCATGCAAACCTCTCAGTTTTGCATGACAAGTATATGTTTGGGAAAAATACAATGCAATTACAGTCTGCAACACATTCTTGACTCTCATTGACTGAAAAATTACAATTTATGCATATATTACTATGCAACACTCAATCTGAGCTTCTTCGAAGGTCACCTAAAACCATACTAGGAGTTTTGCCCCTTATTTTTTTTCTCACTATTTCTTACTTACTCTCTCTCTCTCTCTCTCTCTCTCTCTCTCTCTCTCTCTCTCTCTCTCTCTTCTTTCTTCTTTTTTTTTTTTTTTCCAGATCTTCTTATGTTCCGTTTGTTTTCTTCCTGATGCTTCACACATTCTTATGTTCTGTTTGTTTTCTTCCTGATGCTTCACACCTGAATGTGATTGCGATATTTCATCAATGACTTCCTATGTAAACCTTCCAATTATGTTGCAAGACATGTATATTTTTGAGAAAATACAGCGGGTTTATAGCTTGCAACACATTGTTGAAGCTCTCATTGATTGAAAAATTGCGATTTTGCAAGTGGCACAATTATAATGTGGCTTGGATGGCTGTATAGCAACCGCTACACAAGAAAATAAGCTCTTTAGCCAATTAAATAAGAAATATTTTTGTTGCCAGCCCCTTCGACTTTTTGTATATGTGATGGCTCTACTACAACCTTGATACTTCTTTTCCTGAACAATTTATGCTCTCTTTCATTTGCTTAGATTTTTTGGGGGGCGATGATCATACATAAAAATAGCAGCAATTTTGGACGGTCTTAGGCAATTAATTACTAGTTGGGCAATGTTGGCACGCGAATAAAGAACTGATAATTGGATGGCTTTTACCAACCGATTGTTGATTGAGCAACTAGTTTTCATTGTTTGCTTCTCATTTGGAGAAAATGTACGATATAACCTGCATCTGATGTTTTTGCTCCAAATCGGATTGCTTCTTAGGAGCGGTTTTTTTTATTCCTTGGGCTCACTGGTTGTGCATGTTATATGAGCATACAAATACTGAGATTTTTTGATGGCCTTTGGCAATCGATTGCTGCTTCCAAAATAATAACGGATGAAAAAAAAAAAAAGGACTTTGATTTTTTATTCTTTCTTTTGATTGAGTAGAAAAATTATCTGAGCCTCACATTTTTACTTCGTTTTTTTACTTCCCTTTTTTAAAATCCTCAAGTTGATTTTCAGTTAGAAACTGGGTGACCTATAATTCAAAAGATAAGTTGACTTTCAAGTAGAAACTGGGTGAGTAATAATTCAAATATTGTTTGTCGTCCTGTCGAGTCCTACTCTCTCCTCAATTGTTTACTTCTACACTTGGTAATTTTTGTTTCCCTACCCAAGCTGCTACCTTCATTTGTTCTGTGATGTATATTTTGCAACTTTTTATTTGAATTTCAACCTTCAATTTATAAAGTAATCTCAAGAGAAGGGTCACATTTTAGTTTTCTACAAAAGTAGTCCCAAGAGAAAGCTCAGAGGTTATTTAGCTTCAATTTCTAAGATTTTATGTTAAAGATTCAAAAGTTTGTTCTAAAATTCTAAGATTATCTTTTTTGCTTTGTTTTTTTATTATGCATGTTTCCTTCTAACTAAGACAATAACGATAAGAACAAATGACATCAAACAATCTCTTCTTGCTTCACTTTTATCACACATGCTATTCTATTCTTATCCCAATTTTGGCAAAAGAATCAGTGCTAAATAGGAACCTATAATCATCACTTCTTTTCATGCCCCTATTTTTTTAAAAATCATAATTACTTTGTGTTCCTCTCTTTTTCTCTATTTATTATGAATGCATCATTCTTACTCTATTCTTTTCTTCATGTTTGCATTTCATGTTGGCTTAAACTTGGATGAACAAATTATGCATGAGATAAAATATTATCTCAGCATCTTACCTATTTTTATGTTATCTTTTTAATTGAACACAAGCATTTGGTTTCTTTGCCATCAAACGTATAAATTTGTATATAATGTACTTGCAATGACATTAGTCTTTACTCTTTACTAAACAAACCATGAGAATGGATTCATTCTACACATTTCCTGTAGTCTATTAGTTGTTGGAATATCTACCCTTCTCGATAAAATAATGGAAAAATCCTGTGAATCCTACTTTTGTTAACTCATGGTGAGCACACTTTGGATGGCGTGGCCTACACGTAGACGGTTGCTCTGATCTACCTTCATTTTCGCTCCAGTTTACAAAATACTCTTTTCATAATTAAAGACTGGTTGTCTTTCTGATCTACCTTAATTTATTTTCACTGCTGTTTACAAAATACTCTTTTCGGTAACCAATTGCTGCTTGCCCAATAATGATACATGAAAAAAAAATACTTTTGATTTCCTACTTTTTCTTTGGATTGAATAGAGAAATTATCTGAGCCTCATATTTTTACTCTCTTTTTTTTTTAACCAAATGCAAGAGTTGGTATTTTTGTGAATCCGTGTTTTACCGTATTCCTATCTGTATTGGTATCTAAATTTCAAATATAACATACAATTGCATCATCATTTCTCTTCCTCATTACTAAATGCATTCGACACCTAAGCACTTACTTTCTATATGTGTAGACCCCCAGGTCATACTTCTTAAGCAACAAATATATAGATAGCTTTTTGTAAGATTGATATATACATATGTATGAGTGAGCACACACACACGCAGTGTGCCCAGTGATGCCAAACAAATTCAATCTGGACAAAACGAAGGTAGAGAAATAACTAGATCCTCAATTCTTTACTTCTATACTTGCTAATTTCTATCTTTTCACCCAATCATTCGTCTTCGGTTGTTATGTGATGTATAATTTGGATTTTTTTATCTGAATTTCAGTCTTCTATTTACTTTTAGAATTGAACGAGGTTTACTATTTGTTCAGTTTCATATTTTTTTTTCTCTATTATTCTATAGTTTTTCTCTATTACTCTATAACTTACAGTGTTTAGATTTAATTCCTTCAGTTCTCCCTTTGAGTTACTATTTCTGTTTTCATGTCGACTTTTTGTATCCTGTGATGACTCTACTACAACCCTGATACTTCTTTTCCTGTAGAATTTAAGCTCATTTTCATTTTCTTTGTTTTTTGGAGGGGCGATGATGATACATAAAAATGACAACAATTTTGGACTGCGGATCCCCGGCTGCACGGGCAGTTCTGCGAGGAGGAGATGGCGTGGATGCTGATCGTCGGCTTCAGCTGCAGCCACCCTGACAGCAAGAAAAGGCCGAGAATGAGGAAGGCCATCAGAATACTGCACGACATAGCGCCGCTGCCATCCCTACCAGCTCGGAAGCCGGCTGTCAGGCTGCTGTCTCAGCTGCCGCTGCAGGCTTTGTCGTCGACGACCGCCTCGTCGACGACCGCCCAAGATACGTGCTCCCAATCATTTGGTGATGCTAGCACTGCCTACTTCAGTTGCAGCTAATAGAGCACGTATATGGATGTATATTCCAATGGGATAAATAAATTGCCTGTTTAGCACTCAAACAATGAGGCCAGTGTAATATTCCACTGATACTTTAATAATATGTTATAATTTTTTACTCAAATTTTTAAATTTACTATAATTAAATTTTATAATATAATTTAGTTAGACTAAATATTAATATTTTATTAATATAAAAATAATATAATATTATTGTGATTGATAATGCGCGAATAATCAAAATATCATATTATTTTTATATTATTGATGCGTCAATAAATTATTATGTCATGTCATTTTTACATTATCGATATATTAATATTTAGTTAATTAAATTGAATTATAAAACTAAAAATAATTTTAAAAATTTAAATAAAAAATTATAATAAATTAAAATTTAAAAATTAAAATGACACATGCCTCGTAGTTTTAGATCATAGGTGCTATTTATTTTATTCCAATATTTGTAACAACTACCAAAAATATTGATAGATCTTAAAAAAAAAAAAAAAACATTGGGTCAAACAGTATCTGATGTTCAATTAGAGATTCTTTGCCTTTATTTGTAGTTTTTTTTGTTTTTTTGTTGAAGAAATAATTACGCCACTTATTTTTTGATGAGTGATACAATCGAAAATAAATTGTAATTCCATAATATTCTCATCCAAAAGTTATTTTTTAAAACAAAAAAATAGTTTTTTAAAACAAAAAAAATAGTTTTTTTTTATCGGATAATACCTAATGTTTAATCAAAAAGCCTTTATTTATAATCTCTTTTTTGTTGAAATATTTTGCAATCCAAAATTATATATATATATATATATATATATAGAGTTGGGCTGGAATGCTATTGATAGCACCAACCTAACTTTGCCACCCATTTTGTAGCCATTGGATTGTATTGAGATTCGTGCAAGCCCTTTAATTAAAAAGAAAATTTTTTTACTTTTTACTTTTTCTTTTTATTTTTTCTTTTCTCTTTTTTTCATTAAAGAGCCTACACGGATCTCAATGCGATCCAATGGCTACATAATGGGTGGCAAAGTTGGGTTGGTGCTATCAATAGCATTCCAGCCCAACTCTATATATATATATATATATATATATATGTATATATTGAGAGAAATATAGCATACTAAACTAGGCTTCGAAGACGGTATTTCGGATATCAACCATATCTTTTGCTACTTGCACTAGAAACGGTTGATCAAAAAATAAATAAATAAATATTACTATTTTATCAAAAAATAAACGATTGACCAAAATAAATTATATTAATCCTGTAATACTCTTATTTGATAACTAATCTTTATCTACTATTTTATCATTAATTGTCCTTTTTTTTTTCCAAACCAAATAGGCATTAGTACTTGGATGAGTGAGAGTAGTATTTGGCTAGTTATTCTATATTTTTTTTTTTAAAAGAACTAAAAATTGATAAAAGATTACTATATATATATATAAAGTGAGTGAGAGAGAGAGAGAGAAAGAGCAGGGACGAAGCCAGAATTTAATCATGAGGGGGACCAAAATATATGTAAATAAAAATTTTAGCAGATAAATATAATTTTATCTAATCAATTTTTTTTTAAAAAAAATTATTAATTTAATAATTAATGTAAAAATATTAAAATTAATTTTTAATTACAGATATTTAATTTTAATTATTTTATTTATATTATTATATTTAAATAACTATAAATTATATTAAATCTAACAGTAATTCAGTTAGCGATTGATCCATTTCTTAGTATTTTTAATAAATAAAATTATAACATTTAATGATTATTAGATCAAATAGTTATTAAATTTAATATAATATTTTATTTTGTTAAATAAAATAGCTCACTAGGCAGAAATAAAAAAAAAAAAAAAATTTGGAGTTAAGGGATATATTTCAAAATACCTTATAAGTATGCGACTCTTAATATATTTTGACTTATTTAAAATATATATAGGGAAGAAAAAATATATATATATTGGCACCAAAAATAAATTAAGCAAATATTAAAAAGCTGAGGGGGCCATGGCTATCTAAATTTTTTTTTATTAAATTAGTACTTAGGACTAATAAGTAATATTAAAAAGTTGGGGGGGGCCATGGCCCCTTTGGGCCTTAACATAGCTTCGTCCCTGAGAGAGAGTTAGGTTGGAATACTATTAATAGCACCAAGTAATTGGTGCTATTAATTTTTTAGCATTTGGATTAAGAAATATGCAGTTAGAATAATAGTGGTGCCCTAGGGTTTTGTTGGTTGGTTGAATAGTAAAAGTTCTAGGAGACTGCTATAACCTCAACCGCACATTCTTTCATTCAAAGACTGAAAACTTGGTAGTACTAATTGGTTGGTACTATCGATAGTATTCCAGCCGGACTCTCTCTAGAGAGAGAGAGAGAGAGAGTAGAGCTTATATTTTTAAAAGTACAAGCCCAACTATGTTTGTGAATTTTTTATCATTGGATTTGTATTAAGATTTGTGCTATTATAAAGTCAACTAAAGAGAGAGAAAAAGAAAGTACAATAGCACACATCTCAATACAAATTCAATGGTAAAAAATTTACAAACATAATTGAATTTGTGCTTTTGAAAGTATATAAGCTCTACTATATATATATAGTCCGACTTCATGTCCATACCAAGAAAAGGCACCCTCTAGACCAACACTCAAATGATCTAGCTAACTGGCGACGTCCTTGTCCCGTTCCCATGCCTCACCGGCGGTAGATGGCTCTGAAAAATAACGATCACAAAAAAATAGAAACTTAAAATAAATTTTCAGTATGTGCAATCACCAAAATGGCGCTTTACATTCACTCGATCCAAAGAAGGAATTAGTAGAATAATCATAGTAAATAATACATCTATTCCTACAATAAAAATGCAAGAAAGAAAGATACAATTATGATGCCTCAGATGTATATACAATATGCCACAATACTACACCATGTCATTGGTTTACTTGCTTGCCCCAAATTAACTCATCTTTAACCAACCGCTTAGTTTGGTTTTACTTCTTACAATATAATTCATGGAGAGACGAAGGCAATCAGCATCCCTCCAATCGATAGGTACTTAATGTCGAAGGTTGTTGTAAAATGAGGGTGAAAAATATTAATGGCAATTTTACAAACACTTGGTGGGCAATTTTATAATTCACACTCTAAACACCCAAATGGTGATCCAAGCACCAGAGCAATAGCAATAAAAATTAAACCACAAGAACACAATGATATTACGTGGTTTAGTTATGCCTATATCCGCGGGAGAACAAACAAAGAAATTTTCACTACCATATCATAAAGATTATAAGAGAGATACAAATAGGAGAAATACCACCTTTCCTCAAAGATAAAAAGAAACCCCAACAATCTCTAATTCTATCTAAATAGTGCAAACCACACATCACAAGGAAGATCTCATCTCCTTCTTGATAGAACAAAGATAAAACCAAAACCCTAGGGTTTTCTCTTTTCTCCCACTTTTTTTTTCTCTCTATATATTTTTCTTAATATTCTAATCACCCGTACTTTAGCTTTTAAAAGATAAAGCTATTAAATATGAGCCGTTGGATCAAAAAAATTATGATCCAAAGGTTTACAAGTAAGGGGCCCAAATATATAATCAGAAAATATAAAAAAATAGAAGATTTGACTTCACCAAATTATATAGCCCAAATAATAAGGCCCAATGTAATTAAATCAACAATTTCCCACTTGAAGACAAATATCCATCCATCAAATAAGCTTAATCACAATGCATTGTTCTCCAACCGCTCCATCTACGTCTCGATCAATCCGGAGTGCTTCCTACAAATTTTGAGCTTTTTCGTAAGAATAACCTTTGTCAACATATCCGCAAGGTTTTTCTTTGTATCAATCTTTTCTACATCCAAATATCAACAATCTAATACCATCCGAATAAAGTGAAAGCGAACGTCAATATGCTTAGTTCGGGAGTGATACGCCGCATTCTTTGCAAGAGGAATTGCACTTTGATTATCACAATACACGACATATTTATTTTGCTTCACTTCGAATTGTGCAAGTAATCACTTCAACCAAATCATTTCCTTCGCCGCTTCGGTCATGGCAACATATTCGGCTTCCGTAGAGAACAAAGCAGCAATGTCTTGCAATCTAGACATCCAACTAACCGCACTACCTCCAAATGAGAAAACATATCCCGTAGTGAACTTTCTTGTCTTTCCACAACCAGCATGATCGGAATCAACATATCCATTCACCTCTAAAGAAGTTCTGCCAAAACACAAGCAAATATTTTGTGTGTCTTTTAAATACCGAAGAATCCACTTAACGGCTTGCCAGTGCTCCCATCCCGGATTAGACATATATTGTGAAATAACTCCATGTCACGCCCCGGGGCGATACTGCGCCCCGGCTCGCCAACAGATCCGCCGCCCGTACGGGAAGCCCCGTATAGGCGTAGCGACTAACCTGCAAAGAAACATCTACACTAGCAGATATCAGAGCTGAAAGAGAAAAGCTGGAATAAAATACATAAAGTAAACTACAACTCACAAATATACAGACCAGTCTCACCAGAATACAAGAGTCTCTCAGAAAAGCAGGAAAGAAAGGTACAACTCAAAACCTCACTACAACAGTCACTCGACATAACACACACCAAAATGGTACTGGGGTACATCTACTCACACACTGAAGATGACAGGAGGGGATCTATCTCGCGACGCCCTTACCTCGGTCAGAAGGAGCTGGATCAGCAACAAGAGCTGCAGGAACCGGAGCAGAAGTCCCTGGGGAGAAAACACCACGACGGGTGTGAGAACTACATCCCACAGTAGTTCTCAGTGGGTGCCGCCAACAAGCCCGACGGTCTGCCCACCAAGTCTACCAGAGGCAAAAGTAACATATGCAGTGCTATAAGGAAAGCTGGGAAAGGTAACTCTACAGCTACTATGCCTCTATCTAGATGCTCAACAGTGGAACAGAAAGAACATAATGCCACAACTAACTCTCCTCCCTGATCACCCAATCAAAACTGACTGCCACATCGGGTCCAGTCAAACCTGCGCCAACCTACTGCCGTTACGTCCCGGAGGAGCGGACTTACGTAGGGCGTCCGTGGCTGCCAACGAAAGCACAACCAGAGGGACCAATGCAACAACAAGTCGCTAAAGAACATCTCAAACTCACGCCGGTATAACAACCCGGTCTCGCCTACTCCGGAGTGGCACTCGAGGGGAGCGACCCGCTCGAGTCAAAGTAACCCATAAGTATCACTGTAAAGTATCTCTGTAAAGCTCAAATGTGGCTCATGCAGGCTATGATCCAATCCTCGATCAATAAGATCGACTACCAAACAAATCACTGACTCACTCACTGGCTGGAATCTACACAGCTGAAACTCACTGTCGCTCTGACAGTTTCCAAGAACCCAGAGTTACCATCACTATCACTCTCCCAAAGAAATCCAATCTACAGACTGCTATCAACTCCACTCGGTCCCCAGACACGAGTGCAAATGCATCCCACAACCAACCGACCTCTCGGCCCACAACTCGGGCGAGGAAAAGCTAAGTCCAAGGTGAAATGAAGTATCGTGATGTGGAATGTCTAGAGCAATAAAAACCTAGCCCAAGTTGGAGTTTTCTACAGACTGGCTGAACATGATACATATGACAGGGGTGCTAGGTCAAATTCCAAGATTTCATTACTTAACATAGTGTAGGAATCAAAAGATTCATCAACTGATATACAAGATACAACATACAGTTTTACACATGCTAATACTCCAATTTCTAACATGCATGATCCTACACACATAGAATTAGTACACAGTCCAGAGTTCTTGGAAGCAAGGTCACCCACCTGAAAGTGCTAACTGCCCGGAATCGTACAGCTGAGAAAGCCCAAAACAGTCCAATCACAGATCCCACAAAGCCAACAACACGGTAGAAGTGCTCACAACCTCCTGGGTACAAACATACACCAAAAATTACACTTTAAACCACACAAATTCCAAAATCCCAAAATCTGTGGTGAACAGTCCCATTCACACGAAATTTTCACCTGAAAAACTTCCTCCAAAAATTCCAATAAAAATATGACGGCGATCCTCGCGAAGAGTAGATGTCGATAGAGTCCTGAAACGTCGAATTCCGATGTCCGGATGAGGAGATAAAAATCCGACAAGTAGGTGCTGTCCAAATCAACCAACAGTCGCAAAGGGGGTTAAAAATGTACCCAGAACCCCAAGAAAAGCTCGGATCCAGAAAAAGTGTCCAACACGGAAAATGTAGATTTACCTCTTACGAAACCGTCACCGTAGAAATCGTCCAAAAATAATGTCGGGGTAGCCCGGTAGACCTCCCAGACTAAACTGCGACGAAAATGGGCCTCCAACAGTAGATCGTCGCTCCGCACCCCGATGTAGAAGTCGCCATCGTCGCGGCCTCCAAAAATTCTGAACCTTTGCCAAAAGATGCACAAGAGGGAGAGGAAGAAAATTGGTGAAGGGCTCAATGGCTAAAGCTCTCGGGAAAAGCCTCTAAAGTGAGCCCCAAGGGGCCTATTTATAGGCCTCACCCGAAATCAGCCCAAAAAGACAAGTCAATGGGCTTTCGGGCCCAACTTTCGGGCGCCCGGCACTTTCGGGCGGCTACAGTGTTGGGCCGGCCCAACACTGTTCATGCCCGAATCCACCAGGTGCCGCCACGTGGCCCGCCGAACAGCAAACAGCTGTTCGGGCCACCCACGGGCTGCCACGTGGCCCGCCCCCGCACAGTGAGGCGGTTGGCGCCCGCCAATCAGCGGGCGACGCGTGTCCCCCCCGGTTGACCCGCTGACCGGTCGGCGGCCGCGCCGGGCGCGCGGCATGGCCCCGACGTGGGCACGCGCCCCGAGGTACCGGCCCCGACTCCGTGAGCCGCGCACGGTGCGCCCGCGAACCAGAGGGTGACACGTGTCCCCTACACCCGGTCCACGCATTCCACTGCGGAATTCCGTGGACCGCGCAGCGTGCACCGACCAACCGGAGACTGCCACGTGGCCCCGCATTGGTCCATGCACCGCCGCGCTCACCCGGTAGACCGCGCGCCTTGCGCCCGCCAATCAGGCGGTGCCACGTGTCCATGCGCCGGGTCTGTGCACCCCGCCGCGCAGCTCTGTGGACCGCGCATCCTGAACCGGCCAATGACAGGCCGCCACGTGGCATCCCGGCGGTCTACGGCCCCTCCCATGCACCATTTTCCACTAAAAACTTCCGGGAGTCCGTTTTTGGGCATCCGGACTCAGAAATAAACAAGCAAATAGCCGTTTTCAAGCGTTTTTCCGTGCTGAATCCATTTCCGACCTCTGTTGGGCCTAATTCTTTTTCGAAATTTCGGCAAACTCAGCCGAAGGCCTACACAGCTAATAATAACACACAGGGTCCATCTGTGGCATCCCATTGACGCACCATGGGCCAGATACACCAACGCTAGGTGCTCTAACAGTGGATTCATCGGAAGAACGCTGCATGGGAATTTGGGCCACTACACTCCAACTGCATAAGCTATGTCTGGTTTTGTACAAACCATAGCATACATCAAACTCCCAACGACGGAATTATAAGAAACATTCTTCATTTTATCTCTTTCGATCTCATTCTGTGGAGAGTTTTTCCTGGATAACTTGAAATGTCCGGCTAATGGAGTAAAAATCAATTTACAATCATTCATATCAAATCTTTCAAGCACCTTGGAAATATAGCCCGATTGACTAAGCCATAACTTAACATGCTCTCTATCCCTTTTAATTTGCATGCCCAAAATCTTCTTTGCTTCACCAAGATCCTTAGTAGCAAACTTCTTCGACATGTCTAGCTTCAACTTTGCAATATCATTTTGATCATTACTAGCAATCAACATATCATCCACATATAGTAACAAAATAGTGAATGAATCATATGTTGAACCTTTAAAATAAACACAATGATCAAAATCACATCGTTTGTAGCCTTCATCTTGCATGAAAGAATCAAACTTCTTCTACCATTGTCTAGATGCTTGCTTTAAACCATCCCTTCTTTAGCTTACATACTAAATTAGGATTAACTTCATCAACAAAGCCTTCGGGTTGAAACATATAAATTTCTTTATCCAAATCACCATGCAAGAAAGCAGTTTTAATATCAAGTTGTTCAAGCTCAAGATCCAAATTTGCAACCCAGGATAAAACAACTCTAATTGAGCAATGCTTAACAACGAGAGCAAATATTTCATTGAAGTCAATACCTTGCTTTTGTCCATAGCCCTTAACAACAAGCCTTGCTTTTTGCTTTATACTACTTGGATCCATCGGCTTCATTCTTGATCACATAAACCCATCGATTTTTCAATGCTTTCTTTTTAATCGGAAGCTCTACTAAGTCCCAAGTATGATTTTGATATAAGGAATCCATCTCATCCTCTATTGCCCTTTGCCACTTTGCTTCTTCTGGACAATATTTTGCTTCCTGAAAACACTCGGGCTCACCCGAATCAGTAAATAAAGCATAATATAAAGAATAGGAGTATCTTTGGGTGGGTTTATGTGGCCTAATTGATCTTCTCAATTCATGTGCCGATGGGGTAGACACATTATCTTCACTCTCATGAGAATCATGTTGAATTTCAATGGATTGTGTGCTTTCTTCATGATTATCATTACCATCATGACCAACATCACTATCATGAAGTGGAGGATGAACTTCATGTATATCTTGAGAAGAACGATCAACTTGTACATCAACAACAAGCTTATCCTTCTTTTGCTCTTCTTCTGTGCCTTTTTTAAACATTACATCCTCTCTAAACACAACATCCCGACTCCGAATAATTTTCTAACAACGGGATCCCAAAGCCTATAGCCCAACTCATCACCTCCATAGCCAAGAAATACACATTTTCTTGATTTCACATCAAGCTTTGTTCTACTTTCTTTCGGAATATGAACATAAGCTTCACACCCAAATGTTCTCAAGTGCCCATAGAAAATGTCTTTGCCACTCCATATAATTTCCGGAATGTCTCAATCCAATGCAACACTAGGTGATCTATTAATCAAGTAAACGACCGTATTTGCCGCTTCGGCCCAAAAAGGCTTTGATAGGCCGGAGTGAGACAACATACTTCGAATCCGCTCCATAATGGTTCGGTTCATTCTTTCAATAATCCCATTTTGTTGAGTATAGGGAACCGTCTTCACTCTTTTGATGCCATTTTCTAAGCAAAAATCATCAAATGCACTAGAGGAAAATTCACGACCATTGTCGGTTTGCAAGCACTTAATAAAATATTCACTTTCCTTTTCAACACGGGCTTTAAATTTCTTAAAAGTTTCAAAAACTTTATCTTTTGAAGCCAAAAGATAAATCCAATACTTTCTAGAATAATCATCTAAGAAAGTAACAAAATAGTATGTGCCTCCAAGTGGCTTAACATTAAACGGACAACAAACATCGGAATATACCAATTCCAATAGCTTGCCCTTTCTATGCATCCCATTTTTTTTGAAGTAAACCTTATATTGTTTTTCCATAATGCAATGTTCACAAAAATCAAAAAATGAATGCTCAAATGTAGGAATAAGATTATGTTCTTGTAATACCTTCATACCATGCTCACTTAGATGACCAAGCCGATTATGCCAAACTTGCATATCTTCGCCTTTACTTGTGGTAGCAACCACAAAATTTGAATCATCATCTTTTTAAGCTATTCCATAAAGTGTATAGAGACTTCCATCCTTTTGCCCTTTTAAAATAGTCATACTACCCTTTGATATCTTTCAAGATCCCTTTCCGAAAGTGATAACAAAACCGGAAACATCCAATTGTCCCGTCGATATTAAATTCTTTGTGATCTCCGGAAAATGGCGCACATTCGTCAATGTATGTTTCTTGCCATTTGTTTGTTCTATAACAATATTCCCAATGCCCATAATTTTACATGCCTGATCATTATCAAGATAAACATATTCACCATCTACTTCTTTATATGTAAAAAAATATGATCAATCCGGACATATATGAAAAGAAGTACCGGAATTTAAAACTCAAATGTTTGCACAAGAAGAGACCGTGCACGCAATACTTAATGTCACTCTACCTTCACCATCCGAAGCGTTGTTAGCTTCATTCTTGATGTCCTTGCCTTTACCTTTTTGCTTATTTTTCAAAGCATAACAATCCTTCCTCACATGACCCGCTTTCTTGCAATACCAACAAGTAAGCCTTTTACCTTGTGATTTTGACCTTCCTTTACTTTGAGATCTTTCTTTTGTGTTAAAAAATTGGCCTCGCTTCAATGACCTTCCTCTTTCATCAATAGTTAGCGCTTGACTTATATCACTAGACAATTGATTTGTGGCTTTACGAGTTTCCTCATTCAACAACGAACCAACAATATCATTCAACTTGAATTTGTTTCCCATTGTGTTCGCCACCATAGTAACAAGAGTATACCAACTTGAAGGTAAAGAACTCAAAAGGAGTAAACAAAGGACTTCTTCATCAAGATTGATTTTAAGAGACTTCAATTATGCTGCAATAGAGTTGAACTCACTCACATGCTTGCAAATAGTTGAACCTTCTTGCATCTTCAAGAGAAAAAGCCTCTTCATTGTATGCATCTTGTTCACACAGGAAGATTACTCAAATGATTGCTCCAATGTCTCCCATAACTCGGATGCAGTCTTGCATTGGTAGACATCAAACAAAATCGATGGTGAAATGCATGGCCTAATCGCCGCCAAATATTTTCAGTCAAGTATGTCCCATTCATGATTATCCATAGTAGTGGGTTTTGCACCTTTTCCCAATATTGGTAAATCAAGCTCTTTTGCAACCAAATAATCCTCTATAATGATTTTTCATATAGCCCAATTGCTCTCATTCAACTTCTCAAATTCCATTGCTTTCTCCATTACAAAAATAAGTGAATGTACACAAGTGAATGCTTAGATAACCACCAATCAAGCTCTGATACCAATTATTGTAAAATGAGGGTGAAAAATATTGATGGCAATTTTACAAACACTTGGTGGGCAATTTTATAATTCACACCCTAAACACCCAAATAGAGATTCAAGCACCAGAGCAATAACAATAAAAATTAAACCACAAAAACACAATAATTTTACGTGGTTTAGTTATGCCTACATCTACGGGAGAACAAGCAAAGAATCTTTCATTATCAAATCATGAAGATTACAAGAGAGATACAAATAGGAGAAATATCACCTTTCCTCAAAGATAAAGAGAAACTCCAACAATCTCTAATTCTATTTAAATGGTGCAAACCACACCTCACAAGGAAGATCTCACCTCTTTCTTGATAGAATCAAGATGAAACTAAAACTCTAGGGTTTTCTCTTTTCTCACACTTCTTTTTCTCTCTCTATATTTTTCTTAATATTCTAATCACCCGTACTTTAGCCTTTTAAAGATGAAACTATTAAAGTAAGAGGCCCAAATATATAATCAAAAAATATAAAAAATAGAAGATTTGACTTCACCAAATTATATAGCCCAAATAACAATGCCTAATATAATTAAATCAACAATCTCCCACTTGAAGGCAAATATCCAGCCGTCAAGCAAGCTTAATCACAATGCATTGTTCTCCAACCACTCCATCTACGTCTCGATCAATCTGGAGTGCTTCCTACAAAATTTGAGAGGTAATTCGCATCATCGGATACTGTAGAGAGTCGAGGATAATCAACATCTCCCATTTTGACACTTCTGAAAGGTCGCGACATAAGGTCGCCACATGTCTCATATTTACACCCTAAGCATTTCATGACTTCTGTTGCGGTGTCCCGGAATCCCTGTGCGACTTGACTGGGTGGTCGGCGGTGAGAAAACACTTATTATTGGTGTATCAGACTGTTGTGCATCAAACGAATGCCAAAAACGGACTCAGTGCGCAAAAATGTTAAAAATCGGTTATTTTCGGGCAAAATAGGCTTAACAGGCCGAATTTCCTGGTGGGCCGGTCCACGGCCCACTTGGCGTGCACCGGGACCAGCGAGCGGCGCGGACGGGCCAAGTGGCAGGCTCCCATTGGCCAGGTGGCGGGCGGGAGACCGGCACTAATTGCACCGGGCGCGGCGCACCGTGGACCAGGCCACGTGGCGCCCGCCCATTGGCGGGCGCATTGACCCGGCGGCCCCGGCGCGGACCGCGCCCCGTGCACCTCTGCGTAGACCCCGTAGGGACACGTGGCGCGATCCCGTTAATTCGGGCGCTGGCCGAGAATCCGCTGGATGGCCGCCACGTGTCCAACGAATTCACTGTGGATTTCAGGCGCCCAGAAGTTGGGCCCGAATCCGATTTTTGGGATTTTTTTGGTTTTTGGCTATAAATAGCTCACTCCTGCCTCCTTTTGGGGACTTTTTTCTAGCCATTTTGAGCCCTTATTCGACAGGAAGCTTCGTCTTTAAGTCTTCTTCGATATTTGGGATCCCGGAGATTTTTTGGAAGACGTTTCATCAGCCTCCTCCTCGACATTGCGAGCTTCGACGTGCCTTCGATACCGGGCTTTTCCGTCGACGTTTCGTCCGCAGGCTCCCTTGGCTTGACCCGAGAAAGTTTTTGGCCGATTTTTGCGGTATCGTTTTCATGAGAGGTAGATCTTCGATTTCTATATTTACCGTTCCTCTCATTTTTGGGTTTTTGTTGGGGTTTTCGGAGCACCTTTGAACCCCTTTCTTGCTGCTGGTTTTTCTGGACAGCGGGGCTTGTTTGATTTTTATCCTAAATCATAAAATAATCTAATCAATTTGGGTCTAAAGTCCCAAGAATTCAAAAGCCCCCAAACTAACCTTAAAATTTTTTATTCTAAAAATCCTTTAAAATTTTTGGAGAATTTTCGATCAAATAGGCGTAAAAGGCTCAAGGGAACACGAGAATATCAATTTTAAAGGATTTAACAAGAATCCTTACCATTTGCCAAATATTCTAACCTTGACTGCGAGCTCCGTGAGCTCCTATGCACGCCAAAAGCTTGATCTGGCACTTCCACGCGATTTTCGAGGTCGAACTCTGCCAAGGCGACGAGTTTCGGGAAGAGAGAGGGATGAACGAGTGGGAGAGGGAGAGAGGGTCCCACACGGTCCCATTTCCATTCAGGTATTGGAAGGCTTTGCAACTTGCCAGCTGAAACCTGGTTCTCAACTTTAACTTGCTGACAAGTTAGACAATGGGCAACAAACCTTTCAATATCTCTCTTCATGCCAATCCACCAAAACTGTGCCCTCAAATCTCTATACATCTTAGTTCCTCCTGGGTGAATGGTGTAAGGTGTGTAGTGAGCCTCTCTCAAAATCAGCTCTCGAATCTCCGAATCCATAGGCACACAAATGCGGTCCCTGTACCTCAGTACTCCCGCTGCATCAACCGTAAAGTCCCCACTCTGACCATGCTGAATCTGGTCTCTAATCCTCTCAAGATAGGGGTCCACACTCTTCTTCTCTCTAATCCTGTCTAACATAGTGGATTGCAAGACCAAAGACATAAGTCTCGCAGAATCCCCAAGGGGCACAACCTCAATCTCAAGTCGCCTCAACTGCTCTCTCAGTGGCATCTGCTGAGTAACCAATATGCTCAATGACTGCATTGCTCGCCTACTCAAGGCATCCGCGACCACATTGGCCTTGCCGAAATGATACTATATGTTCAAATCATAATCTTTCAATAGCTCTAACCACCGGCATTGCCTCAAATTAAGCTCTTTCTTAGTAAACAAGTACTTCAGACTTTTATGGTCGATAAATATCTCACAATGCTCCCCATAAAGGTAATGTCGCCACAACTTCAACGCAAATACTACAGCGGCTAGTTCCAAATCATGCGTAGGGTAATTCTTCTCATAATCCTTTAATTTGCGCGAGGCATAAGTAATTACCCTACAATGCTGCATCAGCACACAACCTAGGCCGCTATGGGAATCATCACTGTAAACTATGAATCCCTCTCCCATCACTGGCAATGCAAGAATTGGCACTGATATCAACCTCAGCTTCAACTCCTCGAAGCTCTGCTGGCACTGCTCTGTCCAAACAAATCTGGTCCCCTTCCTAGTCAAACCGGTGAGCGGAGTAGAGAGTTTCGCAAAGCCCTCTACAAACCGTCGGTAATATCCTGCTATGCCCAAAAAACTCCGGACCTCTGTCACCGTCGTAGGTCTAGGCCAATCCCGAACGGCATCAATCTTCGTTGGGTCTACCGTCACTCCTGCGGCTGAAACCACATGTCCTAAAAACGAAACCTCCCGAAGCCAAAATGCGCACTTTTTCAACTTGGCATACAACTTCTTCTCTCTCAGAAGTTGCAGCACTATCCTCAAGTGCTCCTTATGCTCTATGTCACTTCGGGAGTAAACCAAGATATCATCGATGAACACCACTACGAACCGGTCCAAGTACGGCTGAAATACTCGGTTCATCAAATCCATAAAGGCGGCAGGTGCATTAGTCAGTCCAAATGGCATCACTGTAAACTTGTAATGCCCATACCGCATTCTGAATGCCGTCTTGCACACATTCTCGGCCTTCACCCTCAACTGGTGGTAACCGGACTGAAGGTCTATCTTCGAGAAGACCACAGCTCCTTGAAGCTGATCAAACAAGTCATCAATTCGTGGGAGGTCACTTTGTTCAGCTCTCTGTAATCCACACACAATCTAAGCAATCCGTCATTCTTTTTCACAAACAGAATCGGTGCTCCCCACGGAGATACACTGGGTCTAACAAACCCTCTATCCAACAAGTCTTGCAACTGAGCCTTCAGCTCTCTCAGCTCTGCCCGTGCCATCCTATAGGGTGCCTTGGAGATTGGTGCAGTTCCAGAAACTACATCAATCACAAACTCTATCTCTCTATCCGGCGGCATAGAAGATAACTCTGGGGGAAATACGTCCGGATACTCACGGACGATAGGGATATCCTCGAGTCCGGGCATCGCCGTAGGCATCTCCACTATCGTTGCTAGAAAAGCGATGCAACCACTACTCAACATCTGTTGTGCTCTGGCGGAAGATAAAGTCATCGCAAACAAAGTGCTCTGGCATCCTCCATAAACATATTCCTCCTGACCCGGTTCACGGAGGGTCACCATCCTCTCTCTACAATCAATGGTAGCATAATACTAGGATAATCAATCCATACCCAACACCACATTAAAGTCTCGGAGCTGACGTAGGACCAACAAATCAATAGACAGAATCCAGGGTCCTCACTGCACTGGGCAGGACCAACAACACTCATCCACGTGCAATACGTGATCTGGAATCTGAACCTCACGTGCACAAGCTAACGGTCCTATCTCTAGCCCATGCGATGATGCAAATGCTCTACTGATGAATGAGTGCGATGCTCCAGTGTCAAACAATGCTCTAGTACGAGTAGAGAAGATCAGAATCATACCTGCTACCACCTGATCAGCTGCCAAAGAATTCTCAACCTGAGCGGCATATACTCGTCCGCTCTGGGGTGGTCGTCTGTCTGGCTGTCGCGATGAAGTGGCCCAATCTGCCTGGCCAAAGCTCGGTGAAACTTCTACTACCTGCGAAGGCGAGGGAGGTGTCGATGCTACCGAAGTTGCTAGCGAACCTGCCCTCGGGCAAGATGATGCGAAATGTCCCAGCTGGCCACAACGAAAACACCGGCCCTACCGCTGCTCGCACTGCTGGGGCGCGTGAGGCCCGCCGCAAATGACACATCGGTCGGGACGCCTCTGCTGCTGCGGCTGCTGCTGCCTCGGCTGACGAGGACCTCCCGGTCTCTGTCTCCTCTGAGACCCACGACCCTGAGACTAGAATCGTGGCGCCCTCGGGGGTCTCGATCTACTAGATTGCCCAAAATCAAGCGGCACTGGATGCTTCTCTCCGGAGCTGGTTCCTAGCGTTCCGTCCCTCTCAGACATAATCACAGATCCTCGGTTAACCCACTGAGCATGTTCAATCACTGCATCTAGAGTTAGCGCTCGCTGAGAATGCACGAAGTGATAGATATCCCGATGCAGTCCCCTCTCAAATAGATCAACCTTCTGGGCTTTATCCCGGGCAACATGGGGCACACTGTTCAGCAATCGTAAAAACTCGCGAACATACTCCTGAAGAGGTCGACTCCCCTGCTACAGGCGTCTCAGATCCCCTTCCAGTTTTTGCTTCGCACTGTTGGGAAAGAATGCCCCGAGCAGCAAAGCACGAAACTCGCTCCAAGTCATCAGCTACACTCCAGGTGGTCCAACAGGACGAACTCGACGCCACCAAGTATCGACGTCCTTCTCCAAAAAGTGCATGGCCAAGTGCACCTAATGCTTCTCCTGGATGAACAAATTCTCGAACAGCTTTTTCATCGCAGCGATCCAGTTCTCTGCCTCCCAGGGCTCCAGACTCTGCCCTGAAAACTGCGGGGGATGGAATTGGCTGATGTAAGACAATCGATCAGTAAGCTCTCGCTGCTCATGCACTATCAACAGTGCAATCTGGGCCGAAGTCGACGATGTCGCGGTCGGAGGTACTACTGGTGGTACCACAGGAGATGCTCTCTGCTCGAGCATGCGCATCATGTGCTCCATGTTCTTTTCCTGGCACCGCATCGCCTCTGACATCTGGGCTACCTGGGCCCGCAACTCTCGGACCTCACTCTACTCTGTCTGCCCTACCTCCCGCTGCTCGGGCTCTTCATCGGAGGCAGGATGCGCCCTTCTCGCTGCACAACGTCTCGGAGGCATCGTAGACAACTGCAACAAAACCAAACGTCAGAACCAAAAATTCTCTCGACCCGATCAAGTGAAAGTTTAAAACATGTCACTCCTTCTAAAGCAGTACGTCGTCTGCAGCCAACATAACTACCTTAGAGAATAACCATGCAAGATCACTCACCCTAATCCCCTGGGGGAGGTACAGACTCAATCAGGATTCTTACTAAAGTCACGCATCTCACGACAGTCATCCTACCGTCCAACCAATAGCCTAGGGTCACTAAGTCCTCAACGACCTATATACCTAGGCTCTGATACCACTCTAATCTGTCACGTCCCGCTGTCGGAACTGCGACCCGGGCTCGCTAACAGATCCGCCATCTGCACGAAAATCTCCGCACAGATGAAGCGTCTACCATGCAAGTCAGATCTATAGCAAAATATATATCAGAGCCGAAAGAAAACTAGTAGTTACAGAATCATAAACTGAACATCTGAATATATATAAATACACAATACATAGTCACTCCCACAATGAAAATAAATAAACAAATCTCCCAGACTGTCTAGTACAAAAGTGGAATCTCAAAAAAAAAAAAAAAAAATACAGGGTACCTCTACCTTTGACTCTCAAAGTAAAACGGGTAAGGAGATACTCGGCTACGCCCTTACCTCGATCAGCTGACTCCGCACGAACAGAAGCCGGAACAGCAACCTCTGAAAAACCTGCCACCGCAGCGGGTGTGAGAACTACTCCAACAGGTAGTTCTCAGTAGGTACCGTCGCCAATATCCACGGTATGCCTACTAAGTCTACTGGAGGTAAAACAATAGGTATGCAGATAATAGTAAAGCTGAAATGAAACTACAGCTAATATGCCTCTAGTATCATGCTCAAGAAAAAACTCAACTAAGAACATGCTATGTAACCACTCGCTCACGAGGTGCTCACATCAACCCAATCTCAGTAACTGCCAAATCTGGTCCAGTCAGGCCTGCACCTCCTAATGTATCAACTAGGGTCCCTCGTGTATCAACGAAGGGTGTGATGACCTGGATCTCCGCAGAGCTGTTGCAGTGCGTTGGGTGGCTTCTGGAGGCCTACGTGGTGTGTCGGTGGTGATTGTGCACAATTTGGGCACAAGTGCTGGACTTCGGGCTTAAAATGGATCACGTGAGTGATCGGAGGACCCCGTTGAGTGTTTAGAAGTGTTCTCGCGCGGAACAGATATCAAAATTGGACTCAGCGCGAAATTTGGGGTAAAAACACTTATCTGGATGCATTCGGCGAATTTTGGAATTAGAATTTGGCAAATCGGACAGCGGATTTAGATTCAGCGCGTGAAAACGGTGAAAATGGACTATTCATTTGTATTTTTCGGAGCCCGGATGCGAAAGCACGGTTTTCGAGGCGCGTGGCACTGTTCCGGCGGCCGGCGGGCAGCGGCGGAGGGCGGCGGCGCGGGCTCGGGCAGGCGCAGGAGCGGCGGCGGGCAGGCGCGGGCAGCGCGCAGTGCACGGGCAGGCGCGCGGGCAGGCGCGAGGGCGCGCGGTCCACCGGCCGGCGTGCACCAGAGGGCTGGACACGTGGCAGCTGCCGGTAGGCTGGTGCAGTGGACTGGGTCCATGGAGCAGGAGTGGGCGGCCTCGGGGCGCGTGCGTGCAGAGGACGCAGGCGGGCGCATGTGGGCTGCGTTGACGCGGTTTCCCGCCTTCGGGCGTGCCACGCGTCGGCGCCGCGTTGGGCCACGCGTCGCGAGGTGGATGGCCCGCGCGGCTGTCCGCTGTTGCGGGGTAGACGTGGAGGCCCGTGGGAGATTCGGGCCCGCACAGTGTTGGGCCGGGCCCAACACTGTAGCGGCCCGAAAAGTCCGGGCGCCCGGAAGTGGGGACATATGCGTCATTTTCTGATTTGTTTCTTCCAGCCTATATATAAGCCGAGTTCAACCGCAGAAAGATTTTTCCCTGTTCCTCTTCTCACAGGGGGACCTTCACAAGACTTCCTCCTCTCCCAGAGCCGGTTCCATCTGCAGATTCCCCGATTTTTCTGCGGCACGCATCCCGAGGTTTTCATTTTTACGGCGCGGCGCGACGCTTGTTCGTTTGTGATCTTCTTCGTCGCGTTTTGGTGCGAGGACTCCCCCGGCTTACTCCGACCACCGTTTTCATCGATTCTTGTGCTGTTGGCTTCTTGACAGGTAGGGCTACGATCTTTGTGATTTGAGTTTCCCCTCGTTTTGAGTTTATCTTGGAGTTCCCCGAGCTTTCATTTGACCCTTTTTCTTGGGCGGAGTTTTGGACAGCACTGTGGTATTTTTGCAATATCTTTGCGTACAGGCATCGGATCGAGGCGTGCCAGGGGTGTTTTTTTATCTACACAGCACAAGGAATACCCTCAAATTTTCTGGGAATTTTCTGAATATTTTTCGAAGGTGAAAAATCTCTGTTTACAGAAAGTAGTGCTACAGTTTTTGAGATCGGTTTATTTTGGGGTGGTTCCCTTGTCGAATTTGTTTCTCAGTGTAGAAAACTCGGATTTGAACGTGCAGGTACTTGTTTCGACCGGCTCGTCGCGAGGATCACGACGGTATTTTTTGGGAATTTTTTGTGCAGAGCTCGTAGGTGAAAATGGCACAACTGTGGACTGTTAACATTGGGACAGCGTGTTCTTGAGTTTAATTGTATGTTTTGGGATAATTATTGTGCAGTGATCGCGGCGGTTTGGCTTGTTTGGGCGAGAGCACTATTTGGACTTGGAATTAGCGATCGAGGTGGGTGGTTGCTATATCCCTCATTTTCTGACATACCCACTAGGAATATTAAAGAGATTTTTATTGGAACATTATGATCGATAATTGCTAATCTTAAGAGCCTATCAGGTGAGACATATCATGTCGGGAATGTTTTTAGGAAACTGCTAAGTTGGAATTATGATTGTATTTGGAACTTAAACATGCTGACATGGATCTAATAGCAGTACATAATCTTACATGTGGTAGTTAGTGGCATGTTTGGACAATGGGCAATATCTTGTTGGTAGGAACTACTTGGGGCTCTTTTGGACATGTATAGGCGGATGGCTTATGTGAGGGTAGTCAGTGAATTTTAGACATGTGTAAGTGTTTAATGACTTTAGCATGATGGTTATATCTATGCGGAACTATTACCTATTACACATGTGGGACTATTAGTTGTTATACTTCTTTCAATCTGTATGAGGACAATAACATGCTTGTATGGACATCTAGATAGGCCATCTTTTATCGCTACACCTTCATGCTGGAACTTGACTTAGGAGAAACCTTGTTTGCTTCTTTTCTCCCTTTCGTTAGTCAGGTGGTTCATGTTGCTCGGGTTTGAGCAGGGGTTTGGGATAGTGTAGCCGGGGCCTGGATTGTAGATTATGGGTTTTGGCGGCGACCGCGAATATTGGGGGGTTAACCGGATGTCGGTTATAGGACATCGGTGCTAGGGCATGATATTGGACTAGAGGGCTTTGTGGCAACCGCGGATTTTGGGCGGTAGACTGGAGGTCAGGAGTTGGACTTGTTGTGGTCGGTGGACTTGCGGCTACCACGGATAGTAGGCGGTTGGCCGGATGTCGGATGTGGGTACCGTTGTTGTAGGGCCCCTAAACTCCTTACAGCTTTTTCCCATGAATCCACGTGTATGTGGGAAATACCGCATGCACGGCGGATCTGTAGACGGGCCCGGGTTCTGGTTTACACCCGGGGCGTGACAGTTGTAATCCTTCTACTTGTGATAACCCACTAGGCATGTTGGAGCTAGTCCTATGTTATATTGCTAGTATACTAGTGGAATAAATATTGCATGCTTAATTGGAAAGAATGGGCTTGTGGTTGATACTTGCATCTCTAAAGGACTAGGTATTAATAAAAGGTTTAATTCTTGCAAAAGATATGTTGTCTAAAACCCCTTGGGTATAGTTTGTTAAACCATATTATGTTATTTTGTATATTGGAACATCTTATGCATGTATAGAGACCGGCTTATGGCAACTTGGTACAGTGGATATTCATGAAATAGCATACTCTAATTTGTAAGAATTAGAATACCCGAAATCATGTTATTAAGTAAAGGACTTTTGCATGCTTGTATGGTCGCCTAGATAGGCCACCTTTTTCTGCTACACTATCATGCTGGAACTGACTTAGGAGAAACCATGCTGTTATTCTTTCTCCAGCTATCTAGACTTAGGGGATAGTACGCTCGGGGTCGAGCAGGGGCTGGGATAGTGTAGTCAGACATTTGGGAATTGGGACAGGCAGGCTGTGATGGCAGGGTATTGCGGCAACCGCGGATTTTGGGCGGTTGACCGGACAGTTGTTATTGCATCAGATCGGGGAGAGGATTTGGGCTTCTTTTAGTGGATGGTTCTTTTCCACTTAGATCAGCGTCATGATCCAGTCCTGCGGACTTATTCTCCTATGATACTTATTACTCAGGCATTTTACTCGTGTGGGTCGCTCCCCTCGAGTGCCACTCCGGAGTGTGCAATATACAGACTTTGAGTCCTTGAGACTCCTATCCCCTATCGGTGTTATGCGTAGGCTGGCATACCCGATTTGGCAGGCATAGCAGGCTTCAGACTTTGAGTCCTTGAGACTCCTATCCCCTATCGGTGTTATGCGTAGGCTGGCATACCCGATTTGGCAGGCATAGCAGGCAGTACCAGTGTTTACTGTTGTACAGATTGGGTTTAGTCAGGCAGGCATTTATATTCTGATGCACATACTTAGCTATTCTTTTAGCTTGGCATTTTAGAGGCATAGTGGTAGCTTCTTCATCAGTAGTTTTACTTATAGCTTACCACCTTAATTTGTTTTATTTTCGCCTCTGGTAGTCCTAGTGGGCCTGTCTTAGTTTGAGGTTTTACCCACTAGGGGAGTCTACTGGTTTACTAGTAGTTCTCACCCCCATTCTTCTTTCCTCTTTTTCTTCTCCCTTGTTTTGCAGTGTCTTCTGCGGGTGCTGCTGGGCTTCAGCGGTGGGTCGAGGAGAGAGGACGGCTGAGTAGATAGATTTCGAGGCAGGATGAGCGAGTTAGCTGGACTGTTGGTGTACCCATGTTTCCTCAGACGGTTGTACTTTTACTTTGGGACTGGCTTTGCCAGCAGGTTGTATTTATTTTGGTGAGCTGGGAGAGACAGATGTATCATTTATACAGATGTATTGTATTTTATTTCCAGCTTCAGTCTGAGATGCATTAGTTTTAGTTCAGCTCTGTTTTTATTGCTCTTTTATTATTATCTCTTATATCTGAGCAGGTTTGGTGCTTCGTGTACGCGGAAAATACCGTGTGCACGGCGGATCTGTAGACGGGCCCGGGTTCCGGTTTACACCCGGGGCGTGACAAAGGGTGTCCAATCGGACTATCATAGCACCACGCAAAGCAGCCTCATCAGGCGCATCACCATATCCGGAGTGGCAACTCGAGGGGAGCGACCCCACCGAGGAACAAGCGTGTCTCATCTGGCTCAATAAGCGGCATCTACAGGCTAAAATCCATGATCAAACAGATCGGAAACTCGAGTGCCAACAATCTCACAATCATGTCTAGGTCGGATAATCCTCCACGACTCAATCTGATAAGGCCCATAAAACCCCCAAGACACTAGAAACCCATCCACTGAGTAAATAAAAAATCCTCTCGGCCCCCAGGCACGGGGATACATGCATCCTGAACCTATCCAACCCATCTGGGCGATCTCGATATCTAAAAACTATTTTTAAAGCCGATTTTTCATTAAAACGGGTTCAATAATTTTTAAAACGGTTCAGATGCAATTCTGATGTCAACTAACCATACAATCTAGTGTCATATGATATCACGACCATACAAAAAATAATATGGGGTTCCGGTTATCAATATGGAATTTTCTAGGCAACTATCAGATTTACCAGCTATAATAATAGATATTCTAGACATGCTAAACATGCATACAATAGCATTAGTAGGCATTCCACAAATCTTGGAAGAATTTCCAACCCACCTGGATCGCTTTCCACGGGCTAAGCCAAAGTCGGTGAAGTGCGGAGTCACTCCCAGCCAAAAATCTGTCGCAACAGCACCCTCGGCTCTCGGTCGCGCGCGCCTCTGCCGCTGCCCAAGGGGAATCTCCAAGAGCTCACAGCAAGCTCCACAACCTCTAGCAAGGCCTCCTCTGAAATCAGGTCAACACAGCTGTCAACTCCGCCAACCCACTGCGCACCTAGCCCACGCTCCTCCGCGGCTCCGCACAGTGCACAGGGCAACACCCAAACCTCCAGCACACACACCCACACAGCCTCCTGTTGCTCCACAGTACGCGCAATACTCTGCTGCTCCACTTATCACAGGGAAGAAGAAAAAGATGGAAAAATCCATTCCTAGCTCAAAATCCAATCCACAGCCATAATCCGAAAATCCGAGAAAAAATCCGAAAACTTGGAAACGCACGGTACTCACCTCTGTTGTTGTGTCCATGTGCGCGAGCTCCAACCGAGCTTTCCTCAACAGGACAAGCTCTCCCTCTCTCTCGCGCTGCCTCTCCCTCCCCTTCTCACTCTCGTTCTTTCTCTTTTTCTTTCTTTCCCTGGTTCCAACCAAAAAAAGGGGAGGATGGGGTGGTCATCTACTAAAAGGTATAGAGGAATTAATATTGTGCAGAGGGGTGGTTGGGATGGCAGGGGTGTGAAATTACTCTTCCGCCCCCACTTAAAACGAAAAATTATCTCACTGCCCCCATGTTCTGGAGGCTGAGTATCGGTACTCGGGTTCCCAGTATCGGTACCCAAGCACAAACTTCCCAACCTGAGGGCCAACTCTGCCCAATCCAACACAGGGTACCGGTACCCTCCTTGGCATTCCGGTACCCAAGTCATTTGGGGTTTGGGGTACCGGTACACATAGCTCAGTACCGATACCCAAGGACTTAGAAAAATTCTGATGCTTTCCCAAATCGAAATCCACTGTCGGTTTCCCCAAATTAGTTCGCTCCGGTACCCCTCCTCGCGTACCAGTACGCAATGCCCCCCCTGTAAGGACTCAGCCCACTAGCAATAATAACTCGTTGGGCCCAAACCACAGCCCAAAATGCTTAAGCTCAGTTATTATTACTAGTGTCCATGTCTCATATAAATCCAATCATAATTTCATCCACATCCGATGTGGGACTATTCGGGGCGTCACAGACTCCCCCCGTTTAGGCCTGACGTCCTCGTCAGCCCAAACAGACACACAGTAGCCCAAGATCACCAGGCGATGTGAGATTCGTCTCGCTAGCCCTGTCATCTAGACCCAGGCTCAGCCTAGACTCGCCGCACACTTCCGGTTGGTTATTGGCTCTGATACCAAATGTAAGGACCCGACCCACTAGCAATAATAACTTGTTGGGCCCAAACCACAGCCCAAAATGCTTAAGCTCAGTTATTATTACTAGTGTCCATGTCTCATATAAATCCAATCACAATTCCATCCACATCCGATGTGGGACTATTCGGGGCGTCACAACCCCTCAGAGTTGCATCAAGCTGGGGTTCCCAAATTTTGACGTCGTCGACTCACTTTTCGGTCCAAAGGCTCTCGCGGCTCCGCATAGTGCACAGGGCAACACCCAAACCTCCAGCACACACACCCACACAGCCCCCTGCTGCTCCACAGTACGAATACTCTGCTGCTCCACTCATCACAAGGAAGAAGAAAAAGATGGAAAAATCCATTCCTAGCTCAAAATCCAATCCACAACCATTATCCGAAAATCCGAGAAAAAAAATCCGAAAACTCGGAAATGCACGGTACTCACCTCTGTTGCTGTGTCCACGCGTGCGAGCTCCAACCGAGATTTCCTCAACAGGACAAGCTCTCATTCTCTCTCGCGCTGCCTCTCCCTCCCCTTCTCACTCTCGTTCTTTCTCTCTTTCTTTCTTTTCCTGGTTCCAACCGAGAAAAGGGGAGGGGAGGGTGGTCATCTACTAAAAGGTAGAGTGGAATTAATGCTGTGCAGAGAGGTGGTTGGGATGGCAGGGGTGTGAAATTACTCTTCCGCCCCCACTTAAAACGGAAAATTATCTCACTGCCCCCATGTTCTGGAGGCTAAGTATCGGTACTCGGGTTCCCAGTACCGGTACCCAAGCACAAACTTCCCAACCCGTGGGCCAACTCTGCCCAGTCCAACACAGGGTACCGGTACCCTCCTTGGCGTTTCGGTACCCAAGTCATTTGGGGTTTGGGGTACCGGTACACATAGCTCAGTACCGGTGTCACGCCCCGGGGTCGAAACTGCGACCCGGGCTCGCCAACAGATCCGCCACCTATACGAAAATCTCGTATAGGCGAAACGTCCAACCTACAAAGAAAAACTACTACAGCTAAACAGATATCAGAGCTGTAAAATAAAAGGCTGTAAAACTCAAATCCAACCACTGTACAACTGGAAATAATGATACAATAACCATCTCCCAAAAGTGAGAATCATACAATATCCTCAAATACAATAACCCAGAACTCAAAAGGGAGGTAAACCGAAATAATACATCAGTGTACAGGCTCTCAGTACAAGTCAGATCCTCACAATACAATAATCTCTCAAAAGCAGAAATAAAACTAGTCTACTGACTGTACTACAAATCACCAATGTGGGGAGGTACAGCTACACTCCAATGACAGGTAGGGATCTAGCTCGCGACTCCCTCGCCTCGAACAGCAACAGCAGAATCAGCATCTCCCACAGATGACTCTGCAAAACAAATAAGAGGAAAGAAAAAGGAGGGGAGGAACCCCCAACGGGTGTGAGAACTACATCAACACGTAGTTCTCAGTAGGTACCGCCACCAAGCCCGACGGTCTGCCCACTAAGTCTACTAGAGGCATAAGATAACAATGTAGTAAAAACTGAACAAGAAAAACTGGAGATACTCTATAGCTATCATGCCTCTATCTAATTGCTCAATGGGTGATGCAGATGAAAAGATATGCAACTACTCGCACCCAAGGTGCCCAATCGACCCAATCGAACTGACGGCCTCATAGGGTCCAGCCAAGCCTACACCTACCTACTGCCAGTACATCCACGGAGGACTGGACTTACGTAGGGCGTCCGTGACTGCCAAAACTGGCCCAGCCAGAAGGACTGCGTCCGTGATTGCCTAAAAAAGGCCCAGCTAGAGGAACAACATCGACAAGTCGCGATACGAAAGTAACAGGCCTACTCCGGACGGGGCACTCGAGGGGTGCGACCCCACCGAGGAAAAAAGTATCCGCGCATCTCTGTCGAGCTCAAGGTGGCTCATGCAGGCTATAGTCAAAATCCACGCTCACTCTCAGAACGGAAGGACTCATGATCCCAAATATCTCGCACAAGTACTCTCAACGACTCAGCTAACAAGCTCTCACGAATCTCGAGACACTAGCGAACACCACCAACTTGTGGCACTAAACTCACTGGCTGGAGATACTCCACAGTCGAGATCGACCCACAACTCAAGGCTAAGAAAACTGGTCGGACAACACTCAACGACCCGGGACCACCGCCTACCCAAACGGTTCCCGACAACACTGATCGGAAGACACTCAACGGCCCGGGATCACCGTCTACCCAAACGACTCCCAAAACACCAACACTGGTCTAAACTCAGCTATTAGACTCCACTCGGCCCCCAGGCACGAGTGCAACAATGTCCCACAATAACCTGACCACTCGGCCCACTACCTGGGCGAGGCAACACTATGTCCAGGAAAGATGCAAAGTGTGGAATGTCTAAAGTATAAAAGAACCTAGCCCAAGTGAAGGTTCTCTACCAGTCTGGTTAAACATGCATCATATGACGGGGTGCTAGGTCAAGTTCCAATAATATCCTTTAAATAACTGAAATCATAAAATAGGGAACATTAAAAGACATGATCTCTACATCCTCGAAAACATATACCCTAAATCGAGCAGGCATCAATCCACATGATCTAAATCATTTCACATGCTTACATCTCAATCTTATAGGTTGTACAATAAATCATGCATGCTATCAGTCACAGAGAGCAATACTCCCATAGGTAAGCTTCCATTGATCACAATCATAAATATTTATCCAAATCTTGCAAGTTTCCAATAGGCATAACCTGAATAGCATAACTTGCAATTTCTCAAACAAATACTATTACTAAGCTTACATCTCAACCAAAAGTTGGTACACTATCATGCATGCATTCTATCAGATAGAACTAGAGAACCGTCCACCGGTTCTGGAGACGAAGCAACCCACCTGAATCGCTTTCCGCAGGCAAAGCCGAAGTCGGTGAAGTGTGTAGCCACTCGCTGTACAAAATCCGCCGAAATCGCACCCCCGGTACACAGTCGCGCAAGCCTCTTCTCAACAAACAACACAACCAACAACAACACGATCAATACCCCACAACACCCAAATAGCACATGCCGTTCTTACAAACCAGCAGAGAATAGGGGGATTTTCACCTGCATACAGTCCTCCAAAAATCCCAGAAAAATTACCACTGTGTTCCTCGTGTCGAGTAGATGCAAATCGAGTATTTATACTCCTCGTTCTGATACCTGTAGGCCAAGATATAAATAAAACACCGCTGCGACTCAAATCTCCTCACAAGAAAAATCCTGCGGCAAACAGTCCCAAAGAAGCTTAATTATCACCTTTGAAATTACCTCAAAAAAATCTGATAAAAATATGGTCGCGTTCCTCTCGAAGCGTAGATGCCGATTGAGTCCTCATACGTCCCGATCCGATGCCCGTAGGCCGAGAAATCCCAACAATACTCCACCGCTGTCCAATACCTCACAGCGGTACAAGGGGTCAAAAGATACCTCGGGAACCATGCCAAAAAAACCAAAATGAGGCGAAGTGATCAACACAGAAATCGAAGGCGTACCTCTCGTGAACATGCTGCCATAAAAATCGGCTCAAAACTCCATCGGGGTAGCTCAGGGTGCCTCGCGCACTGAAAAGCGACGGTACAAGCCGAAAACGAAGGTGCGTCGCGTCGCAGAAAACGATGATGCCGCGGCCTCCAAAAAATTCGGGAATCCATCAAGAAGTAGAGGACAAGGTAAGAAACAACTTTGCTAAAGACTCTCCCATGAGAGGAGCTCGGGAAAAAAGGCCACAAGAGCTGCAAGGGAGGGGGGGGTTATTTATAGCCAAAACCCAACAAATCAAGAAATGCCGAATGGGTCCCCACATTCGGGCGCCCGAAAAATTCCGGGCGTGAACAGTACCCAAAACGTACCCCAAACCAGCAGCGCCCGAAACTCCCTCATCGCGCCACGTGGCCCCGCACAGCAAACAGCGAAAACAGCGAACCACGCTGCGCCGCGTGGCCCGCACCCACCGCGCGGGTGGTTGGCGCCGCCAATCCCGCGTCGACACGTGGCCGCACCCGCGCGCGCCCGGCTGCCCACGCGGTACGGACACCTGCCCCCGCCACTCCGCGCACGACCTGCACAGTAGCCGGCCAATCCGCAGCTGCCACGCGTCCACCGCCTCCGCTCGCGGCGCCCGGTGCACGCGCCTGCCGTGGACTGCGCCAGCCTGCAGCGCTGCGTGGACCGCGTCGCGTGAGCCGGCCACTCCTGTGCCGCCATGTGTCCCTGCGCCGGTCCATGCACCCGGCCGCGCGGCTCCATGGACTGCGCTCGCTGCGCCGGCCAATCCGACTCCGCCACGTGGCATCCGGCGGTCCACGGCTCCCCCCGTACACTCGAAAACACAAAAAACTTCTGGGTTTCCGTTTTCGGGCGTCCGGACTCAGAAAAATACATCCAAATAGTCAATTTCTATTGTTTTTCCGCGCTGAATCCAAAAACGGTCTCCGTTTTATCCAATACTCATTCCAATTTTTGACGGAGGCATCCGAAGGCAACCCTGATCCATTTTCGCGCGGAGTTCTTTTCTTGAGTCCGCTTCGTGCACAAACACCTCCAACACACAACCTAGGCCTCCAGAAGCCGCAAGTCCAATAGTAATCCTCTCGTGGGGATTCGGGTCCTCACAACCGGTACCCAGGGACTTAGAAAAATTTTTGATGCTTTCCCAAAATCGAAATCCACTGTCGGTTTTCCCAAATTAATTCGCTCCGGTACCCCTCCTCGCGTACCGGTACGCAATGCCCCTCAGAGCTGTATCAAGCTAGGTTCCCAAATTTTGACGTCGTCGACTCACTTTTTGATCCAAAGGCTCCCGCGTCGATCCCAAACGTCTCGAACTCATCTGTACTCATAAAATGAACACGCCACCAGCAATTTTCCCGCACCATGCTAATTTGCGGAGTCAGTGCACTACAATTAGCCCCGGTACTCTACATGAATGATTCATCTCCAGATATAGATGATGATCATGATGGAGGGTTAAATTATTTAGCAAATGCAGTTTTCAATGAAACGGACAACTCACAAATAAACAACGAATATGTAGATAATCCTGACGAAGAAATTGAATTTGTTGATCATCCGGAACGTTTTCCTACATATAATAATTGGATAAATCAGTATGTTGTAGATCCTAAGAGATTGATATTCGACAAATCAATATTGGTCTCCCTAGCATTGACGGGACTTGGATTGGACGTGTCTTTTATGATAAGGCATCTTTATTGGATGCTCTAGACCGGTGACATATTGATCATAATGCACAAATAAAAGTATTGAAATCTACTAGAATGACTTACATTGTTAAATGATTCGTAGAGGGATGTGCATGGAGATTACATGCTTCGGTACCTAAAGATACGACGTACTTTAGGGTAAAAACATATGCTGGTCCACACACATGTGTAATTCCAATGCTGAACGTGGCGCACCGTAATTATAATTCGAGCCTTATATGTCAATTGATTCTCCCGACATTAAAGGCTAGACTTAATATGACGCCAAAAGAAATTCAAGACACGGTGCGATCAACTTTCTATGTTGACATAACATATTGGAAGGCTTGGCAATCAAGGAGTAAAGCGTTACAGCTTATTTACGGGAGCTGGGAGCAGTCATATACAGACTTGTCTCGTTACCTTACTATGCTGAAGGAATGTAATCCTGATACTTTATGGCGTTTGGATTATAGGTGGCCCGCTGATGGGATTTGTCGCTTTGGTCGTGTTTTTTTGGTCATTTTGACCTTCGATTCGTGGATTCGCACATTGTTGGCCGATAGTGAGTATTGATGCCACACATATGTACGGCAAATACGAAAGTCATACTTTGATAGCGACGGTTGTAGATACAAATAATGGACTATATCCTTTCGCATTTGCAATTTGTGAGGGGGAGAATGGCGGGAATTGGCGATGGTTTATGCAAAACATACGTCATTATGTTACCCGCGATAGAGCCATTTGTTTTATATCTGATCGATTTTCTGGATTGAGAGAAATAGTGACTACTATCTATCCTCCAGCACAGGGTCACTCTCATCGTTGGTGTCTTCGACACATGAAAGCAAATATGAATAAGCGTTTCAAAAATGATACTTTGTTAGATAAATTCTAGCAGATCGGAAGTGCTTCAACACCGACGGAATATTATCAGTTGAAGGAAGAATTAGATGTGTTGGATCACGATGCTTGGCAGTGGGTCCATGACCTTGAGAGATATAAAGAGTACTAGGCAAGGGCATTTAATGGAGGCCGCCGGTTTGAATTGAAGACTACGAATCTTTCGGAATCGTTAAATGGAGTACTTAAGGGCAGTCGTGGTTTGCCTATCACGGCTTTTGTTGCGGCTACATTTTATAAGCTTAATAAGTATTTTTTTGATCGCCGTGATGACGGTGAAAGTATGACGGACGCGCTAACCCTTAAAATAAAAAGAATAATTACCGAAAGTATGGATACGGCGCGAGGACATCATGTCGTACGATTTGGACTAACAGAATTTGAAGTCAATACTGGAGATTTCGCCTTCAAAATGATCGTGAATGGAACAAATGCAGAATGTTCATGTGGTGAATTTCATCTAACGAGAATACCTTGCTCGCATATCTTAGCAGTTTGTAGTACATCACACATAAGATTAGACTATCATATTTTTTGTTCAGCCTGGTATAGTACGGACTTCTATCGTGCGACGTACGCACCACATTTTCATCATGTTCCTGATAGGCGGCACTGGCCACGACCCCAAGGCCCCCGGATCGTACCGCCTCCTATACGAAGGAAGAAAGGTCGTCCACGATCTACACGTATTCGTAATATAATGGACGAGGGGGGTGGGCGACGAGGAAAATGCTCCATTTGTAAACAAGCAGGCCATTATAGGAGCACTTGTCCACAAACTGTAGAAAGAGTGCAACAAGGACGTTGGCGTATGACTTCCGCAATTTTATTTATCTTGTCTTAATATTTTATTTTGTTTAGCTATTATGTTACTGATATGTAGATTACATATTGCAGATGGCAGATCACGAAGACGCGGGACCAGTTGATCTATCGGTCCTATCACAACAGCATCTCCATAGGTCAGCATTTATCAGGACTGAGGTAAGAGCTATAAAATTTTATTTGATATTTATCGTAATACAAATAAGCTGAATTGATGTAAGAGCTAACTATATTTTTTTGCATTACAGAGGTATCGTGCTGTGTAGTTCTCAGAGCATGGGCGCAAGCTCAACCAGTGGGAGCTTGACCATCCAGCTGTACTAGATCTACTCCGACAGTCCGAATTTTATGGGGTAGCACGCCTGAGACGTGTGCAGCTGAATCAGGCTTTACTAGCTGCCCTTGCCGAGAGGTGGAGACAGGAGACCCAGACGTTCCACTTTTGCCATGGTGAGATGACCGTCACACTCCAAGATATGGCGGTTATTTCAGGTCTCCGTGTCGACGGTCCACCAGTGACGAAAACTGCACTGTAAGACTGGGTGCCTCTATGCAAGGCATTGTTGGGAGCTGTGCCTAACGAAATCAATGGGTCGCAGATACGCCTAACGTGGCTATATGAGCAGTATGGCCATATACCTCTAGATGCCCCTGCAGGAGTAGTGGCAGCTACAGCCAGTGCATATATGTTATATCAAATCGGGTGTAGTTTGTTTCCCAACCCCACTGGACACAAAGTTCACCTAAAGTGGCTAACACTTTTGGCTGATTTTGATATCTGCGGGGCTTATGCATGGGGTGCAGCTGTCTTGGCATATTTGTATCGAGCGCTAGGACCTGCTTCATTGTACGGGAAGGCCGAGTGTTGTTATTTTGGGACCCTCTTACAGGTATAATATCTAATATTTTGATTTTATTATTATGTTAATATTGATATTTAATATTTTATTTATTATATTAAGCCGTTGGTGTTAATATATAGATTTGGGCTTGGGAGCACATTCATATCGGCCGACCTACAGGCGTTCTAGCGCTACCCGATATTGTAGATCTCCTTCTGGGTTGCTCGTAAGATATTTATTTCATATAGTAGATTTTTGTATTTCAAATGTAATTGCAACTAATATATGTATTTTACAATCTAGATGGGCAAACGCTAGAGGACTATGCTTTAGAGCCAATGTCAGGACCCCTGACATTGAGTTTTATAGAGATGAGTTGGATCAGCAGAGAGAGACGCAGGTATGTACATTATTTATTCAATATTTTAAATATATTTTTTCTAAACATTTTTATACTAACTGATCATTTTGTGTCATTAACAGGTTATATGGATGTCGTACACAGATGACATTTTAGCTGTATTACCAGCCTTCTGCGTATAGGGCTCGCAAGTTTGGCGTTCAAGAACAGTCATCATCTGCTATCACATTGTAGAGATGCATGTACCAGACAGAGTCCTGCGGCAGTTCGGTCTTCTCCAGCATATACCTCTCAATGTAGAGTCCATCCGACGCGTGACATCACGTGGGCGTCCGGATGAGGATTGGATTGCATATCACGCTGCACACATTGAGAGGTGGTCTGAGAGCTAGATCATATTGTTGATCAGCTCCCGGCTGCTGGTGAGGACCCACTGCAGGCAGCATCCATATACATGCAATGGTACTGGACGATTACGAGGAGATGGATATATCGTCCAGTACAGCGTCCTCCGCTGACTTTTCATTCCCATGGGAATATCGAGAGGACACTGGTATAATATTTTTTATATATAAATTTAACATATTTTGTATATTTAATATAAATTTAATTTGTAAATTAAAATACAGGCCGACACACTACGACGGATAGATACTACTATAGGCCAGTTATTGGATGAACGACCGTCGCTTACGAGGACATTCGGGACTATGGGAGATATACGCGAGAATATTCATATGGTACTGCAAAATGTACCAATGCTACCTACTGTCAGAGTTTCAGAGAGACAAGGAGATTATGCTCACGCATCGTCCTCGAGTCATCAGGTACCTTCATATCACAAGAAATTTTAAATTAAGTCTTCAAATTCAAATTAACTAACTATTTACGCCCTTTCAGGTGCCACGATCTCCATCTCCTTCTATTCAGGCCCCTACGACATTTTCCTCGACGTCAGAGTCGCTCCCGCCTCCTGTATCACAGACATCTTTTGCATCGACATATTCACGTCGCCGTCCCTCGTCATCATCGCCATGGGAGATCCAGCATATTGCTGAGCATAATGATGGTGGTATTATCGAGGAGCTCGATGAGTTGGCAGCCGTTGAGCATCTTGATAATATACTGATTATCGAGCTTGCTGTTCCTAATGGGCGTGGAAGTGGGCGTGGACGCGGGCGTGGCCGAGGACATCGAGGGAAAGGACGAGCTCAAAATTGAGTTTTAGCTCAATTTTGAATTTGAGGGTGTATTATTGACATTTTTGTGATTATGTTTTTTTTGTTGTTACTTAACTGTTATTTCTAAATGTTGTGAAATTGTTCTACATAATTTCTGAATGTTTTATCTCAATATCTGTATGTTTGTAAAATTTGTTGTACTTTTTCATTCTGTTATGAAACTTGTTGCACAAATTTTGGTTTTTTGAGTTGAAAAAAAAATGTTGGCTTTACTGTGGTTAAAGGCGCTGAACAATTCAGTGCCTTTAACATAAACGCTAAAGGCGCAGAATGGTTCAGTGCCTTTAGCATCATACCACAGGGCCTAAAGTGTGATGATCCAGACTCCCGCAGGAACTGTGCAACATTAAACAGTGATTGTAGGGAGCTTATTCGGTGAAACAAAGCTTGTAGAATCAAAATTGGACATTTAATATAGACTCTGCGCGAAAATCGGAGCAAATGGGATTTTCCGGGAGCTTTCGGCAAAATTTCGGATGAGAATTTGGCGAAATGGACAGCGGATTTGGACTCAGCGCGCGAAAACGATCAAAACGGTATATTCACTTTATTTTTCGGCGCCAAAACACTGTTCACCGGAACAGTAACTCCGGCTGCCGGAATTACTGTTCCGGCAGCCGGCGGCGACCGGCGGGCGGCGGCAGGCGGCGGCACAGCGGCGGCGCAGCGGCGGAGCGCGGCAGAGCGCAGCGGCGCACGGCGCGGGCGGGGGGCGCTGGTGCGCGGTCCACGGCATGGCGTGCACCGGGTGCACCGAAGACTTACCTTGACACGTGGCGCTTCCCTATTGGCCGGCCGGCTTCTAGAAGGGTCACGTGGCGGCGCTCCGATTGGCCAACATCTTCCGGAAGACCCGGCGCGGGGACCGGGCCTGTGCACCACGTGGACACGTGGCGGCTTCCGAGTGGCCCTTGCACAGGCTGTTTCCTGTTTTGTGGACGCGTGGTGCGTTTTGGTTGGCCCGTTTCGGTGTTCCCTGTTCGGATCCGATCCTGTGTGGAGCCCCAGCCCATTATAAATAGCAATCCCCACCCCCTCTCATTCCCACCTCGATTTGCGGGCCTTAGAGTGAGAATCAGGGCATGTGCCCTCTACTAAATTTCTTCCTCTCTCTCTCTTCTCTCTCTCCTCCAAATCTCAGAATTTTTGGAGTTACATTTAGTGAGTTATCTGCGACGCGGCACACTGCGACGGTTTTCTTTTTCGGCCCATTTCCCGTCGCAGTTCCGTCGAAAATTCCCTGTGGGCTAACCAGATGGAATTTTTGGACGATTTTTGCGACAGCGCGTTCCTAAGAGGTAAGGCTTCGATTTCCGTGTTGATCACTTTGCTCCATTTCGTACTTTTGGCACGTTTCCCGAGGCCTCTTTGACCCCCCTTTTTGCTGTGGAAATTTCTGGACAGTGTCAACTTCTCCGATTTTTATCTTGGCGTAGGAGCATCAGATCGAGGCGTTTAAAGAGTCGATTTTGATCTACTCTTCGCGAGGAACGCAACCGTAATTTTTCTGGATTTTTCTGAGCACTATACAGAGGTGAAAAACTCCTCTCTTTTCGTGCTATTTGAAAAACAGCAAAAGCTGTATTTTTATGAATAATATAGTTACACCCTGTGCAAATGTGTGTTGCTGTAGGGCACCGTTCTCGGCAGACAGCAGTTCTAGGGGACTGTGGACAGCCAGGAGACTATCTGGGTGTGATTTGAGCTGTTCGAGGTGGGCGGTTGTTGCTTACCTCATTTTTGACAAGCTCACTGGGATTACTGGAACTCCCTTAAAATTTAATTGATGAGAACAATTGGGACAAACTAATATGACAATTGATAAGAACAATTGGGACAAACTAATATGACAATTGATGAGAACAATTGGGACCAACTAAATTGATGAGAACTATTGGGACTACTAACAGGACTACTAACAGGACTACTAACAGGACTACTAACAGGACAATTGATGAGAACCGCTGGGACGAACTCTCCTAAAATTTAATATAACCCACAGATGATATGATGACTTATATTGGGACACTGTGATTGAGACAAAGGCTATAATCTCGCATGCAAATGACTTTTATTCAGTAAATCAATCTTTTCAAATCTTTGACACTATTTTACAACTTTTAAAATAAAGACAGTTGCATGCATGCCCGGACATCAGGTAGGGCCACTATTTATTGCTACACTATCATATTAAGACTTGACATGTTTTATTGCTCTCTTTTGCTTTCAGTTGCTTGTCGCTCGAGTATGAGCAGGGGTTTGGGATAGTATAGCCAAGGTTATGTTAGATTATAAACTTGTGGGGTGTTGCGGTGACCGCGGACAGTAGGCGGTCGACCAGATATTTATCCTTGCATCAGATTAGGGATGAGTCTGGTCTATTTTGCATCAGCTGAGGATCGGGTTATCCTAGTGGGTGGTTTTCCCCACTTGTTAAGTACTATGGCATCAGATCGGGGTTTTCTTTAGTGGATAGTTTTCCCACTTGTTAAGTACTATGGCATCAGATCGGGGTTTTCTTTAGTGGATAGTTTTTCCCACTTTGATCATAGTCATGATCCAGTCCTGCTGTTTTATGGCACTTCTGATACTTATTACTGAGATATTTACTCGTGTGGGTCGCTCCCCTCGAGTGCCACTCCGGAGTGTGTTACAGACAGACTTTGAGTCCTTGAGACTCCTATCCCCTATCGGTGTTATGCGTTGACCAGCATACCCAATTTGGCAAACACTATTCCCTATCGGTGTCATGCGTTGGCCAGCATACCCGATTTGGCAAACACTATCCCCTATCGGTGTTATGCATTGGCCAGCATACCCGATTTGGCAAGGCACAGCAGGCAGTACCAGTGACACAAGACTGAGTTATTTCAGGCAGGCATGTTTGGTATTGTTGCATACAGTCATTTCATGCTACATGACATTTAGAGGCATACTAGTGGTGGTTTCCCTTTATTCAGCAGTTCTGTTTACAGCTTTACCACTTATTCCTTTCTGGCCTCTAGTAGTCCTAGTGGGTGCGTCAGAGTTGAGGTTTTGCCCACTAGGGGAGGCTACTAGTTTATCTGGTAGTTCTCACCCCCATTGTTCTTTTCTGTTTCTTTCTTCTCCTTTATTTTTGCAGAGTCGTCTGCGGGAGCTGCTAGGCCATCGGCAGCTGATCGAGGTAAGGGGATCGCTGAATAGATAGATCTCCTGGGAGACTGAGAGCTGTTAGATAGATGCTGCACCCTTTACTCAGACTGTGGTATTCTTCTTTTATTCTAGGTCTGGCTTTCGCCAGCTGGATGTATTATTTTGGTGAGCTGGGAGATTATTGTACATATTACAGCTTCATTAGTAGTTCCAGTCTGAGATACTATGTGGTTCTTCCACTTCAGCTCTGTATTATGCTCTTTTATTGTTTATATTATATCGGAGCAGGTTACCAGCGCTTCGTGTACTCGGGAAATCCCATGTGCACGGCGGATCTGTTGGCGAGCCCGGGTTCCGGGGCGTGACAGATTAAGTTGGTATCAGAGCTTAGGGATTGGTCAGTTGGGACTTAGGAAACCCTAGGCTTTTGGTAGACCCTAGGATAATAGGGTACGAGAGACGTGATATTTGCGAAAGTCGTTGATTTATTGTTTGACTCTTCCAGTGAGAGAAGAGGGATCGATATGCCTAATTTCTGGTGAACCGTTATGTTGGCTGCAGACAACATAAAGTCACAGAAATAGGGGAATGTCTTTGACTTTCGCTAGATTGGGTCGTGTGGAATTTTATTTTGCTGATTTGTGGCTTTTGGTGACAGTATGTCACCCCGTCGTCATTTTTCCGTCGGGGATATTTCTACCCCTTCTGAGAAGCCCGAGCAGGCGGTATCTGCTGAGCTGGGAGAACTACGGGCCTTGGTGACCCATTTGGTGGCAAGAAGCTTTCGACAGGACCAACGCCTGGAGCAGTTGCTGGCGCAGAGAGGTGACTTGGCGGTTGACGAAGGGGCCAGGACTTTCGAGCAGCGTCCAGACAAGGAACGCCCCGCCCCAGATAATGATGGACAGGCCAGTTCAGGGAGACCACCACGACCCCTGCGGCCCCAGTCTACGGGCCGTGGGCGTCTTGATCGACGAGGACCTGGTAGATCTCAGAGGCCTCCGCAGCAGCAGTCTCGACAGTCTCGGGCGTCGGTCCGATGCATTTTCTGTAGGGGGCAGCATTCATCAAATACCTGTGGCTTGAGGGAGGGTCGATGCTTCCGATGTGGGCAGCCAGGCCACATCCGACCTACGTGCCCCTTTCAGGTTTTAGTAGCACCTTTTTTTCAGCATTGGCCCCTACCGCATCCCAGCAGAGGTCACAGAGGCCTCAGCGGCATAGGCAGCAGCAACAGCAGGTAAGGCAGCCTCAGTCTATAGTTAGGTGCATTTTCTGCGAAGGTCAGCACACTTCAGGTGCTTGTGACTTGAGGTTCGGCCGCTGTTTCAAGTGCGGACAGCCCGGGCACGTGCGAGTTACGTGTCCTTCGGGGTAACGGTGGCACCTACTTCGGCATCTGTCCCTGCCACTTCCCAGCTACGACCGGGAGCTTCACCGACAGATCTTCAAGGAGATCAAGTTTCATTCCCCCGCCCTTCTGGAGAGAGACAGCCGTTGTTGAGCAGTCAAGATGGCTTAGCGCAGGCAAGGGATTCTGCTATGGCTGATCGAGTGGAGGCAGGTATGATTTACTTTCTGGCATAAGGACTCGTACCTCGTTTTTATAGGGGCATCTCTTTTATTTGTAGAGAATGTACATCATTGCATAGGGTTAGGAATAGGACTCTCACCTTGTGCACAGAAGGTGTAGATTCCCGACTGAACTCTGCACATGGAGGAGTGCTGTTAGCCCCACCCGATTTAGATCGAGTCCTGGATTATGCCAGTAGACCTATTGGACCTGAGTCAACTGAAGGACTTCGATGTGGTCCTAGGGTTGGACTGGTTGGCTCGGTATTTTGCGACTATTGATTGTGCCGCAAGGACCGTCACTTTTAGAAAGCCAGAAAATGTTGGTATATCGGGAATGTCAGAGCGCTTTCTTTGCCTCTATGATTTCGACTTCCCGAGTGAGGCTGATGATCCGTCGAGGATGTGTAGCCTTTTTGGCTAGTGTTGTTGAGGGGCCTACGGCGGCGCCGGGACTCGGGGATATCCCTATTGCCCGCGAGTTCCCGGATGTTTTCCCACCTGAGCTGTCTAGCATGCCGCCAGATAGGGAGATTGAGTTCGTGATTAACGTAGTTCCAGGAACTGCGCCAATCTCTAAGGCTCCTTACCGGATGGCACCGGCTGAGCTGCGAGAGCTTAAGGCGCAACTCCAGGATTTAATGGATAAGGGCTTTATTAGGCTGAGTGTATCACCTTGGGGTGCGCCGGTGCTATTCGTAAAGAAGATGGATGGGTCACTTCGACTACGTGTGGATTATAGAGAATTAAATAAAGTGACCATCTAGAACAGTACCCTTTTGCCGCGCATCGATGATCTTTTTGATCAGCTGCAAGGGTCTTGCGTCTTCTCTAAGATAGATTTGCAGTCCGGTTACCACCAGTTAAAGGTGAAGGCCGTAGATATTCCGAAACGGCATTTTGATCACGGTATGGGCATTATGAATTTACAGTTATGCCTTTTGGGCTAACTAATGCCCCTGCCGCATTCATGGATTTAAGGAACCGGATCTTCCGACTATACTTGGATCGATTCGTAGTAGTATTCATTGATGATATCTTGATTTACTCCCGAAGTGATATTGAGCATGAGGAGCACTTAAAGGTTGTGCTGCAACTTCTGCGAGAAAAGAAGTTGTATGCCAAGCTGGCAAAGTGCGAGTTTTGGCTTCGGGAGGTAGTCTTCTTGGGCCTTGTGATTTCTGCCGCAGGTGTGGCAGTGGACCCAGCGAAGATTGAGGCAATCCGTGATTGGCCCCGACCGACGACGGTTTCTGAGGTACGTAGCTTTATGGGTTTAGCTGGGTATTACCGTCGGTTTGTGGAAGGCTTTGCGAAGCTCTCCACACCCCTCACTCGCTTGACGCGTAAGGGAGTGAAGTTTATCGGGAGTGAGGATTGTCAAAAGAGCTTTGAGGAGCTGAAAAATAGATTAATGACCACTCCTATCCTTTCCCTCCCTGTTGTGGGGAAAGGATATGTGATCTACAGCAATGCATCACACAGCGGACTTGGTTGTGTGTTGATGCAAGAAGGGAGGGTAATTGCTTACGCATCAAGGCAACTCAAGGATTATGAGAAGAATTACCCTACCCATGACTTGGAGCTTGCTGCTGTAGTGTTTGCACTAAAGCTTTGGCGTCATTATCTATATGGGGAGCATTGTGAAATCTACACCGACCACCAGAGCCTAAAATACCTGTTCACGCAGAAGGAGTTGAATTTGAGGCAACGTAGGTGGTTAGAGCTATTAAAGGATTATGATGTAGATATTCTCTACCACCCAGGCAAGGCTAATGTGGTCGCTGATGGCTTAAGTAGGAGGGCGGTGCAAAGTTTGTCTATGTTGATCACATACCAGGCACCGCTATTAGAGGAAATGAGACGACTCGAGATAGAGGTTGTGTCCCCTGGGGTCACTGCTAGACTGACATCTTTAGTCTTGCAGCCCACTCTGCTGGACAGGATCAAAGAGAAACAGAGTGAGGACCCCCACTTGGCCAGGATTAGAGATCATTTTCCGAGTGATCAGTCAGGGGACTTTACGATAGATGCCTCGGGAATACTGAGGTACAGGAACCGAGCATGTGTGCCAATAGATGTGGAGATTAGAGAACAGATATTGCGAGAGGCCCATTATACACCTTATACCCTACATCCTGGTGGGACTAAGATGTATAAGGACCTCAAGGCACACTTCTGGTGGAAAGGCATGAAAAGGGATATTGGGAGATTTGTGGCGCAGTGTTTAACCTGTCAGCAGGTGAAAGCTGAGCATCGAGTGCCAGCTGGCAAGTTACAAAGTCTCCCAATCCCCGAGTGGAAATGGGACCACATTACAATGGACTTTGTGGTCGGACTACCGAGGGCCCAGGGAGGAGCAGACGCTATCTGGGTAGTTGTTGATAGACTTACCAAGTCGGCGCACTTTCTGCCCATGCAGACTACGTGGCCACTTGAGCGACTAGCCCAGCTATATCTAGATGAGATAGTTAGATTGCATGGAGTCCCCGCCTCCATTGTATCAGATAGAGACCCGAGGTTTGTTTCGCATTTCAGAAAGAGTTTGCAAACAGCCTTGGGAACTGAACTCAGGTTCAGTACAGCTTTTCATCCGCAGACTGATGGGCAGTCAGAGCGGACTATACAAATCCTGGAGGACATGCTGAGGGCTTGTGTCTTGGATTTCGGCGGAGGGTGGATTCGGCATTTATCTTTGGCTGAATTCGCGTACAACAATAGCTTTCAAGCGAGCATTCAGATGGCTCCGTTTGAAGCATTGTATGGACGCAAGTGTCGATCACCACTTTATTGGAGGGACGTAGACGAGAGATGGACCTTGGGACCAGATGTCTTGATAGAGGCAGAAGAGAAGGTCCGGGTGATTCGAAAGCATCTTCAGACCGCCCAAAGCCGACAGAGGAGTTATGCCGAGGTTCGGCGACGAGACTTAGAATTTCAGGTTGAAGATCATGTGTTCCTGAAAGTCTCGCCATCCAAAGGAATCAGGAGGTTTGGCACTCGTGGGAAACTTAGCCCCCGATATATTGGACCCTTTTGAGGTATTGGAGCGTATCGGGTCAGTTACCTACCGACTTGCACTTCCCCGAGGCTTGGCTGGTGTCCATGATATATTATGTCTCCGACCCATCGCACGTCATTGACTTCACACCGCTTGAGTTTAGCGAAGATTTGAGGTATGAGGAGCGCCCACTGCGAATTCTGGACCGAGAGGTGAGAGAATTGCGCAGTAGGGCCATTCCCTATGTGAAAATTCAATGGGGCAATCATGACGAGCGCGAGGCTACATGGGAGCTTGAGTCGGAGATGAGGGACGCCCACCCCTACTTATTTGAGACTTTGGACTGAGGATTGTTGTTGAGTCTCGTTTCGAGGACGAAACTCTTTTTAGTGGGGGAGGATGTGATGATCCAGACTCTCGCAGGAACTGTGCAACATTAAACAGTGATTGTAGGGAGCTTATTCGGTGAAACAAAGCTTGTAGAATCAAAATTGGACATTTAATATAGACTCTGCGCGAAAATCGGAGCAAATGGGATTTCCGGGAGCTTTCGGCAAAATTTTCGGATGAGAATTTGGCGAAATGGACAGCGGATTTGGACTCAGCGCGCGAAAACGATCAAAACGGTATATTCACTTTATTTTTCGGCGCCAAACACTGTTCAACGCGGAACAGTAACTCCGGCTGCCGGGAATTACTGTTCCGGCAGCCGGCGGCGACCGGCGGGGCGCGGCAGGCGGCGGCACACAGCGGCGGCGCAGCGGCGGAGCGCGGCAGAGCGCAGCGGCGCACGGCGCGGGCGGGGGGCGCTGGTGCGCGGTCCACGGCATGGCGTGCACCGGGTTGCACCGAAGACTTACCTTGACACGTGGCGCTTCCCTATTGGCCGGCCGGCTTCTAGAAGGGTCACGTGGCGGCGCTCTCGATTGGCCAACATCTTCCGGAAGACCCGGCGCGGGGACCGGGCCTGTGCACCACGTGGACACGTGGCGGCTTCCGAGTGGCCCTTGCACAGGCTGTTTCCTGTTTTGTGGACGCGTGGTGCGTTTTGGTTGGCCCGTTTCGGTGTTCCCTGTTCGGATCCGATCCTGTGTGGAGCCCAGCCCATTATAAATAGCAATCCCCACCCCCTCTCATTCCCACCTCGATTTGCGGGCCTTAGAGTGAGAATCAGGGCATGTGCCCTCTACGAAATTTCTTCCTCTCTCTCTCTTCTCTCTCTCCTCCAAATCTCAGAATTTTTGGAGTTACAGTTAGTGAGTTATCTGCGACGCGGCACACTACGACGGTTTTCTTTTTCGGCCCATTTCCCGTCGCAGTTCCGTCGAAAATTCCCTGTGGGCTAACCAGGAGGAATTTTTGGACGATTTTTTGCGACAGCGCGTTCCTAAGAGGTAAGGCTTCGATTTCCGTGTTGATCACTTTGCTCCATTTCGTACTTTTGGCACGTTTCCCGAGGCCTCTTTGACCCCCCTTTTTGCTGTGGAAATTTCTGGACAGTGTCAACTTCTCCGATTTTTATCTTGGCGTAGGAGCATCAGATCGAGGCGTTTAAAGAGTCGATTTTGATCTACTCTTCGCGAGGAACGCAACCGTAATTTTTCTGGATTTTTCTGAGCACTATACAGAGGTGAAAAACTCCTCTCTTTTCGTGCTATTTGAAAAACAGCAAAGCTGTATTTTTATGAATAATATAGTTACACCCTGTGCAATGTGTGTTGCTGTAGGGCACCGTTCTCGGCAGACAGCAGTTCTAGGGGACTGTGGACAGCCAGGAGACTATCTGGGTGGTGATTTGAGCTGTTCGAGGTGGGCGGTTGTTGCTTACCTCATTTTTGACAAGCTCACTGGGATTACTGGAACTCCCTAAAATTTAATTGATGAGAACAATTGGGACAAACTAATATGACAATTGATAAGAACATTGGGACAAACTAATATGACAATTGATGAGAACAATTGGGACAAACTAAATTGATGAGAACTATTGGGACTACTAACAGACTACTAACAGGACTACTAACAGGACTACTAACAGGACAATTGATGAGAACCGCTGGGACGAACTCTCCTAAAATTTAATATAACCCACAGATGATATGATGACTTATATTGGGACACTGTGATTGAGACAAAGGCTATAATCTCGCATGCAAATGACTTTTATTCAGTAAATCAATCTTTTCAAATCTTTGACACTATTTTACAACTTTTAAAATAAAGACAGTTGCATGCATGCCCGGACATCAGGTAGGGCCACTATTTATTGCTACACTATCATATTAAGACTTGACATGTTTTATTGCTCTCTTTTGCTTTCAGTTGCTTGTCGCTCGAGTATGAGCAGGGGTTTGGGATAGTATAGCCAAGGTTATGTTAGATTATAAACTTGTGGGGTGTTGCGGTGACCGCGGACAGTAGGCGGTCGACCAGATTTTTCCTTGCATCAGATTAGGGATGAGTCTGGTCTATTTTGCATCAGCTGAGGATCGGGTTTTCCTAGTGGGTGGTTTTCCCCTTGTTAAGTACTATGGCATCAGATCGGGTTTTCTTTAGTGGATAGTTTTCCCACTTGTTAAGTACTATGGCATCAGATCGGGGTTTTCTTTAGTGGATAGTTTTTCCCACTTTGATCATAGTCATGATCCAGTCCTGCTGTTTATGGCACTTCTGATACTTATTACTGAGATATTTACTCGTGTGGGTCGCTCCCCTCGAGTGCCACTCCGAGTGTGTTACAGACAGACTTTGAGTCCTTGAGACTCCTATCCCCTATCGTGTTATGCGTTGACCAGCATACCCAATTTGGCAAACACTATTCCCTATCGGTGTCATGCGTTGGCCAGCATACCCGATTTGGCAAACACTATCCCCTATCGGTGTTATGCATTGGCCAGCATACCCGATTTGGCAAGGCACAGCAGGCAGTACCAGTGACACAAGACTGAGTTATTTCAGGCAGGCATGTTTGGTATTGTTGCATACAGTCATTTCATGCTACATGACATTTAGAGGCATACTAGTGGTGGTTTCCCTTTATTCAGCAGTTCTGTTTACAGCTTTACCACTTATTCCTTTCTGGCCTCTAGTAGTCCTAGTGGGGTGCGTCAGAGTTGAGGTTTTGCCCACTAGGGGAGGCTACTAGTTTATCTGGTAGTTCTCACCCCCATTGTTCTTTTCTGTTTCTTTCTTCTCCTTTATTTTTGCAGAGTCGTCTGCGGGAGCTGCTAGGCCATCGGCAGCTGATCGAGGTAAGGGGATCGCTGAATAGATAGATCTCCTGGGAGACTGAGAGCTGTTAGATAGATGCTGCACCCTTTACTCAGACTGTGGTATTCTTCTTTTATTCTAGTCTGGCTTTCGCCAGCTGGATGTATTATTTTGGTGAGCTGGGAGATTATTGTACATATTACAGCTTCATTAGTAGTTCCAGTCTGAGATACTATGTGGTTCTTCCACTTCAGCTCTGTATTATGCTCTTTTATTGTTTATATTATATCGGAGCAGGTTACCAGCGCTTCGTGTACTCGGGAAATCCCATGTGCACGGCGGATCTGTTGGCGAGCCCGGGTTCCGGGGCGTGACAAAAGACTTAGCTATTTTCGTGAAATTGGCTAAGTTCTCAGTGCCCAGCTGAAGGTAGTGAATGGTTCACCGCCTTCAGCATATATGCAGAAGCGGTGAACCATTACCGCCCTTCAGCAATAGAGAAGGCATGAATGATTCAACGCCTTCAGGGTTTTTGTGAGGCACTGAATCATTCGACTCCTTCAGCAAAAACACTGAAGGCGCTGAATCATTCGAGCCTTCAGAAGAACAAACCTCCGTGGCGCCCTGCTGGCGAAAGCATGTTAGTTTTACAAAAAAAAAATTCACATGGTCATTTTGCAAATTTAAAGTTGGGAGGGTTATTTCAAAAAAAACGTCCTAAATTCTACCTACTCTAATAAAAATTTTAAATTTTTTGTGTGCCACCCATCTAAAAGTAGTCTACTTTTTGAAATAAAACACACGCTTTTAATCTAAAAGAACGAAACAGCCCTCTCATGCCGTCCTATTTGATTGCGAACTGAATTTGTGGGGATGGTTGATTGGGTCAACTCATTGGCCGCGTCAAGCGAGTCTTCAGAAGAGGGATCGGTTCTTTGGATTGATCCTCGAGCGCGTTACAATCGAGCAATTTGGTTATAGGGGAGACTCTGTCCTGCTTGGATAGAGGATTCCCCGTTTTACGAACGCTGATTTTAAAAAAAAAAAAAACAAAAAAAAAAAAAAAAAAAAAATTAGACTGTATTTTTTAAACTGGGGCGTGACATTGGTTGAGAAGGGATCGGCTCAACCGAATTCTTTTCCATACACAAAAGAGCCGAACTCAGAAGCTTAACCCGAAAAGACTCTCTGAAGGAAAAACATCGGCTGAAAGAGCTGAATTGATTGTATTTTTCTACCTTGGGGATTACAATTTAGAACTACTCCTAAAAACTGTAAAGTGCTCGATTTGAAAAGATTACTTGCAACGCTACTCCTGAAGCAGTAAAGTGCAGGATTGAGGAGGAAAATTAAATAGTGGTCTTTGTATCTATTGGAAAGATTCTTATTATAGGAGTCTCACCGAACGGCTCATTGGTCATGGGGAGCACTAAAGTCGCGTCTTCATTGGCCGCGGAAATCACTTCATCGTCTTCGGTTGTTCCCTCATCGCCCCAAAGCCTTTTACATTGTCGGGCATTTTTTTTTCTCGCTCCTGATACACACGTATTTTTTTTTCCCCCTCACCTACGTAGGCTAAGCATGTGGTCCGGGCAAACTATACTACTGGCGCTATTTTTCTTGCGCCAACACATCGATATCAATATTTTGTATAAAAAATTAAGGTTTGATCTCTCGAGTTGGCGACTACAATTTAGCTTAAGTGGTCAAGCCCATCGCTTATTAGGTTATAGAAATAGGTTTATGGGTTTTATGGGGTTTTGTCTGCCGGCTTGATTCAGGTTTATAGGCTTGATTCAGTTTTGCTTGATTCCGAGCTTGATTTGGCCGGCTCCAAATTTAAATAAAACTTCATAGTAGGATTTCAATGGTACGGTATTCCAAATTATATTCGAATCGAATTAGAACGAGGCGAATTTATTCGATACTAAACGAATATAATTTAGGATATTGATATAAAAATAAAATTCAATAAATTTGGATTCCACAGGTTGAATTTTATCTGTATCCAATCCAATCCGAAATAATTTTATATTATATAATATATAAAGATTGATATTATTTTGAATGTATTTTAAAAGTAATTTTTATGCAATTGTTTTGAAATATGTTAAAGAGAAATAATTGTTTTAGGTTCTGATTTTTCGGATTTAGGTTCGGGTTTTGAATTTTTTGATCGGATTTGGATTTGATATGGATTTTTAAGCTGTTGAAATTCAGATTTCAGATTCGAGTTGGGTAGCATTCGGGTTTAGGTTTTCAAAAATCCACCACGAATCCAAC
>CM055067.1:4013026-4045556 GCA_029204045.2 Tillandsia leiboldiana | reverse complement strand
CGGTGCGATCAACTTTCTATGTTGACATAACATATTGGGAAGGCTTGGCCAATAAGGGTAAAGCGTTACAGCTTATTTACGGGCGCCTGGGACCGGCATATACAGCTTGCTCTCGTGACTTCCTCGGCTGAGGAAGTAATCCTGAACTTTATGGCGTTGGATTATAGGTGGCCCGCTGATGGATTGTCGCTTTGGTCGTGTGTTTTTTTGGTCATTTTGACCTCGATTCGTGATTCGCACATTGTTGGCAGATAGTGAGTATTGATGCCACACATTTGTACGGCAAATACGAAGTCATTACTTGATAGCGACGGTTGTAGATACAAATAATGGACTATATCCTTTCGCATTTGCAATTGTGAGGGGAAGAGTGCGGGAATTGGCGATGGTTTATGCAAACCATACGTCATTATGTTACCCGCGATTCGAGCCATTTGTTTATATCTGATCGATTTTCTGGATTGAGAGAAATAGTGACTACTATCTATCTCCAGCACAGGGTCACTCTCATCGTTGGTGTCTTCGCACATGAAAGCAATATGAATAGCGTTTCAAAAATGATATTGTTAGATAACATTCTAGCAGATCGGAAGTGCTTCAACACCGACGGAATATTATCAGTTGAGGAAGAATTAGATGTGTTGGATCACGATGCTGGCAGTGGGTCCATACCTTGAGAGATATAAAGAGTATAGGCAAGGGCATTTAATGGAGGCCGCCGGTTGAATTGAAGACTACGAATCTTTCGGAATCGTTAAATGGAGTACTTAAGGGCAGTCGTGGTTTGCCTATCACGGTTTTGTTGCGGGGCTAATTTTTTAAGCTTAATAAGTATTTTTTGATCGCCGTGATGACGGTGAAAGTATGACGGACGCGCTAACCCTTAAAATAAAAAAGAATAATTACCGAAAGTATGGATACGGCGGCGCGAGGACATCATGTCGTACGATTGGACTAACAGAATTTGAAGTCAATACTGGAGATTTCGCCTTCAAATGATCGTGAAGGGAAAAATGCAGAATGTTCATGTGGTGAATTCATCTAACGGGAATACCTGCTCGCATATCTTAGCAGTTTGTAGTACATCACACATAAGATTAGACTATCATATTTTTGTTCAGCCTGGTATAGTACGGACTTCTATCGTGCGACGTACGCACCACATTTTCATCATGTTCCTGATAGGCGGCACTGGCCACGACCCCAAGGCCCCCGGATCGTACCGCCTCCTATAGAAGGAGAAGAAAGGTCGTCCCGATCTACACGTATTCGTAATAAAGACGAGGGGGGTGGGCGACGAGGGAAAATGCTCCATTTGTAAACAAGCAGGCCATTATAGGAGCACTTGTCCACAAACTGTAGAAAGAGTGGCAACAAGGACGTTGGCGTATGACTTCCGCAATTTTATTTATCTTGTCTTAATATTTTATTTTGTTTAGCTATTATGTTACTGATATGTAGATTACTATTGCAGATGGCAGATCACGAAGACGCGGGACCAGTTGATCTATCGGTCCTATCACAACAGCATCTCCATAGGTCAGCATTTATCAGGACTGAGGTAAGAGCTATAAAATTTTATTTGATATTTATCGTAATACAAATAAGCTGAATTGATGTAAGAGCTAACTATATTTTTTTGCATTACAGAGGTATCGTGCTGTGTAGTTCTCAGAGCATGGGCGCAAGCTCAACCAGTGGGAGCTTGACCATCCAGCTGTACTAGATCTACTCCGACAGTCGATTTTATGGGGTAGCACGCCTGAGACGTGTGCAGCTGAATCAGGCTTACTAGCTGCCCTTGCCGAGAGGTGGAGACAGGAGACCCAGACGTTCCACTTTTGCCATGGTGAGATGACCGTCACACTCCAAGATATGGCGGTTATTTCAGGTCTCCGTGTCGACGGTCCACCAGTGACGAAAACTGCACTGTAAGACTGGGTGCCTCTATGCAAGGCATTGTTGGGAGCTGTGCCTAAACACGAAATCAATGGGGTCGCAGATACGCCTAACGTGGCTATATGAGCAGTATGGCCATATACCTCTAGATGCCCCTGCAGGAGTAGTGGCAGCTACAGCCAGTGCATATATGTTATATCAAATCGGGTGTAGTTTGTTTCCCAACCCCACTGGACACAAAGTTCACCTAAAGTGGCTAACACTTTTGGCTGATTTTGATATCTGCGGGGCTTATGCATGGGGTGCAGCTGTCTTGGCATATTTGTATCGAGCGCTAGGACCTGCTTCATTGTACGGGAAGGCCGAGTGTTGTTATTTTGGGACCCTCTTACAGGTATAATATCTAATATTTTGATTTTATTATTATGTTAATATTGATATTTAATATTTTATTTATTATATTAAGCCGTTGGTGTTAATATATAGATTTGGGCTTGGGAGCACATTCATATCGGCCGACCTACAGGCGTTCTAGCGCTACCCGATATTGTAGATCTCCTTCTGGGTTGCTCGTAAGATATTTATTTCATATAGTAGATTTTTTGTATTTCAAATGTAATTGCAACTAATATATGTATTTTACAATCTAGATGGGCAAACGCTAGAGGACTATGCTTTAGAGCCAATGTCAGGACCCCTGACATTGAGTTTTATAGAGATGAGTTGGATCAGCAGAGAGAGACGCAGGTATGTACATTATTTATTCAATATTTTAAATATATTTTTTCTAAACATTTTTATACTAACTGATCTTTGTGTCATTAACAGGTTATATGGATGTCGTACAGATGACATTTTAGCTGTATTACCAGCCTTCTGCGTATAGGGCTCGCAAGTTTGGCGTTCAAGAACAGTCATCATCTGCTATCACATTGTAGAGATGCATGTACCAGACAGAGTCCTGCGGCAGTTCGGTCTTCTCCAGCATATACCTCTCAATGTAGAGTCCATCCGACGCGTGACATCACGTGGGTCCGGATGAGGATTGGATTGCATATCACGCTGCACACATTGAGAGGTGGTCTGAGAGCTAGATCATATTGTTTGAAGCTCCCGGCTGCTGGTGAGGACCCACTGCAGGCAGCATCCATATACATGCAATGGTACTGGACGATTACGAGGAGATGGATATCGTCCAGTACAGCGTCCTCCGCTGACTTTTCATTCCCATGGGAATATCGAGAGGACATGGTATAATATTTTTATATATAAATTAACATATTTTGTATATTTAATATAAATTTAATTTGTAAATTAAAATACAGGCCGACACACTACGACGGATAGATACTACTATAGGCCATTATTGGATGAACGACCGTCGCTTACGAGGACATTCGGGACTATGGAGATATACGCGAGATATTCATATGGTACTGCAAATGTACCAATGCTACCTACTGTCAGAGTTTCAGAGAGACAAGGAGATTATGCTCACGCATCGTCCTCGAGTCATCAGGTACCTTCATATCACAAGAAATTTAAATTAAGTCTTCAAATTCAAATTAACTAACTATTTACGCCCTTTCAGGTGCCACGATCTCCATCTCCTTTATTCAGGCCCCTACGACATTTTCCTCGACGTCAGAGTCGCTCCCGCCTCCTGTATCACAGACATCTTTGCATCGACATATTCACGTCGCCGTCCCTCGTCATCATCGCCATGGGAGATCCAGCATATTGCTGAGCATAATGATGGTGGTATTATCGAGGAGCTCGATGAGTTGGCAGCCGTTGAGCATCTTGATAATATACTGATTATCGAGCTTGCTGTTCCTAATGGGCGTGGAAGTGGGCGTGGACGCGGGCGTGGCCGAGGACATCGAGGGAAAGGACGAGCTCAAAATTGAGTTTTAGCTCAATTTTGAATTTGAGGGTGTATTATTGACATTTTTGTGATTATGTTTTTTTTTGTTGTACTTAACTGTTATTTCTAAATGTTGTGAAATTGTTCTACATAATTTCTGAATGTTTTATCTCAATATCTGTATGTTTGTAAAATTTGTTGTACTTTTTCATTCTGTTATGAAACTTGTTGCACAAATTTTGGTTTTTTGAGTTGAAAAAAAAATGTTGGCTTTACTGTGGTTAAAGGCGCTGAACAATTCAGTGCCTTTAACATAAACGCTAAAGGCGCAGAAGGTTCAGTGCCTTTAGCATCATACCACAGGGCCTAAAGTGTGATGATCCAGACTCCGCAGGAACTGTGCAACATTAAACAGTGATTGTAGGGAGCTTATTCGGTGAAACAAAGCTTGTAGAATCAAAATTGGACATTTAATATAGACTCTGCGCGAAAATCGGAGCAAATGGGATTTTCCGGGAGCTTTCGGCAAAATTTCGGATGAGAATTTGGCGAAATGGACAGCGGATTTGGACTCAGCGCGCGAAAACGATCAAAACGGTATATTCACTTTATTTTTCGGCGCCAAAACACTGTTCACCGGAACAGTAACTCCGGCTGCCGGAATTACTGTTCCGGCAGCGGCGGCGACGGCGGGCGGCGGCAGGCGGCGGCACAGCGGCGGCGCAGCGGCGGAGCGCGGCAGAGCGCAGCGGCGCACGGCGCGGGCGGGGGGCGCTGGTGCGCGGTCCACGGCATGGCGTGCACCGGGTGCACCGAAGACTTACCTTGACACGTGGCGCTTCCCTATTGGCCGGACGCGGCTTCTAGAAGGGTCACGTGGCGGCGCTCCGATTGGCCAACATATTCCGGAAGACCCGGCGCGGGGACCGGGCCCCCATGAGCGCACCACGTGGACACGGTGGCGGCTTCCGAGTGGCCCTTGCACAGGCTGTTTCCTGTTTTGTGGACGCGTGGTGCGTTTTGGTTGGCCCGTTTCGGTGTTCCCTGTTAGGATCCGATCCTGTGTGGACAAGCCCCAGCCCATTATAAATAGCAATCCCCACCCCCTCTCACTTCCCACCTCGATTTGCGGGCCTTAGAGTGAGAATCAGGGGCATGTGCCCTCTACTAAATTTCTTCCTCTCTCTCTCTTCTCTCTCTCCTCCAAATCTCAGAATTTTTGGATTACATTTAGTGAGTTATCTGCGACGCGCAACACTGCGACGGTTTTCTTTTTCGGCCCATATTCCCGTCGCAGTTCCGTCGAAAATTCCCTGTGGGCTAACCAGATGGAATTTTGGACGATTTTTGCGACAGCGCGTTCCTAAGAGGTAAGGCTTTCGATTTCCGTGTTGATCACTTTGCTCCATTTCGTACTTTTGGCACGTTTCCCGAGGCCTCTTTGACCCCCCTTTTTGCTGTGGAAATTTCTGGACAGTGTCAACTTCTCCGATTTTTATCTTGGCGTAGGAGCATCAGATCGAGGCGTTTAAAGAGTCGATTTTGATCTACTCTTCGCGAGGAACGCAACCGTAATTTTCTGATTTTTCCTGAGCACTATACAGAGGTGAAAAACTCCTCTCTTTTCGTGCTATTTGAAAAACAGCAAAAGCTGTATTTTTATGAATAATATAGTTTACACCCGTGCAATGTGTGTTGCTGTAGGGCACCGTTCTCGGCAGACAGCAGTTCTAGGGGACTGTGGACAGCCAGGAGACTATCTGGGTGTGATTTGAGCTGTTCGAGGTGGGCGGTTGTTGCTTACCTCATTTTTGACAAGCTCACTGGGATTACTGGAACTCCCTTAAAATTTAATTGATGAGAACAAATTGGACAAACTAATATGACAATGATAAGAACAATTGGGACAACCTAATATGACAATTGATGAGAACAATTGGGACCAACTAAATTGATGAGAACTATTGGGACTACTAACAGGACTACTAACAGGACTACTAAACAGGACTAACAGGACAATTGATGAGAACCGCTTGGGACGAACTCTCCTAAAATGTAATATAACCCACAGATGATATGATGACTTATATTGGGACACTGTGATTGAGACAAAGGCTATAATCTCGCATGCAAATGACTTTTATTCAGTAAATCAATCTTTTCAAATCTTTGACACTATTTTACAACTTTTAAAATAAAGACAGTTGCATGCATGCCCGGACATCAGGTAGGGCCACTATTTATTGCTACACTATCATATTAAGACTTGACATGTTTTATGCTCTCTTTTGCTTTCAGTTGCTTGTCGCTCGAGTATGAGGCAGGGGTTTGGGATAGTATAGCCAAGGTTATGTTAGATTATAAACTTGTGGGGTGTTGCGGTGACCGCGGACAGTAGGCGGTCGACCAGATATTTATCCTTGCATCAGATTAGGGATGAGTCTGGTCTATTTTGCATCAGCTGAGGATCGGGTTATCCTAGTGGGTGGTTTTCCCACTTGTTAAGTACTATGGCATCAGATCGGGGTTTTCTTTAGTGGATAGTTTTCCCACTTGTTAAGTACTATGGCATCAGATCGGGGTTTTCTTTAGTGGATAGTTTTTCCCACTTTGATCATAGTCATGATCCAGTCCTGCTGTTTTATGGCACTTCTGATACTTATTACTGAGATATTTACTCGTGTGGGTCGCTCCCCTCGAGTGCCACTTCCGGAGTGTGTTACAGACCAGACTTTGAGTCCTTGAGGACTCCTATCCCCTATCGGTGTTATGCGTTGACCAGCATACCCAATTTGGCAAACACTATTCCCTATCGGGGTTCATGCGTTGGCCAGCATACCCGATTTGGCAAACACTATCCCCTATCGGTGTTATGCATTGGCCAGCAGACCCGATTTGGCAAGGCACAGCAGGCAGTACCAGTGGACACAAGGACTGAGTTATTTCAGGCAGCATGTTTGGTATTGTTGCATACAGTCATTCAGGCTACATGACATTTAGAGGCATACTAGTGGTGGTTTCCCTTTTTCAGCAGTTCTGTTTACAGCTTTACCACATTATTCCTTTCTGCCTCTAGTAGTCCTAGTGGGTGCGTCAGAGTTGAGGTTTGCCCACTAGGGGAGGGCTACTAGTTTATCTGGTATGTCTCAACCCCCATTGTTCTTTTCTTTTCTGTTCTTCTCCTTTATTTTTGCAGAGTCTCTGCGGGAGCTGCTAGGCCATCGGCAGCTGATCGAGGTAGGGATCGATGAATAGATAGATCTCCTGGGAGACTGAGAGCTGTTAGATAGATGCTGGCACCCTTTACTCAGACTGTGGTAGTTCTTCTTTTATTCTAGGTCTGGCTTTCGCCAGCTGGATGTATTATTTTGGTGAGCTGGGAGATTATTGTACATTACAGCGTCATTAGTAGTTCCAGTCTGAGATACTATGTGGTTCTTCCACTTCAGCTCTGTATATGCTCTTTTATTGTTTATATTATATCGAGCAGGTTACCAGCGCTTCGTGTACTCGGGAAATCCCATGTGCACGGCGGATCTGTTGGCGAGCCCGGGTTTCCGGGCGGCGTGACAGATTAAGTTGGTATCAGAGCTTAGGGATTGGTCAGTTGGGACTTAGGAAACCCTAGGCTTTGTAGACCCTAGGATAATAGGGTACGAGAGACGTTGATATTTGCGAAAGTCGTTGATTTATTGTTTGACTCTTCCAGTGAGAGAAGAGGATCGATATGCCCTAATTTCTGGTGAAACCGTTATGTTGGCTGCAGACAACATAAAGTCACAGAAATAGGGGAATGTCTTTGACTTTCGCTAGATTGGGTCGTGTGGAATTTTATTTTGCTGATTTGTGGCTTTTTGGTGACAGTATGTCACCCCCGTCGTCATTTTTTCCGTCGGGGATATTTCTACCCCTTCTGAGAAGCCCGAGCAGGCGGTATCTGCTGAGCTGGGAGAACTACGGGGCCTTGGTGACCCATTTGGTGGCAAGAAGCTTTCGACAGGACCAACGCCTGGAGCAGTTTGCTGGCGCAGAGAGGTGACTTGGCGGTTGACGAAGGGGCCAGGACTTTCGAGCACGTCCAGACAAGGAACGCCCCCGCCACCAGATAATGATGGACAGGCCAGTTCAGGGAGACCACCACGACCCCTGCGGCCCCAGTCTACGGGCCGTGGGCGTCTTGATCGACGAGGACCTGGTAGATCTCAGAGGCCTCCGCAGCAGCAGTCTCGACAGTCTCGGGCGTCGGTCCGATGCATTTTCTGTAGGGGGCAAGCATTCATCAAATACCTGTGGCTTGAGGGAGGGTCGATGCTTCCGATGTGGGCAGCCAGGCCACATCCGACCTACGTGCCCCTTTCAGGTTTTAGTACGACCTTTTTTTCAGCATTGGCCCCTACCGCATCCAGCAGAGGTCACAGAGGCCTCAGCGGCATAGGCAGCAGCAACAGCAGGTAAGGCAGCCTCAGTCTATAGTTAGGTGCATTTTCTGCGAAGGTCAGCACACTTCAGGTGCTTGTGACTTGAGGTTCGGCCGCTGTTTCAAGTGCGGACAGCCCGGGCACGTGCGAGTTACGTGTCCTTCGGGGGTAACGGTGGCACCTACTTCGGCATCTGTCCCTGCCACTTCCCAGCTACGACCGGGAGCTTCACCGACAGATCTTCAAGGAGATCAAGTTTCATTCCCCCGCCCTTCTGGAGAGAGACAGCCGTTGTTGAGCAGTCAAGATGGCTTAGCGCAGGCAAGGGATTCTGCTATGGCTGATCGAGTGGAGGCAGGTATGATTTACTTTCTGGCATAAGGACTCGTACCTCGTTTTTATAGGGGCAATCTCTTTTATTTGTAGAGAATGTACATCATTGCATAGGGTTAGGAATAGGACTCTCACCTTGTGCACAGAAGGTGTAGATTCCCGACTGAACTCTGCACATGGAGGAGTGCTGTTAGCCCCACCCGATTTAGATCGAGTCCTGGATTATGCCAGTAGACCTATTGGACCTGAGTCAACTGAAGGACTTCGATGTGGTCCTAGGGTTGGACTGGTTGGCTCGGTATTTTGCGACTATTGATTGTGCCGCAAGGACCGTCACTTTTAGAAAGCCAGAAAATGTTGGTATATCGGGAATGTCAGAGCGCTTTCTTTGCCTCTATGATTTCGACTTCCCGAGTGAGGCTGATGATCCGTCGAGGATGTGTAGCCTTTTTGGCTAGTGTTGTTGAGGGGCCTACGGCGGCGCCGGGACTCGGGGATATCCCTATTGCCCGCGAGTTCCCGGATGTTTTCCCACCTGAGCTGTCTAGCATGCCGCCAGATAGGGAGATTGAGTTCGTGATTAACGTAGTTCCAGGAACTGCGCCAATCTCTAAGGCTCCTTACCGGATGGCACCGGCTGAGCTGCGAGAGCTTAAGGCGCAACTCCAGGATTTAATGGATAAGGGCTTTATTAGGCTGAGTGTATCACCTTGGGGTGCGCCGGTGCTATTCGTAAAGAAGATGGATGGGTCACTTCGACTACGTGTGGATTATAGAGAATTAAATAAAGTGACCATCTAGAACAAGTACCCTTTTGCCGCGCATCGATGATCTTTTTGATCAGCTGCAAGGGTCTTGCGTCTTCTCTAAGATAGATTTGCAGTCCGGTTACCACCAGTTAAAGGTGAAGGCCGTAGATATCCGAAACGGCATTTTGATCACGGTATGGGCATATGAATTTACAGTTATGCCTTTTGGGCTAACTAATGCCCCTGCCGCATTCATGGATTTAAGGAACCGGATCTTCCGACTATACTTGGATCGATTCGTAGTAGTATTCATTGATGATATCTTGATTTACTCCCGAAGTGATATTGAGCATGAGGAGCACTTAAAGGTTGTGCTGCAACTTCTGCGAGAAAAGAAGTTGTATGCCAAGCTGGCAAAGTGCGAGTTTTGGCTTCGGGAGGTAGTCTTCTTGGGCCTTGTGATTTCTGCCGCAGGTGTGGCAGTGGACCCAGCGAAGATTGAGGCAATCCGTGATTGGCCCCGACCGACGACGGTTTCTGAGGTACGTAGCTTTATGGGTTTAGCTGGGTATTACCGTCGGTTTGTGGAAGGCTTTGCGAAGCTCTCCACACCCCTCACTCGCTTGACGCGTAAGGGAGTGAAGTTTATCGGGAGTGAGGATTGTCAAAAGAGCTTTGAGGAGCTGAAAAATAGATTAATGACCACTCCTATCCTTTCCCTCCCTGTTGTGGGGAAAGGATATGTGATCTACAGCAATGCATCACACAGCGGACTTGGTTGTGTGTTGATGCAAGAAGGGAGGGTAATTGCTTACGCATCAAGGCAACTCAAGGATTATGAGAAGAATTACCCTACCCATGACTTGGAGCTTGCTGCTGTAGTGTTTGCACTAAAGCTTTGGCGTCATTATCTATATGGGGAGCATTGTGAAATCTACACCGACCACCAGAGCCTAAAATACCTGTTCACGCAGAAGGAGTTGAATTTGAGGCAACGTAGGTGGTTAGAGCTATTAAAGGATTATGATGTAGATATTCTCTACCACCCAGGCAAGGCTAATGTGGTCGCTGATGGCTTAAGTAGGAGGGCGGTGCAAAGTTTGTCTATGTTGATCACATACCAGGCACCGCTATTAGAGGAAATGAGACGACTCGAGATAGAGGTTGTGTCCCCTGGGGTCACTGCTAGACTGACATCTTTAGTCTTGCAGCCCACTCTGCTGGACAGGATCAAAGAGAAACAGAGTGAGGACCCCCACTTGGCCAGGATTAGAGATCATTTTCCGAGTGATCAGTCAGGGGACTTTACGATAGATGCCTCGGGAATACTGAGGTACAGGAACCGAGCATGTGTGCCAATAGATGTGGAGATTAGAGAACAGATATTGCGAGAGGCCCATTATACACCTTATACCCTACATCCTGGTGGGACTAAGATGTATAAGGACCTCAAGGCACACTTCTGGTGGAAAGGCATGAAAAGGGATATTGGGAGATTTGTGGCGCAGTGTTTAACCTGTCAGCAGGTGAAAGCTGAGCATCGAGTGCCAGCTGGCAAGTTACAAAGTCTCCCAATCCCCGAGTGGAAATGGGACCACATTACAATGGACTTTGTGGTCGGACTACCGAGGGCCCAGGGAGGAGCAGACGCTATCTGGGTAGTTGTTGATAGACTTACCAAGTCGGCGCACTTTCTGCCCATGCAGACTACGTGGCCACTTGAGCGACTAGCCCAGCTATATCTAGATGAGATAGTTAGATTGCATGGAGTCCCCGCCTCCATTGTATCAGATAGAGACCCGAGGTTTGTTTCGCATTTCAGAAAGAGTTTGCAAACAGCCTTGGGAACTGAACTCAGGTTCAGTACAGCTTTTCATCCGCAGACTGATGGGCAGTCAGAGCGGACTATACAAATCCTGGAGGACATGCTGAGGGCTTGTGTCTTGGATTTCGGCGGAGGGTGGATTCGGCATTTATCTTTGGCTGAATTCGCGTACAACAATAGCTTTCAAGCGAGCATTCAGATGGCTCCGTTTGAAGCATTGTATGGACGCAAGTGTCGATCACCACTTTATTGGAGGGACGTAGACGAGAGATGGACCTTGGGACCAGATGTCTTGATAGAGGCAGAAGAGAAGGTCCGGGTGATTCGAAAGCATCTTCAGACCGCCCAAAGCCGACAGAGGAGTTATGCCGAGGTTCGGCGACGAGACTTAGAATTTCAGGTTGAAGATCATGTGTTCCTGAAAGTCTCGCCATCCAAAGGAATCAGGAGGTTTGGCACTCGTGGGAAACTTAGCCCCCGATATATTGGACCCTTTTGAGGTATTGGAGCGTATCGGGTCAGTTACCTACCGACTTGCACTTCCCCGAGGCTTGCTGGTGTCCATGATATATTATGTCTCCGACCCATCGCACGTCATTGACTTCACACCGCTTGAGTTTAGCGAAGATTTGAGGTATGAGGAGCGCCCACTGCGAATTCTGGACCGAGAGGTGAGAGAATTGCGCAGTAGGGCCATTCCCTATGTGAAAATTCAATGGGGCAATCATGACGAGCGCGAGGCTACATGGGAGCTTGAGTCGGAGATGAGGGACGCCCACCCCTACTTATTTGAGACTTTGGACTGAGGATTGTTGTTGAGTCTCGTTTCGAGGACGAAACTCTTTTTAGTGGGGGAGGATGTGATGATCCAGACTCTCGCAGGAACTGTGCAACATTAAACAGTGATTGTAGGGAGCTTATTCGGTGAAACAAAGCTTGTAGAATCAAAATTGGACATTTAATATAGACTCTGCGCGAAAATCGGAGCAAATGGGATTTTCCGGGAGCTTTCGGCAAAATTTCGGATGAGAATTTGGCGAAATGGACAGCGGATTTGGACTCAGCGCGCGAAAACGATCAAAACGGTATATTCACTTTATTTTTCGGCGCCAAAACACTGTTCACCGGAACAGTAACTCCGGCTGCCGGAATTACTGTTCCGGCAGCCGGCGGCGACCGGCGGGCGGCGGCAGGCGGCGGCACAGCGGCGGCGCAGCGGCGGAGCGCGGCAGAGCGCAGCGGCGCACGGCGCGGGCGGGGGGCGCTGGTGCGCGGTCCACGGCATGGCGTGCACCGGGTGCACCGAAGACTTACCTTGACACGTGGCGCTTCCCTATTGGCCGGCCGGCTTCTAGAAGGGTCACGTGGCGGCGCTCCGATTGGCCAACATCTTCCGGAAGACCCGGCGCGGGGACCGGGCCTGTGCACCACGTGGACACGTGGCGGCTTCCGAGTGGCCCTTGCACAGGCTGTTTCCTGTTTTGTGGACGCGTGGTGCGTTTTGGTTGGCCCGTTTCGGTGTTCCCTGTTCGGATCCGATCCTGTGTGGAGCCCCAGCCCATTATAAATAGCAATCCCCACCCCCTCTCATTCCCACCTCGATTTGCGGGCCTTAGAGTGAGAATCAGGGCATGTGCCCTCTACGAAATTTCTTCCTCTCTCTCTCTTCTCTCTCTCCTCCAAATCTCAGAATTTTTGGAGTTACAGTTAGTGAGTTATCTGCGACGCGGCACACTACGACGGTTTTCTTTTTCGGCCCATTTCCCGTCGCAGTTCCGTCGAAAATTCCCTGTGGGCTAACCAGGAGGAATTTTTGGACGATTTTTGCGACAGCGCGTTCCTAAGAGGTAAGGCTTCGATTTCCGTGTTGATCACTTTGCTCCATTTCGTACTTTTGGCACGTTTCCCGAGGCCTCTTTGACCCCCCTTTTTGCTGTGGAAATTTCTGGACAGTGTCAACTTCTCCGATTTTTATCTTGGCGTAGGAGCATCAGATCGAGGCGTTTAAAGAGTCGATTTTGATCTACTCTTCGCGAGGAACGCAACCGTAATTTTTCTGGATTTTTCTGAGCACTATACAGAGGTGAAAAACTCCTCTCTTTTCGTGCTATTTGAAAAACAGCAAAAGCTGTATTTTTATGAATAATATAGTTACACCCTGTGCAAATGTGTGTTGCTGTAGGGCACCGTTCTCGGCAGACAGCAGTTCTAGGGGACTGTGGACAGCCAGGAGACTATCTGGGTGTGATTTGAGCTGTTCGAGGTGGGCGGTTGTTGCTTACCTCATTTTTGACAAGCTCACTGGGATTACTGGAACTCCCTTAAAATTTAATTGATGAGAACAATTGGGACAAACTAATATGACAATTGATAAGAACAATTGGGACAAACTAATATGACAATTGATGAGAACAATTGGGACCAACTAAATTGATGAGAACTATTGGGACTACTAACAGGACTACTAACAGGACTACTAACAGGACTACTAACAGGACAATTGATGAGAACCGCTGGGACAAACTCTCCTAAAATTTAATATAACCCACAGATGATATGATGACTTATATTGGGACACTGTGATTGAGACAAAGGCTATAATCTCGCATGCAAATGACTTTTATTCAGTAAATCAATCTTTTCAAATCTTTGACACTATTTTACAACTTTTAAAATAAAGACAGTTGCATGCATGCCCGGACATCAGGTAGGGCCACTATTTATTGCTACACTATCATATTAAGACTTGACATGTTTTATTGCTCTCTTTTGCTTTCAGTTGCTTGTCGCTCGAGTATGAGCAGGGGTTTGGGATAGTATAGCCAAGGTTATGTTAGATTATAAACTTGTGGGGTGTTGCGGTGACCGCGGACAGTAGGCGGTCGACCAGATATTTATCCTTGCATCAGATTAGGGATGAGTCTGGTCTATTTTGCATCAGCTGAGGATCGGGTTATCCTAGTGGGTGGTTTTCCCACTTGTTAAGTACTATGGCATCAGATCGGGGTTTTCTTTAGTGGATAGTTTTCCCACTTGTTAAGTACTATGGCATCAGATCGGGGTTTTCTTTAGTGGATAGTTTTTCCCACTTTGATCATAGTCATGATCCAGTCCTGCTGTTTTATGGCACTTCTGATACTTATTACTGAGATATTTACTCGTGTGGGTCGCTCCCCTCGAGTGCCACTCCGGAGTGTGTTACAGACAGACTTTGAGTCCTTGAGACTCCTATCCCCTATCGGTGTTATGCGTTGACCAGCATACCCAATTTGGCAAACACTATTCCCTATCGGTGTCATGCGTTGGCCAGCATACCCGATTTGGCAAACACTATCCCCTATCGGTGTTATGCATTGGCCAGCATACCCGATTTGGCAAGGCACAGCAGGCAGTACCAGTGACACAAGACTGAGTTATTTCAGGCAGGCATGTTTGGTATTGTTGCATACAGTCATTTCATGCTACATGACATTTAGAGGCATACTAGTGGTGGTTTCCCTTTATTCAGCAGTTCTGTTTACAGCTTTACCACTTATTCCTTTCTGGCCTCTAGTAGTCCTAGTGGGTGCGTCAGAGTTGAGGTTTTGCCCACTAGGGGAGGCTACTAGTTTATCTGGTAGTTCTCACCCCCATTGTTCTTTTCTGTTTCTTTCTTCTCCTTTATTTTTGCAGAGTCGTCTGCGGGAGCTGCTAGGCCATCGGCAGCTGATCGAGGTAAGGGGATCGCTGAATAGATAGATCTCCTGGGAGACTGAGAGCTGTTAGATAGATGCTGCACCCTTTACTCAGACTGTGGTATTCTTCTTTTATTCTAGGTCTGGCTTTCGCCAGCTGGATGTATTATTTTGGTGAGCTGGGAGATTATTGTACATATTACAGCTTCATTAGTAGTTCCAGTCTGAGATACTATGTGGTTCTTCCACTTCAGCTCTGTATTATGCTCTTTTATTGTTTATATTATATCGGAGCAGGTTACCAGCGCTTCGTGTACTCGGGAAATCCCATGTGCACGGCGGATCTGTTGGCGAGCCCGGGTTCCGGGGCGTGACATAAAGACTTAGCTAATTTTCGTGAAAATTGGCTAAGTTCTCAGTGCACACGCTGAAGGTAGTGAATGGTTCACCGCCTTCAGCATATATGCAGAAGGCGGTGAACCATTTACCGCCTTCAGCATATACATAGAAGGCGATGAATGATTCAACGCCTTCACAGGGTTTTTGTGAAGGCACTGAATCATTCGACGCCTTCAGCAAAAACACTGAAGGCGCTGAATCATTCAGAGCCTTCAGAAGAACAAACCTCCGTGGCGCCCTGCTGGCGAAAGCATGGTTAGTTTTACAAAAAAAAAAATTCACATGGTCATTTTGCAAAATTTAAAAGTTGGGAGGGTTATTTCAAAAAAAAAGTCCTAATTCTACTCTAATTGAAAATTTTAAATTTTTGTGTGCCACCCATCTAAAAGTAGTCTACTTTTGAAATAAAAACACACGCTTATTAGCATAAAAGAACGAAAGCCTCTCATGCCGTCCTATTTGATTGCGAACTGAATTTGTGGGGATGTTGATTGGGTCAAATCATTGGCCGCGTCAAGCGAGTCTTCAGAAGAGGGATCGGTTCTTGGATTGATCCTCGAGCGCGTTACAATCGAGCAATTTGGTTATAGGGGAGACTCTGTCTGCTTGGATAGAGGATTCCCCGTTTTACGAACTCTGATTTTAAAAAAAAAAAAAAAAAAAAAAAAAAAAAAAAAATTAGACTGGATTTTTAAACTCGGGGCGTGACATTGGTTGAGAAGGGATCGGCTCAACCGAATTCTTTTCCAATACACAAAAGGAGCCGAACTCAAGAAGCTTAACCGAAAAGACTCGGCTGAAGGAAAAAACTCGGCTGAAAGAGCTGAATTGATTGTATTTCACTACCTTGGGGGATTACAAGTTAGAACTACTCCTAAAAACCTGTAAAGTGCTCGATTTGAAAAGATTACTTGCAACGCTACTCCTAGAAAGCAGTAAAGTGCAGGAATTGAGGAGGAAAATTAAATATAGTGGTCTTTGTATCTATTGGAAAGATTCTTATTATAGGAGTCACCGAACGGCTCATGTCATGGGGAGCACTAAAGTCGCGTCTTCATTGGCCGCGGAAATCACTTCATCGTCTTCGGTTGTTCTCGCCCAAAGCCTTTTACATTGTCGGGCATTTTTTTCTCGGCTCCTGATGTACCACGTATTTTTTTCCCCTTCACCTACGTAGGCTAAGCATGTGGTCCGGGCAAACTACTATCTGGCGCTATTTTTCTTGCGCCAACACATCTATATCAAGTATTTTGTATAAAAAAAATTAAGGTTTGATCTCTCGAGTTGGCGACTACAAATTTAGCTTAAGTGGTCAAGCCCATCGCTTATTAGGTTATAGAAATAGGTTTATGGGGTTTTATGGGGTTTTGTCGGCCGGCTTGATTCAAGGTTTATAGGCTTGATTCGAGTTTTGCTTGATTCCGAGCTTGATTTGGCTCGGCTCCAAATTTAAATAAAACTTCATAGTAGGGATGTCAATGGGTACGGATATTCCAAATTATATTCGAATCCGAATTAGAACGAGGCGAATTTATTCGATACTAAACGAATATAATTTAGGATATTGATATAAAAAATAAAAATTCAATAAATTTGGATTCAGGTATGAATTTTATCTGTATCCAATCCGAATCCGAAATAATTTTATATTATATAATATATAAATGATTGATATTATTTTTGGAATGTATTTTAAAATGTAGATTTTATGCAATTTGTTTTGAAATATGGTAAAGAGAAATAATTGTTTTAGGTTCTGATTTTTCGGATTTAGGTTCGGGTTTTGAATTTTTGATCGGATTTGGATTTGGATATGGATTTTTAAAGCTGTTGAATTCAGATTCAGATTCGAGTTTGGTAGTCAGGTTCGGGTTTAGGTTTTCAAAAATCCACCACGAATCCAACCCTTTGATATCCCTACCTCATAGTTACTAGTAGGGGTGGCAATCCAGTTCGCTCTTCGCGAGCTAGCTCGTGCTCGACTCGAAATGAGCTCTAGATCGATCGGCTCATTTAATAGACGAGCCAGACACAAGCTAAATTTTTCAGCTCGAAATCTTAATGAACCAAGCACGAGCTGCGATCAGCTCACTCATGTTCAACTTGATATAGTCCGGAAATATATATAGTGGAGCTAGAATATTATTGAATAGTATGAAAATAATATTTACTATCAACTTTTTTATCATTGAATATCTAGGGGGTTTAGTAAAAGTTGGTGAAATAGTAATAACTAAAGGGTGGAAAAGTTGATCGTAAATACTATTCATATGCTATCATTTCTATATTAGCTCAACTATATATATATATATATATATATATATATATATATATATATATATATATATATATATATATATATATATATAGTAGAGCTTATATGCTTTTAAAAGCACAGGTCATTCATGCTTGTGAATTTTTTACCATTAGATTTGTATTGAGATTTGTGTTTTTGTAAAGTCAACTAAAGAAAGAGAAAGATAAAATAAAAAACACAAATTCCAATACAAATCCAATGGTAAAAAATTCATAAGCATGGATGGGTTTGTGTTTTCAAAAGCATATAAGCTCTACTATATATATATATATATATATATATATATATATATATATATATATATATAAAACTAGACTACTATGCTATAGATAGCACCAAGTGGGCCTCTTGGATTTAGTGGGTGGTTGGAAAAATAGTATGATTTAAGGGATGGAAATGATTGAAGGGGTAGATCTAATGGTGGAAAACTTGGTAGCACCAAGTGCTTTATGCTATTGATAGCATAGTAGCCGAATTATATATATATCTAGTCTGACTTATGTGCTTTTAGAAGCACGGACATCTCCCTGCTATCAAGTTGTTTCGATGTTAGGACTTCGGAATCGACGATCGACTTCATTAGTGTCACGCCCCGAGCCCGCCAACAGATCCGCCGCCCATACGGAAAGCCCCGTATAGACGAAGCGACCAACCTGTAAAAGATAATACTAACCACTATATAGATATCAGAGAGGAAAAGTAAACTGCTGAAATAAATAAATACAATCCCCAAATAGTATAAGTCAGGCCCTCACAATATATATGTCTCTCCAAAATGAAACCCTTCAAATAAAATAAATACATGATACATCCAAATCACTAACTGTACTAAAACAATTCCAAAAAGGGATCCATCTACTCTCTCACTGGGAATGGGTAGGGATCTAGCTCGCGACTCCCTTACCTCGGTCAGATGATGCTGCAGCAGGAGTAGCAGGAACTGGAGAAGAAGTCCCTAGAAATGGTCACCAACAGAAGGTGTGAGAACTACAACCAACAGTAGTTCTCAGTGGGTACCGCCACCGAGACCGACGGTCTGCCCACTAAGTCTACTAGAAGCATAAAGTAACAAATGCGGTACTATAAAGAAAAGATTGAAAATAACTCTACAGCTACTACTCTATCTAGATGCTCAAATAGTGATACAGATGAAAAACGATGCATCTACTACCTCTCGATAAAACAATCACCCAATCTACACTGACTGCCACAAAGGGTCCAATCAAACGTGTGCCCACCAACTGCCATTACATCCACGGAGGACTAGACTTACGTAGGGCGTCCGTGATTGCCCAACAAGGGCCCAGCCAAAAGGACTGTGTCGACAAGTCGCGATAGCAAAGTAACATGCCCAACTCTGGAGCGGCACTCCAGGGGAGCGACCCCACTGAGAAAAGTATATGCGCATCTCTATCGAGCTCAAAGTGGCTCATGCATGCTATAATCCAAATCCATGATCAATCAGATCGGCAAAGACCAACTCACATCTCTGACACACTGGCTGGAAATACTCAACAGTCGGGACCCACCGTCGAATCAGACGGCTCCCAAAACTAGCACTAGTCTAACCACAGCTACCAGACTCCACTCGACCCCCAGGTGCGAGCTTGACATGCATCCCGCAACATCCCGACTGTCACGCCCCGGAACCCGGGCTCGCCAACAGATCCGCTGTGCACATGGGATTTCCCGAGTACACGAAGCGCTGGTAACCTGCTCCGATATAATATAAACAATAAAAGAGCATAATACAGAGCTGAAGTGGAAGAACCACATAGTATCTCAGACTGGAACTACTAATGAAGCTGTAATATGTATAATAATCTCCCAGCTCACCAAAATAATACATCCAGCTGGCGAAAGCCAGACCTAGAATAAAAGAAGAATACCACAGTCTGAGTAAAGGGTGCAGCATCTATCTAACAGCTCTCAGTCTCCCAGGAGATCTATCTATTCAGCGATCCCCTTACCTCGATCAGCTGCCGATGGCCTAGCAGCTCCCGCAGACGACTCTGCAAAAATAAAGGAGAAGAAAGAAACAGAAAAGAACAATGGGGGTGAGAACTACCAGATAAACTAGTAGCCTCCCCTAGTGGGCAAAACCTCAACTCTGACGCACCCACTAGGACTACTAGAGGCCAGAAAGGAATAAGTGGTAAAGCTGTAAACAGAACTGCTGAATAAAGGGAAACCACCACTAGTATGCCTCTAAATGTCATGTAGCATGAAATGACTGTATGCAACAATACCAAACATGCCTGCCTGAAATAACTCAGTCTTGTGTCACTGGTACTGCCTGCTGTGCCTTGCCAAATCGGGTATGCTGGCCAATGCATAACACCGATAGGGGATAGTGTTTGCCAAATCGGGTATGCTGGCCAACGCATGACACCGATAGGGAATAGTGTTTGCCAAATTGGGTATGCTGGTCAACGCATAACACCGATAGGGGATAGGAGTCTCAAGGACTCAAAGTCTGTCTGTAACACACTCCGGAGTGGCACTCGAGGGGAGCGACCCACACGAGTAAAAGTACCTCAGTAATAAGTATCATAAGTGTCGTAAACAGCAGGACTGGATCATGACTATGATCAAAGTGGGAAAAGCCATCCACTAAGAAACTCTGATATGATGCCATAGTACTCAATAAGTGGGAAAAACCATCCACTAAAGAAAAGCCCGATCCCCTGCTGATGCCAAAAATAGACCAGACTCAACCCCATTCTGATGCAAGGATAAACATCCGGCCGACCGCCTACAGTCTGCGGTCACCGCAACACCCCACAAGTTTATAATCTAACATAACCTTGGCTATACTATTCCAAACCCCTGCTCATACTCAAGCGACAAGCAACTGAAAGCAAAAGAGAGAAATAAAACATGTCAAGTCTTAATATGATAGTGTAGCAATAAATAGTGGCCCTACCTGATGTCCGGGCATGCATGCAACTGTCTTTATTTTAAAAGTTGTAAAATAGTGTCAAAGATTTAAAAAGATTGATTTACTGAATAAAAGTCATTTGCATGAGAGATTATAGCCTTTGTCTCAAACACAGTGTCCCAATATAAGTCATCATATCATCTGTGGGGTTATATTAAATTTTAGGAGAGTTCGTCCCAGCGGTTCTCATCAATTTAGTTTGTCCCAATTGTTCTCATCAATTGTCATATTAGTTTGTCCCAATTGTTCTTATCAATTGTCATATTAGTTTGTCCCAATTGTTCTCATCAATTAAATTTTAAGGGAGTTCCAGTAATCCCAGTGAGCTTGTCAAAAATGAGGTAAGCAACAACCGCCCACCTCGAACAGCTCAAATCACACCCAGATAGTCTCCTGGCTGTCCACAGTCCCCTAGAACTGCTGTCTGCCGAGAACGGTGCCCTACAGCAACACACATTGCACAGGGTGTAACTATATTATTCATAAAAATACAGCTTTTGCTGTTTTTCAAAGAGCACGAAAAGAGAGGAGTTTTTCACCTCTGTATAGTGCTCAGAAAAATCCAGAAAAATTACGGTTGCGTTCCTCGCGAAGAGTAGATCAAAATCGACTCTTTAAACGCCTCGATCTGATGCTCCTACGCCAAGATAAAAATCGGAGAAGTTGGCACTGTCCAGAAATTTTCACAGCAAAAAGGGGGGTCAAAGAGGCCTCGGGAATCGTGCCAAAAGTACGAAATGGAGCAAAGTGATCAACACGGTAATCGAAGCCTTACCTCATAGGAACGCGCTGTCGCAAAAATCATCCAAAAATTCCTCCTGGTTAGCCCACAGGGAATTTTCGACGGAACTGCGACGGGAAATGGGCCGAAAAAGAAAACCGTCGCAGTGCGCCGCGTCGCAGACAACTCACTAACTGTAACTCCAAAAATTCTGAGATTTGGAGGAGAGAGAGAAGAGAGAGAGAGGAAGAAATTTTGTAGAGGGCCCAAACTCTGGTTCTCTCTCTAAGGGCTCGAAAACCGAGGTGCAAAGAGAGGGGGGTGGGGGGCCCTATTTATAATGGGCTGAGGCTCCACACAGGATCGGATCCGAACAGGGAACACCGAAACGGGCCAACCAAAACGCACCACGCGTCCACAAAACAGGAAACAGCCTGTGCAAGGGCCACTCGGAAGCCGCCACGTGTCCACGTGGTGCACAGGCCCGGTCCCCGCGCCGGGTCTTCCGGAAGATGTTGGCCAATCGGAGCGCCGCCACGTGACCCTTCTAGAAGCCGGCCGGCCAATAGGGAAGCGCCACGTGTCAAGGTAAGTCTTCGGTGCACCCGGTGCACGCCATGCCGTGGACCGCGCACCAGCGCCCCCCGCCTGCGCCGTGCGCCGCTGCGCTCTGCCGCGCTCCGCCGCTGCGCCGCCGCTGTGCCGCCGCCTGCCGCCGCCCGCCGGTCGCCGCCGGCTGCCGGAACAGTAATTCCGGCAGCCGGAGTTACTGTTCCGGTGAACAGTGTTTTGGCGCCGAAAAATAAAGTGAATATACCGTTTTGATCGTTTTCGCGCGCTGAGTCCAAATCCGCTGTCCATTTCGCCAAATTCTCATCCGAAATTTTGCCGAAAGCTCCCGGAAAATCCCATTTGCTCCGATTTTCGCGCAGAGTCTATATTAAATGTCCAATTTTGATTCTACAAGCTCTGTTTCACCGAATAAGCTCCCTACAATCACTGTTTAATGTTGCACAGTTCCTGCGGGAGTCTGGATCATCACATCCTCCCCCACTAAAAAGAGTTTCGTCCTCGAAACGAGACTAAACAATAATCCTCAGTCCGATGTCTCGAATAAGTAGGGGTGAGCATTCCTCATCTCCGACTCGAGCTCCCATGTAGCCTCGCGCTCGTCATGATTGCTCCATTGGATCTTCACATAGGGAATGGCCCGACTGCGTAATTCTTTCACCTCTCGATCCAGAACTCGCAGTGGGCGTTCTTCATACCTCAAATCCTCGCTGATCTCAAGCGGTGTGAAGTCGATGACGTGCGATCGGTCGAAGATATACTTCCTCAAAGTAGAAACATGAAATACATCATGGACACCAGCAAGTCTTGGAGGAAGTGCGAGTCGGTAGGCAACTGGCCCGATACGCCCCAATACCTCAAAGGGTCCAATATATCGGGGGCTAAGTTTCCCACGAATGCCGAACCTCCTGATTCCTTTGGACGGCGAGACTTTCAGGAATACATGATCTCCAACCTGAAATTCTAAATCTCGTCGCCGAACGTCGGCATAACTCCTCTGTCGGCTTTGGGCGGTCTGAAGGTGCTTTCGAATCACCCGGACCTTCTCTTCTGCCTCTATCAAGACATCTGGTCCCAAGGTCCGCCTCTCGCCTACGTCACTCCAATAAAGTGGTGATCGACACTTGCGTCCATACAATGCTTCAAACGGAGCCATCTGAATGCTCGCTTGAAAGCTATTGTTGTACGCGAATTCAGCCAAAGATAAATGCCGAATCCACCCTCCGCCGAAATCCAAGACACAAGCCCTCAGCATGTCCTCCAGGATTTGTATCGTCCGTTCTGACTGTCCATCCGTCTGCGGATGAAAAGCAGTACTGAACCTAAGCTGAGTTCCCAAGGTTGTCTGCAAACTCATCCAGAAACGTGAAACAAACCTCGGGTCTCTATCTGATACAATGGAGGCGGGGACTCCATGCAATCTAACTATCTCATCAAGATATAGCTGGGCTAGTCGCTCAAGTGGCCACGTAGTCTGCATGGGCAGAAAGTGCGCCGACTTGGTAAGTCTATCAACAACTACCCAGATAGCGTCTGCTCCTCCCTGGGCCCTCGGTAGTCCGACCACAAAGTCCATTGTAATGTGGTCCCATTTCCACTCGGGGATTGGGAGACTTTGTAACTTGCCAGCTGGCACTCGATGCTCAGCTTTCACCTGCTGACAGGTTAAACACTGCGCCACAAATCTCCCAATATCCCTTTTCATGCCTTTCCACCAGAAGTGTGCCTTGAGGTCCTTATACATCTTAGTCCCACCAGGATGTAGGGTATAAGGTGTATAATGGGCCTCTCGCAATATCTGTTCTCTAATCTCCACATCTATTGGCACACATGCTCGGTTCCTGTACCTCAGTATTCCCGAGGCATCTATCGTAAAGTCCCCTGACTGATCACTCGGAATATGATCTCTAATCCTGGCCAAGTGGGGGTCCTCACTCTGTTTCTCTTTGATCCTGTCCAGCAGAGTGGGCTGCAAGACTAAAGATGTCAGTCTAGCAGTGACCCCAGGGGACACAACCTCTATCTCGAGTCGTCTCATTTCCTCTAATAGCGGTGCCTGGTCTGTGATCAACATAGACAAACTTTGCACCGCCCTCCTACTCAAGGCATTAGCGACCACATTAGCCTTGCCTGGGTGGTAGAGAATATCTACATCATAATCCTTTAATAATTCTAACCACCTACGTTGCCTCAAATTCAACTCCTTCTGCGTGAACAGGTATTTTAGGCTCTTGTGGTCGGTGTAGATTTCACAATGCTCCCCATATAGATAATGACGCCAGAGCTTTAGTGCAAAAACCACGGCAGCGAGCTCCAAGTCATGGGTAGGGTAATTCTTCTCATAATCCTTGAGTTGCCTTGATGCATAAGCAATTACCCTCCCTTCCTGCATCAGTACACAACCAAGTCCGCTGTGTGATGCGTCACTATAGATCACATATCCTTTTCCCATAACAGGAAGGGAAAGGATAGGAGCGGTCATCAGTCTATTTTTCAGCTCCTCAAAGCTCTTTTGACAGTCCTCACTCCAGATAAACTTCACTCCCTTACGCGTCAAGCGAGTGAGGGGTGTGGAGAGCTTCGCAAAGCCTTCCACAAACCGACGGTAATACCCAGCTAAACCCATAAAGCTACGTACCTCAGAAACCGTCGTCGGTCGGGGCCAATCACGGACTGCCTCAATCTTCGCTGGGTCCACCGCCACACCTGCAGCGGAAATCACATGGCCCAAGAAGACTACCTCCCGAAGCCAAAACTCGCACTTTGCCAGCTTGGCATACAACTTCTTCTCTTGCAGAAGTTGCAGCACGATCCTTAAGTGCTCCTCATGCTCAATATCACTTCGGGAGTAAATCAAGATATCATCAATGAATACTACTACGAATCGATCCAAGTATAGTCGGAAGATCCGGTTCATTAAATCCATGAATGCGGCAGGGGCATTAGTTAGCCCAAAAGGCATAACTGTAAATTCATAATGCCCGTACCGTGATCTAAATGCCGTTTTCGGAATATCCTCGGCCTTCACCTTCAACTGGTGGTAACCAGACTGCAAATCTATCTTAGAGAAGACACAAGACCCTTGCAGCTGATCAAAAAGATCATCGATGCGCGGCAAAGGGTACTTGTTCTTGATGGTCACTTTATTTAATTCTCTATAGTCCACACATAATCGAAGTGACCCATCCTTCTTTTTCACGAATAGCACCGGCGCTCCCCAAGGCGACACACTCGGCCTAATAAAGCCCTTATCCATTAAATCCTGAAGTTGCGCCTTAAGCTCTCGCAACTCAGCCGGTGCCATCCGGTAAGGAGCCTTTGAGATTGGCGCAGTTCCCGGAACTACGTCAATCACAAACTCAATCTCCCTATCTGGCGGCATGCGAGTCAGCTCAGGTGGGAAAACATCCGGGAACTCGCGGGCAATAGGGATATCCCCGAGTTCCGGTGCCGCCGTAGGCCCCTCAACAACACTAGCCAAAAAGGCTACACATCCTCGATGGATCATCTGCCTTGCTCGGGAAGTCGAAACCATAGAGGCAAAGAAAGCACTCTGACATCCCCGGTATACCATCATCTCCTGGCCTGGTTCTCTAAAAGTGACCGTCCTTGCGGCACAGTCAATAGTCGCGAAATACCGAGCCAGCCAGTCCATCCCGAGGACCACATCGAAGTCCATCAATTTTCTCAGGACCAACAGGTCAGCTGGCATAATCCAGGACTCGATTTGCATCGGGCAGGACCAACAACACTCCTCCACGTGCAAGGTGTGATCGGGAATCTGAACCTCTCGTGCACGTGGCAAAAGTCCTACCTCTATCCCATGTAATGATGCAAATGATTTACTAATAAAAGAATGCGATGCTCTAGTATCAAATAATGTACGAGTCCTAATGCCAGAAAGTAAGGTGATACCTGCCACCACGTGATCTGCTGCTGAAGAGTCCTCTACCTGTGCAGCATACACTCGCCCACTCTGAGCTGGAGGGCGATACTCCGTGGGATGGGAGGAAGATGGCCAGCTTGCTGGAGCATATGGCCGCTGAGCCGTCGACCGTTGCTGAGACGAAGAAGGAGCAGATGCTGAAGAAGGAGCCGTCGATGGTGCATATGGGCAGGCAGCTCGGAGGTGGCCAGACTGTCCACACCGATAACAGCGGCCAAATCTCAGATCACAAGCATCAGAGTTATGCTGTCCCTGGCAGAAAATGCACCTAACCGTAGCCTGGGGCTGTCTCGCCTGCTGCCTCTATCGCGGAGGCCTTTGCTGCCGCGACTGCGATCTCTGCGAATGCTGTTGCTGCTGATGCTGCGGTGGCCTCTGGGATCCCCCAGGCCCTCGCCGCTCAGAACGCCCACGGCCGGAAAACTGAGGCCGTGGCGGTCGTGGCGGCCTCCAAGAACTGGCCTGTCCCCCGTCGTCCTGCGCTGGTCGCTTCCTGTCTGCGCCTTGAGCGACCAGGCCCCCACGTCTGGCGACGACGTGGTCTCCCCTCTCAACCCACTGGGCATGCTCTGCTGCCTCCTCCAAGGTCTGTAGTCTCTGAGCATGCACCAGAGTATAGATTTCAGGGCGCAGGCCCGACTCAAAGAGCTCCACCTGGTGCGGTCCATCCCTGGCGACATAGGGTACGCAGTTGAGTAACCGCGTGAACTCCTGAAAATAGTCTAATGCCGTCCGGTCGCCTTGCTGAAGATTCTTCAAATCATCTTCCAGCTTTTTCTTCATACTCGTGGAAAAGTACGTATCCAGAATCATCTTCTTGAACTCAGACCAGGGTAGCTGTCGAGTGATTTGAAATTCCAGTGGTTCCACCCGACGCCACCATGCATCAGCATCCCCGTCTAAACAGTGTACAGCCATATGTACCCTGTACTTCTGGTCAATGAAGAAGTCCCGGAATAACTTCTCCATTGACGAAAGCCAAGTCCCAATCTCCCAAGGCTTAATATTCCGCCCTGAAAATCTGGGCGGTCCCCGCTTACAGAACTGAGTAAGTTTGTCAGCAATCTCCTGCTCCTCCGCAGGAGTCAATGGCCGGATTGTCCCCTGAGCAACAGGGGATGCCGAGGTCACCGGTCCAACTGGGGAAGCCACAGCAGGGGAGGGTGGTACGGGAGAACTCTCCGGGGGTGCAACAACAGGCTGCGCCCTCTGTTCTAACATTTGCGTCAGCCGACCCATGGCCTCCTCCTGACGCCGCACGGCCTCTGACATCTGGGCCATCTGAGCCTGCAGCTCCTGTACCTCACTCTGCTGGCCCTGCTCGGACTCTTCCGGCTCGGGCTCAGGGGAGGAAGGCTGCGAACGCGTCAACATTCTACGTTGCGGAGGCATCCTACCACAAGAAACCACCCTTAGTATCAAAACCCCACACGACCCATTCTAGCGAAAGTCAAAGACATTCTCCTATTTCTGTGACTTTATGTTGTCTGCAGCCAACATAACAGTCTACCAGAAGTAGGCTATGTCGACCCCTCTTCCTTTATTGGAAGAGTTAAATAAGTAACACAACGACTTCCGCAAAATTGCCACGTCTCTCGCACCCTATCATCCTAGGGTATGTCAAAAGCCTAGGGTTTCCTAAGTCTCAACTGACCTATCCCTAAGCTCCGATACCAACTTAATCTGTCACGCCCCGGAACCCGGGCTCGCCAACAGATCCGCCGTGCACATGGGATTTCCCGAGTACACGAAGAGCTGGTAACCTGCTCCGATATAATATAAACAATAAAAGAGCATAATACAGAGCTGAAGTGGAAGAACCACATAGTATCTCAGACTGGAACTACTAATGAAGCTGTAATATGTACAATAATCTCCCAGCTCACCAAAATAGTACATCCAGCTGGCGAAAGCCAGACCTAGAATAAAAGAAGAATACCACAGTCTGAGTAAAGGGTGCAGCATCTATCTAACAGCTCTCAGTCTCCCAGGAGATCTATCTATTCAGCGATCCCCTTACCTCGATCAGCTGCCGATGGCCTAGCAGCTCCCGCAGACGACTCTGCAAAAATAAAGGAGAAGAAAGAAACAGAAAAGAACAATGGGGGTGAGAACTACCAGATAAACTAGTAGCCTCCCCTAGTGGGCAAAACCTCAACTCTGACGCACCCACTAGGACTACTAGAGGCCAGAAAGGAATAAGTGGTAAAGCTGTAAACAGAACTGCTGAATAAAGGGAAACCACCACTAGTATGCCTCTAAATGTCATGTAGCATGAAATGACTGTATGCAACAATACCAAACATGCCTGCCTGAAATAACTCAGTCTTGTGTCACTGGTACTGCCTGCTGTGCCTTGCCAAATCGGGTATGCTGGCCAATGCATAACACCGATAGGGGATAGTGTTTGCCAAATCGGGTATGCTGGCCAACGCATGACACCGATAGGGAATAGTGTTTGCCAAATTGGGTATGCTGGTCAACGCATAACACCGATAGGGGATAGGAGTCTCAAGGACTCAAAGTCTGTCTGTAACACACTCCGGAGTGGCACTCGAGGGGAGCGACCCACACGAGTAAAAGTACCTCAGTAATAAGTATCATAAGTGTCGTAAACAGCAGGATTGGATCATGACTATGATCAAAGTGGGAAAAGCCATCCACTAAGAAACTCTGATATGATGCCATAGTACTCAATAAGTGGGAAAAACCATCCACTAAAGAAAAGCCCGATCCCCTGCTGATGCCAAAAATAGACCAGACTCAACCCCATTCTGATGCAAGGATAAACATCCGGCCGACCGCCTACAGTCCGCGGTCACCGCAACACCCCACAAGTTTATAATCTAACATAACCTTGGCTATACTATTCCAAACCCCTGCTCATACTCAAGCGACAAGCAACTGAAAGCAAAAGAGAGCAATAAAACATGTCAAGTCTTAATATGATAGTGTAGCAATAAATAGTGGCCCTACCTGATGTCCGGGCATGCATGCAACTGTCTTTATTTTAAAAGTTGTAAAATAGTGTCAAAGATTTAAAAAGATTGATTTACTGAATAAAAGTCATTTGCATGAGAGATTATAGCCTTTGTCTCAAACACAGTGTCCCAATATAAGTCATCATATCATCTGTGGGGTTATATTAAATTTTAGGAGAGTTCGTCCCAGCGGTTCTCATCAATTTAGTTTGTCCCAATTGTTCTCATCAATTGTCATATTAGTTTGTCCCAATTGTTCTTATCAATTGTCATATTAGTTTGTCCCAATTGTTCTCATCAATTAAATTTTAAGGGAGTTCCAGTAATCCCAGTGAGCTTGTCAAAAATGAGGTAAGCAACAACCGCCCACCTCGAACAGCTCAAATCACACCCAGATAGTCTCCTGGCTGTCCACAGTCCCCTAGAACTGCTGTCTGCCGAGAACGGTGCCCTACAGCAACACACATTGCACAGGGTGTAACTATATTATTCATAAAAATACAGCTTTTGCTGTTTTTCAAATAGCACGAAAAGAGAGGAGTTTTTCACCTCTGTATAGTGCTCAGAAAAATCCAGAAAAATTACGGTTGCGTTCCTCGCGAAGAGTAGATCAAAATCGACTCTTTAAACGCCTCGATCTGATGCTCCTACGCCAAGATAAAAATCGGAGAAGTTGACACTGTCCAGAAATTTCCACAGCAAAAAGGGGGGTCAAAGAGGCCTCGGGAATCATGCCAAAAGTACGAAATGGAGCAAAGTGATCAACACGGTAATCGAAGCTTTACCTCATACGAACGCGCTGTCGCAAAAATCATCCAAAAATTCCTCCTGGTTAGCCCACAGGGAATTTTCGACGGAACTGCGACGGGAAATGGGCCGAAAAAGAAAACCGTTGCAGTGCGCCGCGTCGCAGACAACTCACTAACTGTAACTCCAAAAATTCTGAGATTTGGAGGAGAGAGAGAAGAGAGAGAGAGGAAGAAATTTCGTAGAGGGCCCAAACTCTGGTTCTCTCTCTAAGGGCTCGAAAACCGAGGTGCAAAGAGAGGGGGGTGGGGGGCCCTATTTATAATGGGCTGAGGCTCCACACAGGATCGGATCCGAACAGGGAACACCGAAACGGGCCAACCAAAACGCACCACGCGTCCACAAAACAGGAAACAGCCTGTGCAAGGGCCACTCGGAAGCCGCCACGTGTCCACGTGGTGCACAGGCCCGGTCCCCGCGCCGGGTCTTCCGGAAGATGTTGGCCAATCGGAGCGCCGCCACGTGACCCTTCTAGAAGCCGGCCGGCCAATAGGGAAGCGCCACGTGTCAAGGTAAGTCTTCGGTGCACCCGGTGCACGCCATGCCGTGGACCGCGCACCAGCGCCCCCCGCCCGCGCCGTGCGCCGCTGCGCTCTGCCGCGCTCCGCCGCTGCGCCGCCGCTGTGCCGCCGCCTGCCGCCGCCCGCCGGTCGCCGCCGGCTGCCGGAACAGTAATTCCGGCAGCCGGAGTTACTGTTCCGGTGAACAGTGTTTTGGCGCCGAAAAATAAAGTGAATATACCGTTTTGATCATTTTCGCGCGCTGAGTCCAAATCCGCTGTCCATTTCGCCAAATTCTCATCCGAAATTTTGCCGAAAGCTCCCGGAAAATCCCATTTGCTCCGATTTTCGCGCAGAGTCTATATTAAACGTCCAATTTTGATTCTACAAGCTCTGTTTCACCGAATAAGCTCCCTACAATCACTGTTTAATGTTGCACAGTTCCTGCGGGAGTCTGGATCATCACACCGACTACTCGGCCCACTACCCGGGCAAGAAACACTCTAAGTCCAGGAAAAGAAACAAATAAATGCGTGGGAGTGTCTAAAGCATAAATAAACTAGCCCAAGTTTGAATTTTCTACTCGTCTGGTTGAAACATGCAACATATGACAGGGTGCTAGGTCAAAGTTCCAATAATAGTATTTAGTTTAACTTAAACATAAATAGGGAACATTAACAGACATGATCTCAATATCAGCCAAGTAAACATCATCTCCCTCAACATGCTCTCAACTAACATAGGTAACCATATCCGCCAAATAGCTCACAACCTCATCTAATAATCAGACAACATGTAAGTTCTCAAATTCACTAGAATATACCCTATAAATTCAGTAAGTATTAATTTCCCACGACTTAGAACAATTTCCATGCTCACCCCTCAAACACAATAGTTGTACATTAACATGCATACTTTCTATCATATAGAATTAGAAAATCGTCCGCCGGTTTTGGAGACGAAAGCAACACACCTAAATTCGCACGTCGGTCTGAAGTCCAAATGAGCCAAAACTGAACGTGAGTAATCCTCAGGTTCCCACAATTCCAACGAGGCTATTGGGAAATCCGGTACTCGCTCCAGTACCAGATTTTGTGAATCCGTAACCCGCTCCAATACCGCAATCCACGCCGGTACTGCCTAGTGTTGGGATTTCGCAGCGAAAATGTCAAATTGGATTTTTACCATAAACCCGACCTCTCAACAAAATCGATTACACCGACTCCTCTTCTGCAATAGAGTAGCTTCAACCCGAGCCCTCCTTCTAAATCTCTCTCATCATTCTCTCGTCTTCTATAAACCTAGAAGACTATAAATGTGGCTAAATTTTAGCCCCACCACCTCCATGGGTGTTACCACCATCGTGGAAATGGATACCACTATATGGGTGTGGCTAAATCCTAGCCCCCACTACCTCCATGGGTATTACCACCACTGTGGGTGTGGCCATCTTAACACCCCCTTAAAATAATAGCACATATGCTATATTTATAACTTACATCAAAAAACTATCCAAATCCTAGTCTAAATAGATTTTTATTTTAATTAATATTTAAATCTTAACAAACTTATCTCTTTAAAATTTAAATATTAATCTTAATCCAACTAGGATTCAACTACAAATCTAATCAAATCCTAACAGAGGCCAAAAACATTCGAAAACTCCTCCCGATCACTGAGATACAAACCAAACACCGCGGTAAGCAAAAATTCCCAAAACTACAACTCTGCGGAATTTCAGTCCTAGAAATGACAAAAAATCACCTTCGAGGTGTCCTCCAAAAATTCCAAGAAAAATACGGTTGTGATTCTCACGAAGTGTAGATATCGATCGAGTCCTTACAGGCTGAAATCCGACAACCATCCATCGAAATAAAAATCAAACAATCTCTACTGTCCAGAAAAATTCACAATAAGGAAGGGGTTCAAAGATGCTCCGAAAAATCTAATAAAAACCCAAAACCGAGAGGAACAGTAAATACAGAAATTGAAGGTCTACCTCTCATGGAAACGAAGCCGTGAAAATCAGCTTAAAACTCCCTCGGATTAGCTCAGGGGATCCCGCGGACGAAACTACGACGGAAAGAGCCACCGAAAGAGAAAATGTCGAAGCGCACCGAGTCGGGGAAAATGTCGATGCCGCAGCCTCCTAAAAATCCAAGAGTCCTATAACAGGTGGAGGATTTTTATGAGAGTGCCTCAGCTCAAGGGGGCTCTAAAGGAACAAGGAAAAGAATCAAAATGGGGGAGAGAATGGAGGTATTTATAGGCAAAATCCCCCTAAGGACCCAATTCGGGTTGGCCCGATTTCGGGCGCCCGAAAGTGTCGGGCGCCGAACAGGCAATAATGGAGCCGTGCCCGGATCATTCCGGGCGTGTCGCGTGTCCCGCTCGGCGCAACAGCGAAGGTGGGGCCAACCGGGCCCGCCATGTGGTCCGCCCCGCATGCGAGGGTGGTTGGCGCCCGCAAACCACGGGGCGCCACATGGCGCCACGTGCTTTGACGCGCGCCGCCCGCCAATCGCGCGTCGTACGCACCCGCGAATGGCCACCTGACACGCCGCTGACCGCGCCCTCTCATGG
>CM055067.1:3618026-4008026 GCA_029204045.2 Tillandsia leiboldiana | reverse complement strand
ATCTCTTCGTACTCATAAGTTTTCGGCCCTTGGATGAAGGAATGTGTTGTTAGACTTGTGTGCTTTTAAAAGCACATAGGCCTCCGTGCTTTCAAGTTGTTTTCGAAGTTGAGACTTCCGAATAAACGATCAGCTCGGTTAGATTTAATTTAAAATATTTGAAGTATTTACAAAATAAATTTTGGGATTTTTCGATATTATTTACCTAGTAATCGAAATGGCTCAAAATCAACCGCTGAAAATAAAAATCTCACAAAATGTGATGATATGATATGATATTAAAATTTTAGATCAAAAATATTAATCTTATTTTATATAGTATAAAAAATTTTCTATCAAAATTCTTTATACTATATAAAGAATTTTTCTAATGGTAGAAAAATTATAAGCACCAATTGCTTGGCACTAGTACAAGCATAGTAGCCGGACTCTCTCTCTCTCTCCCTCTCTCTCTCTATGTATGTATGTAAGAGAGAGAGAGAGAGACAGTGAGAGAGAGAGTCCGGCTACATAGTATGTTTGTACAAGCACCAATAACTAGATGCTTTTAAAAGTATAGGAGCTCAATTATATATATATATATATATATATATATATATATATATATATATATATATATATATATATATATATATATATATATATATAGTTCAGCTACTATCCTTTTAGGAGGATGGAGGAGTTCGCCTTTCTAAGTCGTTTTAGACTATACAAATTTCGAATCAATGATCGGAACCATTAAAATTAATGTAGAGTATTTAAAATTTCTAGAAACTAAATTTTATAAATTTTAAAAATTATTTATGTAGTGATCAAAGAATCACAAAATTAATAATTTTTGACAGCCTATATGAGTCATTTTCTTGTTTAACGGTGTAGAGCAATCCAAATCGTTTGAATGTTTTCTAGAAATTTTTTATATTACTTAAATAATGTTTGATAACTCCGATCATGAATTGAAAAAGTCTAACATCTATTTTCACAAGGTTATTCATTTTTTACTGTTTATTTTTTGACTCTTCGATAGACCTGATAACTATTTTAAAAATTTATAAAATTTAGTTTCTATATGTTTTAAATACCCTATATCAACTTTAACGGTTCAGATCATCAATTCGGAATTCGTATAATTTAAAACTACTTAGAAGGACAAATTAAGGTCTCCGTCCTCCTAAAACGATAGCAACTAAATTATATATATATATACTAATTAGATTTTAGATCAATTCAAATATACAAAAAATTATATTTTATAAATTTTACTGATTAAGATAATAATTTCCTAATTTTCTTTCAACTTTTCACCTAGCAGCTGACAATCTAACTTATCGTTCATGAGCCAACTCGTGTACGGTTCGTTTATAAACGAGCCGAACACGAGATAGATTTTTCAGCTCGATAATTTTAACGAATCAGCTCATGTTCGGCTCGTTTATTAAACGAACCTGACACGAGCTAGCCCTAGCTCGCTCATGTTCGGCACGATGACACCCCTAGTTACTAGTGAAGGTATCTAGACATTGCGGCGGATAGATATTGTTGAATCGATCAAATCCAATAAAAATAATAAAACATTGATATTATAAGAGTCCAACCATGTGTTGGAGACATTACAAAATAATAAATTATTTACAAATCATCCAAATACATAATAGCAATCACTTCTCCTCAGCGAACACCGTGATCATGTCAAAACCCCTATCAAACGAAGGATCTACACATAAAATATAAAAATAAAAAATATAAGATAAAATCGAAGGGATCAGAAGGGGAATCACAAGGGGGCGTAGAACTCGACGATGACGAAATGATGATCGGAGGGTGTGAGCGAAGTTGGAGACGTTGAGGGTGAGTACCGAAGAGGGTTTTGCCTTCTCCGCCGCTGCTAGGGTTAGATTAGGTATTTAATTTAATATTATAGTGATTGAGAGAGGGAAGAAGAAAAAAATAATAGAGAAAGAGAAAGATGTGAATAAGAGAGCCATATTAAATAAAAAATAATATTTTTGTGTTATTTCGTTTTTTCAAATTCGTAACTTATACATCTTAAATTTTCTAAATATCACTTCGATTTTTCAATTGTAATTAATAAAATATTTAATTAAATTTTTGTTAGATCAAAAAAAAGAAGTGTGGGGACTTGTACACTACTTTTCGGATGTATATCTCATACTTTATCATCTAATAAATGGAGTGTGATGAAATACTCATTTTTAGATGGATAAAATATAAAATATACACTCTTTGTAGGATGTAACATTATTCCCAAAAAAAGAAAAAAAAGAAAAAAACAAACAAACAAACAAAAAAAAGTGTAGTGCCCCCTCAAGTATAAGACGTTATGAAATTAGTCTCTCAACTTTGACTTTCTCGGATGTTTAATTGCACCAACGGTCCCCAAACTAGGGGTGGCAATCCAGCTCGCTGTTCGCGAATCAGCTCATGTTCGGTTCGAAATGAGCTCGAGATCGAATCGCTCGTTTAGTAAACGAGCCGAATACGAGCCGAATTTTTCAGCTCGTTTAATAAACGAGCCGAACACGAGCTGGGATCAGTTTGTTCATGTTCGCCTCGAGATATATATATATATATATATATATATATATATATAGGAAAATGCTACTTGTACATCCGTAAGGGGTGTACATCTCACACCCCCACCCATCTAAGGGTGGGGGTGTGATGAGGGGTCACTTGATGTGATCCGTAAAAAACATCATCACCATTAAAAAGGTGGAGATGTAAGATGTACACCCCTTCGGGGTGTACTGTCACGCCCCGAGTTTTAAAATCAGGTCTGAAATTTTTTTTTTTGTTTAAACCAGAGTTTGCAAAACAGGCGTAACAGACCGCCACACATATAGGAAACTCTCTATTCCGCGAACAGAGACTCCCCTATATATGCACGGCTAGGCTAGTAATCAGCAACAGATATCTCAGTACAACCACTAATCTACTCGACAGGAATAATCAAAATTAAGTTATTACATCATCAGTTTTAAATGTCTAAATCAAGATAAACTGGAATGAAATGCGGAAAGTAAATATCTGCAGGAGTCATCGATATATAATGCTCATGGGGACAGCTCTATCGTAATCGGCTCACTGGATCGTCCCGACATCTCATCACCCGACGGACCTACAACAGTCACCCGAGGGTGTGAGATACACCGGAGTGTATCCCAGTGGGCACGACGAGCCGAGAAATAGCTAATCGTACCTACTGGGTACTAAAATCTGCGGATAGTAAAGATCTGTAGGAAAAGCTGGAAACATAGATGTCTACTAATAATCAGAAATAAAACTGCAGGTAAGAATGCTGAACAATCAGGGTATCTCAGAAATAACTATCATGAAAACTGTAGGGCATGCATGCTTGAAATCAAAAGTCAACTACCAGGATCATGTATAAGAACTACAAGTGATACAAGCATGTCTACAGATAATAGTGCTGGAAACAACTGAGCAGCAGTACGAGTAAAAGTAATGCGTCAAAGGTAGAAAACCAAGTATCCAATCATGCGCCATATTGGTCTCGCAGGACCTCAGGCAATGCCACTGTTCGGCACCTTTTTCGGCTGACATAACCTTGTCGAGGGCTCACGGGTCTATCATCAGACCACTTTACCGGTAAAGAACAATCTCCACGGGGAGCTACCCCGGCCATGTTCGTGAAGTACAGCAGTGCATGGCAAATCATAATGATCAATCTCACGGTCTAGTGACCGGGTAGTCGGCAACATGCCGAGATCCCAACAGGGAATCATCTGTCTATATCTATCCATCGGAATCAATCAATCATGCATATCGAGTAGTGTCTATCAATCAGGATCAATCAATCATGCATATCGAGTGGTATCTATCAATCAGGATCAATCAATCATGCATATCAATAATATCTCGAATAACATCTCAATAACAGGAATCAACAGGTGTCATCTAATCATGCAAATCTATATATATCAATCAATCAGGATCAGTCAGGAATAATCAGGGATCATGTAGATAATAATCGGCTGACAGGAATCAACAAGTGTCATCAAATCATGTAGATCTATATACTGAAAAAGCTGATGAACAGATATGTATATGGTATGTCTCATGAAGATCAAGGTCTATCAGAAATATAAAAACTGATAAACAGGTACGTAAGATATGTCTCACGTAGATCAAGATCTATCAGGACTAATCATAGGGCATGTCAATACAATCATCAAGGCTCATCTAGATAAAATCAGCAGGTATATATGATGAGTCTAAAAGAATCAATGTCTATCAGGGGATCATGTGATATATATGCAGTCATCATAGGTCGTATCGGTATAATTCGCAGGCTGGTCAAAAAAAGGGTGTCCGACTGGACTAAAGCAACCAGAGGGCCGAATAGATCAAGCCCGGACCGAAGATAACCCACCTGGATGAAGGCAGATCCACGAACTCCCGCACAGCTACTGGGAGGCTGGTGCTGAGCAACTGGGCCCTGAATAATGAGATCTGGTCAGTAATAGACTCACACAAATCCTTCCCGACGATCCGACAGCAACGAAAGGCTTAAACGGGAGAATATCGCCGATTTATCGATCAAAATCCGATTCCCGGTCAACGAGGACCTACGGAACCCTAACCAGATGCCTAGTAGATTTAAAAACACTATCTAAAGGCAGCTAATATGTCCAACTTACATTTTAGTCCAATATGTTCTTAAATTTGCATAACAACATTAATTTAATTGCCCGTTTCGGCTCGTTCTTAAAATCCGGGAGTCCAAAAGTAAATCCGTAAATTTCAGTGCGTTCGTTACGACGAGACGAACGCCGTGCTCACAAAATTGGACTTACACGGATCCCGAGGTCAAGATTGACCCATGATCTTTAAAGGTCCAATTCACTACTTTGCTAAAACATTACTTTTAGTTTATCTTACAGCAAGTTAGCTAGAGCATGGTGATCAACATGGTCTAGGGACAGTGGGGCTCACCTTTCGCGCGTCGGAGGCCGGCCGAAGAGTCGCCGGAGCAAGGTGAAGCAACCACCAAAAATGAGCAAGGCTCGGCTTGGGCAAGTTGGGATCAAACCAGGCTCAGACCTGCAGCGAGGGTGAGCATCATGTTAGGACAGGTTTCAGAAGCTGTTCGGTCCAAGTGGGGTCGAGCCCCGGCGGCCGGAGGCGGCGGCGGCCGGAGATAAGCCCGAAAAGCTTAGCTCGGGTGCAAGATTTGGATCCATGAAACAGAGGTCCTTTTGATCCAAACAAAAATCATGGGACTCTTATAAATGGCATTTAAGGCCTACCTGCACGGGTGGCCGGAGCCCGAAGCGCCGGCGATGGCCGGAGAGGAGAGTTGAACCGAGCTCGGGTGCAGTCCTGTAGGTCAAAAGTCCCGACGTCAAGACCCCCATGCAAGGCTATGAATCATCTTAAAATGAGGTACTGTACTTACCTGCACCGTTTCCCGGCGTCCGGGGGCGACGGCGAGGCGCGGCGGCCGAGCTCGGGGAAGCTCCAATGGCCTCTAATGGCGGAATCCGGCGCGGCGGTTCCGGGCCGGAGCAAGTTGGACCAGAGGCTTCGTTTCCACGCCACGAAGCTTGGTGCAGCGGTGGCCGGCGTCGGGAGGCCGCGGCGGCGCCGGACGGCCGAGGTCGGCCGAGCTTGAAGAAACCGGGTTCTAGGGCTTCTCCGCGCGGGCCCGATCTTCGTCCGATCACCCTCCGCTCTTGAGGAGATGTTGCAGTCGTTCAGGGGAGAAGATTCAACGGTGATGATCTCCGGTTTGCCGGTCGGATGGCGGTGGCGCTGGGGATCGGTCACGAGAACGATAATCCGGCGGGGTTGCTCCCGCCGGCGATCGGGACGGCGGCTGCAGCGGGGTCTTCACCCGAAGGGTGGCCTCGATGTCAGGAGTGTAGTGGTCGTGCCCAAAACCCCGAGAGACAAAGAAAGTTGCAAGAACTTACCTTCCCGGAGCAATGGAAGGAGAAGGTCGCTCCTGCGGCGGCGCTCGGCGGCGGCGCGGCGCGGGGTCACCTCCACTCGTCTTCTGCTACGTCGATGGTCACTCCAGAGAAGGTTGGGACCCTCTGGAGCTCCTGCGTGGATCTCACCTTCTCCAACCCGAGAGGAGGAGGTATCTTGATCCCCTCTTCTCCGGCGGCTGGGGGGCGGCGGCCGGTGCGGGGAGGTTCCGGGAGGTGAGGCAGAGGGGAGGAGGTTTGTTGCAGGTGCGGCTAGGGCTGAGGGCTCGGGGGATCTAGGGTTTTCTTTCCAAAACCCCACATGTACATATATATATATGCGAGGTCACCTTGCATAATTGCAATAACACCCCTCCACACTTGGTATTTGCAGTACAGTCCTTCACAGTACTTAAGTCTCACACTCAAGTCCCTCCTCATGCAGTGGCACGCTTTACGAGGCAGGTTTCATAGGGATTTGTATGCAAAAAAACTGTATTTTGCTATATTTCACACTTTTCGAGGCATTCTGGTCGTCGAAACGAAAAATGGACTGCGCCATGACGTCCGGCTCGACGAGACCTATCAGGTAGCGATCTCTGATTTTCGCGAAACTGCCCGGATAAAATCTCGGTCCATAATAACTGTGTCAAAATACAGTTTTCGCGCTTTTCGAGATTCCAGAGTCGTCAAACAGAATTTTCGACTGCGCCATTGCGTTCAGAACATCGAAGCCATTCAAATCGACTACCTGAAGTGCTATGTTCGGATTTCAGACAGTGAATTGGCTCAATGTTGACGCGAAGGGGTTCGAAAATTAGGGTTTACTGTTCATTGTACCCTCGACTTAAGTCGCGGGTCCCGCCGGCTTCAACGCCGATTTCTGGAAGATCCGACCGTCAGATCTGAACAAGTTTAATATGGTTTTTACTCAGTTCGTCGTGACGGTCGCACTCGTGGTCTCGGATCTTCGAGATCAGGCTCGGATTGAAAGGTGATATTTCTGGCCCTATTTCTGTGCAATTTACACTGCAGAAAAGGGGCACTGAGCTATTCGTGCGTTTCATGATCCCAATTCAACTGGACTTCAATCATTTTCATTAATTTATTTATTTTCAAAATTCAAGTTCTTACATCTCTCCCACCAAAAAGGAAGTTTCGTCCCTGAAACTTAACACAACTTAAGAATCAAATAACTAGGGAAAATGCTCCATCATGGTTCCCCCATTGTGCATTGTCGTAGGGGATCGATCTGTTCCTCAGCTTCTTCTCATCTCGAGCCAGGGTTTTCAGTGGTGTCTCAGTAAGGATGTCCTTAATTTACCGTTATCTAGAACACACCAACGGCCCCTGAATCGGATAGAGCCATCGGCGTGCAGTTGGTGGTTCGTCAGTCTGTCCCAGTGGTATCAGTTCACGAATCTTATGGGAGGAGGGGTCCGACTGCTGTCCCTCCTTTAGGCGATCAAGCAGGGTAGACTGCACTACCACTTATTTCTATTATCGAATCAGTTGCAAGATCTGGCGAGATCAACGTGGCTAGTGGCCGCAAGATCGAACGAATGTCTATATTAATGACAAATACAATCTGTCCACTATGTACACGACTATCTGAGACCTACCCAAGGTCCAATATGGTCTGGAATATCAATGCTGAAACTATAACATCGTTGTCCAAAGACAACCTTAGAAACTAAATTTAAGTAAGCAGACAAATAGACCCAATCATGATATTCCCCTTTACTGGGTGGGGTATTTCCTCAGCTCTTTCGACAGTACGTTGTCTGCAGCCAACGTGCTTATCAAAAGAAAAGTGAAATACCATAATCCGTCGCCAACATCAAGTTGGGGACACGACTCATAATGTGAAAATACACTGGAGCTCCTAACGATCAGACAAATACCCCGCGCTCTCACGACATAAGTCATCCTAGGGTTCATCCTAACCAGTTCCTAATCATCTTTTCCTAGGTACCGTATACCTATTTCTCTGATACCATCTAATCTGTCACGCCCCGAGTTTTAAAATCAGGTCTGAAATTTTTTTTTTTGTTTAAACCAGAGTTTGCAAAACAGGCGTAACAGACCGCCACACATATAGGAAACTCTCTATTCCGCGAACAGAGACTCCCCTATATATGCACGGCTAGGCTAGTAATCAGCAACAGATATCTCAGTACAACCACTAATCTACTCGACAGGAATAATCAAATTAAGTTATTACATCATCAGTTTTAAATGTCTAAATCAAGATAAACTGGAATGAAATGCGGAAAGTAAATATCTGCAGGAGTCATCGATATATAATGCTCATGGGGACAGCTCTATCGTAATCGGCTCACTGGATCGTCCCGACATCTCATCACCCGACGGACCTACAACAGTCACCCGAGGGTGTGAGATACACCGGAGTGTATCCCAGTGGGCACGACGAGCCGAGAAATAGCTAATCGTACCTACTGGGTACTAAAATCTGCGGATAGTAAAGATCTGTAGGAAAAGCTGGAAACATAGATGTCTACTAATAATCAGAAATAAAACTGCAGGTAAGAATGCTGAACAATCAGGGTATCTCAGAAATAACTATCATGAAAACTGTAGGGCATGCATGCTTGAAATCAAAAGTCAACTACCAGGATCATGTATAAGAACTACAAGTGATACAAGCATGTCTACAGATAATAGTGCTGGAAACAACTGAGCAGCAGTACGAGTAAAAGTAATGCGTCAAAGGTAGAAAACCAAGTATCCAATCATGCGCCATATTGGTCTCGCAGGACCTCAGGCAATGCCACTGTTCGGCACCTTTTTCGGCTGACATAACCTTGTCGAGGGCTCACGGGTCTATCATCAGACCACTTTACCGGTAAAGAACAATCTCCACGGGGAGCTACCCCGGCCATGTTCGTGAAGTACAGCAGTGCATGGCAAATCATAATGATCAATCTCACGGTCTAGTGACCGGGTAGTCGGCAACATGCCGAGATCCCAACAGGGAATCATCTGTCTATATCTATCCATCGGAATCAATCAATCATGCATATCGAGTAGTGTCTATCAATCAGGATCAATCAATCATGCATATCGAGTGGTATCTATCAATCAGGATCAATCAATCATGCATATCAATAATATCTCGAATAACATCTCAATAACAGGAATCAACAGGTGTCATCTAATCATGCAAATCTATATATATCAATCAATCAGGATCAGTCAGGAATAATCAGGGATCATGTAGATAATAATCGGCTGACAGGAATCAACAAGTGTCATCAAATCATGTAGATCTATATACTGAAAAAGCTGATGAACAGATATGTATATGGTATGTCTCATGAAGATCAAGGTCTATCAGAAATATAAAAACTGATAAACAGGTACGTAAGATATGTCTCACGTAGATCAAGATCTATCAGGACTAATCATAGGGCATGTCAATACAATCATCAAGGCTCATCTAGATAAAATCAGCAGGTATATATGATGAGTCTAAAAGAATCAATGTCTATCAGGGGATCATGTGATATATATGCAGTCATCATAGGTCGTATCGGTATAATTCGCAGGCTGGTCAAAAAAAAGGGTGTCCGACTGGACTAAAGCAACCAGAGGGCCGAATAGATCAAGCCCGGACCGAAGATAACCCACCTGGATGAAGGCAGATCCACGAACTCCCGCACAGCTACTGGGAGGCTGGTGCTGAGCAACTGGGCCCTGAATAATGAGATCTGGTCAGTAATAGACTCACACAAATCCTTCCCGACGATCCGACAGCAACGAAAGGCTTAAACGGGAGAATATCGCCGATTTATCGATCAAATCCGATTCCCGGTCAACGAGGACCTACGGAACCCTAACCAGATGCCTAGTAGATTTAAAAACACTATCTAAAGGCAGCTAATATGTCCAACTTACATTTTAGTCCATATGTTCTTAAATTTGCATAACAACATTAATTTAATTGCCCGTTTCGGCTCGTTCTTAAAATCCGGGAGTCCAAAAGTAAATCCGTAAATTTCAGTGCGTTCGTTACGACGAGACGAACGCCGTGCTCACAAAATTGGACTTACACGGATCCCGAGGTCAAGATTGACCCATGATCTTTAAAGGTCCAATTCACTACTTTGCTAAAACATTACTTTTAGTTTATCTTACAGCAAGTTAGCTAGAGCATGGTGATCAACATGGTCTAGGGACAGTGGGGCTCACCTTTCGCGCGTCGGAGGCCGGCCGAAGAGTCGCCGGAGCAAGGTGAAGCAACCACCAAAAATGAGCAAGGCTCGGCTTGGGCAAGTTGGGATCAAACCAGGCTCAGACCTGCAGCGAGGGTGAGCATCATGTTAGGACAGGTTTCAGAAGCTGTTCGGTCCAAGTGGGGTCGAGCCCCGGCGGCCGGAGGCGGCGGCGGCCGGAGATAAGCCCGAAAAGCTTAGCTCGGGGTGCAAGATTTGGATCCATGAACAGAGGTCCTTTTGATCCAAACAAAAATCATGGGACTCTTATAAATGGCATTTAAGGCCTACCTGCACGGGTGGCCGGAGCCCGAAGCGCCGGCGATGGCCGGAGAGGAGAGTTGAACCGAGCTCGGGTGCAGTCCTGTAGGTCAAAAGTCCCGACGTCAAGACCCCCATGCAAGGCTATGAATCATCTTAAAATGAGGTGCTGTACTTACCTGCACCGTTTCCCGGCGTCCGGGGGCGACGGCGAGGCGCGGCGGGCCGAGCTCGGGGAAGCTCCAATGGCCTCTAATGGCGGAATCCGGCGCGGCGGTTCCGGGCCGGAGCAAGTTGGGACCAGAGGCTTCGTTTCCACGCCACGAAGCTTGGTTGCAGCGGTGGCCGGCGTCGGGAGGCCGCGGCGGCGCCGGACGGCCGAGGTCGGCCGAGCTTGAAGAAAACCGGGTTCTAGGGCTTCTCTCCGCGCGGGCCCGATCTTCGTCCGATCACCCTCCGCTCTTGAGGAGATGTTGCAGTCGTTCAGGGGAGAAGATTCACGGTGATGATCTCCGGTTTGCCGGTCGGATGGCGTGGCGCTGGGGATCGGTCACGAGAACGATAAATCCGGCTGGGTTGCTCCCGCCGGCGATCGGGACGGCGGCTGCAGCGGGGTCTTCACCCGAAGGTGGCCTCGATGTCAGGAGTGTAGTGGTCGTGCCCAAAACCCCGAGAGACAAAGAAAGTTGCAAGAACTTACCTTCCCGGAGCAATGGAAGGAGAAGGTCGCTCCTGCGGCGGCGCTCGGCGGCGGCGCGGCGCGGGGTCACCTTCCACTCGTCTTCTGCTACGTCGATGGTCACTCCAGAGAAGGTTGGGACCCTCTGGAGCTCCCTGCGTGGATCTCACCTTCTCCAACCCGAGAGGAGGAGGTATCTTGATCCCCTCTCTCCGGCGGCTGGGGGGGCGGCGCCGGTGGGGAGGTTCCGGGAGGTGAGGCAGAGGGGAGGAGGTTTGTTGCAGGTGCGGCTAGGGCTGAGGGCTCGGGGGATCTAGGGTTTTCTTTCCAAAACCCCACATGTACATATATATATATGCGAGGTCACCTTGCATAATTGCAATAACACCCCTCCACACTTGGTATTTGCAGTACAGTCCTTCACAGTACTTAAGTCTCACACTCAAGTCCCTCCTCATGCAGTGGCACGCTTTACGAGGCAGGTTTCATAGGGATTTGTATGCAAAAAAACTGTATTTTGCTATATTTCACACTTTTCGAGGCATTCTGGTCGTCGAAACGAAAAATGGACTGCGCCATGACGTCCGGCTCGACGAGACCTATCAGGTAGCGATCTCTGATTTTCGCGAAACTGCCCGGATAAAATCTCGGTCCATAATAACTGTGTCAAAATACAGTTTTCGCGCTTTTCGAGATTCCAGAGTCGTCAAACAGAATTTTCGACTGCGCCATTGCGTTCAGAACATCGAAGCCATTCAAATCGACTACCTGAAGTGCTATGTTCGGATTTCAGACAGTGAATTGGCTCAATGTTGACGCGAAGGGGTTCGAAAATTAGGGTTTACTGTTCATTGTACCCTCGACTTAAGTCGCGGGTCCCGCCGGCTTCAACGCCGATTTCTGGAAGATCCGACCGTCAGATCTGAACAAGTTTAATATGGTTTTTACTCAGTTCGTCGTGACGGTCGCACTCGTGGTCTCGGATCTTCGAGATCAGGCTCGGATTGAAAGGTGATATTTCTGGCCCTATTTCTGTGCAATTTACACTGCAGAAAAGGGGCACTGAGCTATTCGTGCGTTTCATGATCCCAATTCAACTGGACTTCAATCATTTTCATTAATTTATTTATTTTCAAAATTCAAGTTCTTACATGTACATGTAGCATTGCTCATATATATATATATATATTAGTATTTAGATTTTAAGCTATTAATTTTTTATAAATTTTATTTTTTTTATTTTTTTTTCAGTTTTACATCTAATAATAGGAATGAAAATTAAATTTATTGTTCGCGAGCCAGTTCCTGTTCGGCTCGTTTATAACGAGCCGAACACGAGCCGAATTTTTTAGCTTGATATGTAAACGAGTCAGCTCGTGTTCGGCTTGTTTATTAAACGAGCCTGAGCCGACCCCAGCTCGCTCGTGTTCGACTCGTTGACACCCCACCCCAAACTGCACCTTACTTTTATTTTGCTCCCCAACTCTTTTTGTTTTGCTGTCAGGTCCTTAATCTTTTACGATTACTAGAATTAATTACACCATAAGTCCCTAATCTTGCTTATTTTTTACTTTGGTTTTAACCTCTTCTGCCAAATGAGCGTGCTTCACGTAAAGCCCATTTTCCCCCTTTTTAGTGATTTTTTTATTTATTTATTTATTTTTTTTTTTTTTTTTTTTTTTTTTTTAGAGCACTTGGCACGGTTGGCATTCATTGAGACATGTTACTAAATTTTTTCACAAATTTTAAAAAAATAATAGCGATATTAACCGAGAGCTACTGAGTCACGACCGTATCTGAATAAGTAAGCATGAATTTATTAGAGTTGATGTTGCCTATTTTATCAAAATTATTGAGAATTTAGTTGATTGGAATATAAATGAAGCAAAATATAAAGATTAGGGACCAAATAGCAAATAATCAGATTAGGACCAACATGAAAAATGGGAAAAGATTAGGACCAAATGTGCAATTAATTATTTTGTTTTATAAAAAAAAATAATATTATCCGTACACTCTAAATAAAATATACGATAATTTTTTATTGGTTATTTCGAAATGATCAATAAAATTTAACTCATTATGAAATAATTGAAATATAAAATGTACATCTTTTTTACTTATAATTTGTACCATTTACTTATTCAAGTTAAAAATTTTGTTGAATATTTAATGGCATTATTAACTAGCAACTAATTATTCTAATTTTATTTAATAAAAATAATTAAACAATTAAATTCTGTAAAATCACGATAAATTTGATACCCCTATTTTGACTAAAATTAATTTCCACAAATTAAAAATTGAGAGGTCCTCAATGAAAGATAGTTAAAGTTGATGGGGCTATTTCAAAATGGACCATAGTTGAGGGGTTTCTCATACACCAAGAGAAAATGAGCAAAATAACAAAAATTGAGAAAAGGAGGGGAAGGATTAAGTTAGATTTAAAATTAATGATATTGTTCTAACAAATTCTGCACTAATGAATGTATATGGGGATTTCTAAAATCTTATTACATCATGCTCAGGCGACGTAGTGAGCGAGTCATTTGCCCCTTTCCTTTTAGGATGCAAATGGATTCTTGTTTGTAGAGCTCCCACTCTGAACCTATCTGATATCCTAGTAGTCTCATATCGGATGAAAATAAAATTAAATATTGATAATAATAATTAAACTTAAGTATCTTGGTTCAGTGTTTGGACCAACGAATTATTATTATTAATAAATCAAATCATTATATTTGGTATCGGAGCCAATCACCAGCCGAAAGTATGTGACAAATCTCGATTAAGTAAGAATTTTAATGACGAGGCTCGTGAGACAAGTCGGTGATCGTATGGTAATTTTGAACTATGTGTATTTGGACTGACGATCGGATGAGAATGAGGTTGAAAGGTGAACTATATGTGTTTGGACTGAGATCGGATGAGAATGAGATTAAAGATTTGGACCCCACGAATTATTATTGTTGGTAGGCCTGATAGGCCGAATCTCCTACTGACGATCGGCTGAGAATGAGATTGAACGGTGAATTATGTGTGTTTGGACTAATGATCGGATGAGAATGAGATTGAAGATTTGGATCCAACAAATTATTATTGCTGGTAGATCGGATCACGAGTAAGTTGGAGGAAACGAAAAAAAAAAAATAGCAATAAAGCTGAATCGTTTTTTATGATTTAGTACAGATTCAAAGCAAAAGACAGAGAAAAAATTGATCCACTTCATAGCACGCTGAATTCATTTGAATTTAGTATTTATATTATAGGCTAAAATATAAAAACTTTGTAAATATAGTTCGGCTGTTATGCTATTTATAATATTAAGTATTTGGTGCTATTAAATTTTTCGTCGCAGATCTATCCCTTTAATTAGTTAATTTTATCCGTTAGATCATATTATTTTTTCAATTATTCACTAAACTTTAGGGTGCACTATCATCCTAGTTGCATATCTCTTAATTTTAGAGTTACAAATTTAATAGCACAAATAACTTGGTGCTATTAATAATATATATAGTAGTCTAGATCATATATATATATATATATATATATATATATATATATATATATATATATATAGTTCTGCTTTTATGCTATCGATAGTACCAAATAATTATTTTTATTTCTTAAATTATATTATTTTACTAGTCATCCACTAAACTCTAGCAGACCACTATCACCCTAACCGCACACCTCTTAATTCAAGGAATAAAATCCTAATAACACCAATAACCTGTTGCTAATAATAGCATAGTAGTCTAGTTCTGAGGCTTCGTTTGGTAGTGGAATAAGAGAGAACTAGCTAATTCAGATATAAGTATAAAGTTAAGAACTAGCTGAAACTATTGTAAAAAAGTGTTTAGTTGGATATTAGATTAGTTCCAGAAATAAAAAAAAAAATTATATTTGATTTGATAACGTGAAATAAGAAAAATAAAGAATATTAGTTGTATGAAATAAAAAATTTATCCTTATTCATAATAATTTTTAAAAATAAATAAAAATTTTATTTGTATGATTTTAAATATTTAATTTAAGATATTTATTAAAAAAATTATTAAAATTTATATTTTACTTGTATATAAAAAAAATTATTAAAAAATTTTAAAATTTTGAAAATTTTTAAACTTTTAAATTTTATAAAATAAAAAAAAAAAATTTATAAATTTAAATATCTTAAAAATTTAAAAAATTTAATTTTTACATTACAAATTTAAAAATTTAAATATCCTCTTTAATTCCCCAAACCAAGCACCCTGTCACGGACTTAAGCGAAACTGCTTAAGAAGCCCGTGCGGCGCTCGCCTTCCTTCGCGAAGTGAGCAAGCCTACACCTTCTCTTGAGAACTTGGACCTACTCGCCCAAAGTTGGATTGCAAGAGAGAGAGTTTGAAGAAGAGTTCTTGTATTTCTGGAATTAGAAAGCTACAATGTTTCTTCCTTATTAAAGGGGGTGGAAGTCACAACCTTATATAGACCACTCGCCGCCCATCTACCAAATGAAAAGGTGCCAAGTGGCGTACAAGCATAAGTCAAAAGAGGAGGCTACGAGCTCCCAAGAGTCTCCTATTTATTACCCTAGAAACTTGAACAGTCTCTTGACTCTTCGGCTTCCGCGTCTGATGTCTCGAGATGTGAAGAGAAGATTCTAGAATGTTGTAGTAAAACCTCGCGAGGCTTTCCCCTTTGGAGTTTGGTAGTTTTGCAAAGGAGAAACTCGCACAAAAAGTTTAGCCCCTAACAACCTCCCCCACCTAATGCGCAGACGCCCTCGCTGCGCGCCGATGTTGGAATTCTTCGACCATGGTTGAATACTTCCAGAGAGTGTCAGCCTTCTCCCAGCTTGCTTCGCCATGCGGGAGGTTCTTCCACTTGACCAAGTATTCGACACTCGGCGGGACACCGCGACGACGGATGGTGCGCGTGTCCAGCAAAGTCTAGACATCCTTGTCAATGGCAGTAGTCATGGTGGCGGGAGCGCGCTGCGACACACTCCTGTTGGGATCATCGGAGTCGCCATGGAAGGGCCGAAGGCTGCTTGCATGAAAGACTGGATGGATCCGCAAATTTGCCGGTAGTTGTAGTTTGTATGCCGCCTTGCCTGCTCGCTTCACCACAGTGAACGGACCCTCGTACTTCCGTATCAAGCCGCGGTGAATCTTGCGGAATGCCTTAAACTGTTGTAGCTGCAGCTTGACCAAGACTTGGTCTCCCTCAGCGAACTCTAAGGGTCGCCGCTTTACATCGGCCCATTTCTTCATCCGAAGCGCCGCTTTTTCCAAACAAGCCCTCGCGATGTCTCCCTTTTCTTGGAGGTGCGAGGTGAAGTGAAGAGCCATAGGGCTGCGGCCCTGCTCGCCCGCAGCAGCAGAGTGGGGAGCGAGCGGCTGTCTTCCCGTTGCAAGCTCGAACGGGCTGTGGTTCGTAGATTCGCTCCTCCGCAAATTGTAAGAGAATTGGGCCACATCCAGATGATGTACCCAGTCCTTCTGGCTAGCACTCACATAGTGCCTCAAGTATTCCTCTACCAAGGCATTCACCCGCTCCGTCTGGCCGTCCGTCTGCGGATGAAAACTTGTAGAGAAGAGCAATTCCGACCCCAAGATTCGAAACACCTCTGTCCAGAACTTGCCAGTGAACCTTGGGTCGCGGTCGCTCACAATGTTTTCAGGAATCCCCCAAAACTTTACCACATTGCTGACGAAGAGCCGCGCCGCTTCCTCCGCCGTGCAATCTGCTGGTGCCGCTATGAAGGTTCCGTATTTGGAGAATCGGTCCACCACCACAAGAATTGATCCCAATGCCCCCACCTTGGGCAAAGCAGAGATGAAGTCCATCGAGACGCTCTCCCATGGACGCGTTGGGGTTGGTAGTGGCTCGAGGAGGCCTCTAGGCTTCTGGCGCTCCACCTTGTCCTGTTGGCAGACAAGACAAGTCCGCACATATGCCTCCACATCATCCCGCATGTGAGGCCAATAGTATGCGGCTTCTAGCAATGCCAAAGTTCGTTTTTGCCCTGGATGTCCGGCCCACTTGGAGTCATGACACTCCTTGATGAGCTCGCGACGAAGATTGCCCCACTTAGGCACATAGACGCGACGCCCCTTGGTTAGGAGTAGGCCATCGCTAACCCAGAACCGCTGTGCCTTGCCCTCCTTGACGAGTCGCACGAGTCCTTGAGCCACAGGGTCCTCGCAAGTCCCTTCGCGGATTCGCTCCCTGATCGCTCCATGGAGCTGGCACACCGCCGCTAACTCAGCTTTGCGGCTAAGTGCATCAGCCACATGGTTCTCCCTCCCGGGTTTGTATTGAAGCTCCATGTCGAACTCCGCTAGGAAGTCCTGCCATCTTGCTTGTTTTGGTGACAGCTTCTTTTGTGTTTGGAAGTAGCTTGTGGCGACATTGTCCGTCCGCACAACGAACTTGCTTCCGAGGAGATAGTGCCGCCAAGTCCTTAGACAATGCACTATTGCTGTCATCTCCTTTTCTTGAACAGTGTATCGCCGCTCAGTGTCGTTGAGCTTGCGACTCTCAAAGGCGATGGGATGTCCCTCCTGCATGAGAACACCGCCAATGGCGAAATCTGAAGCGTCAGTGTGTACCTCAAATGGTTGCCGACAGTCAGGAAGTCGCAACACGGGTTCTTCAGTCACCGTCCGCTTCAGGTCCTCGAATGCCTCCGCGCACCGAGGGGTCCAGTCCCATGACTGGTTCTTCTTCAGCAAGTCCGTCAAAGGAGCTGCTCGCGCTGAGTAGCCCGCGATGAAGCGACGATAATAGTTGACGAGTCCGAGAAAGGATCGCAGCTCGGACACAGTCGTGGGCGCCTCCCAATCGCAGATCGCCCGAATCTTCTTGTTGTCCATGTGCAGTTGACCATGGCCGATCCAATGGCCAAGGAAATGCACCTCCTCCTTCGCAAAGGAGCACTTTTCCCTTTTGACGAAAAGTTGGTTGTCCCGCAGCACTTGAAAGATGATTCGCAGATGCTCCTCATGTTCCTCCAGAGTGTTGCTGTACACGACGATATCGTCGAGGTACACTACCACGAAGCGGTCGAGGTAGGGATGGAATAACTTGTTCATCAGAGTGCAGAAGGTTGCCGGTGCATTCGTCAGGCCGAATGGCATGACAAGGAACTCGTAGGCCCCGTACCTCGTCACGCACGTGGTCTTCTCCTCGTCCCCTTCCGCAATTCTCACTTGATAATACCCCGAGCGAAGATCGAGCTTAGTGAAATACTTCGCTCCTCCTAGCTGGTCGAATAGATCCTCAACTAGTGGGATAGGGTATTTGTTTTTCACCGTTACCTTGTTGAGTGCTCTGTAGTTGATACAGAGTCGCAGACTTCCGTCGCTCTTCCGTTGGAACAGCACCGGTGCTCCATAGGGTGCCTTTGACGGTCTGATGAAGCCTGCCTCAAGAAGGTCCTTCAACTGGCATTGTAACTCCTCGAGTTCTGGCGGAGCCATCCTGTATGGCGCCTTCGCCGTTGGCTTTGAACCAGGTTCAAGCTCGATTGCATGGTCCACCTCCCTTCTAGGTGGAAGCTGTTTGGGTAGCTCCTAGGGCATGATGTCCTTGAACTCTCCCAAGACAGCATCAATCTTTGTCGGAAGGTCTTCCTCCTCGAATCCCTCCTCGCTCACCTCGCGGATGCTCGCAAGATAAGTCATCTCCCCCCGCTTTACTCCCTTCCGCAGTTGTAGAGCTGAGAGGATAGGGGTTTCTGTTGGTTTGCTGCGGCTAGCCAAAACCATACAAGGGGCGGCCTCCTCCATGATGCTTAAGGCCCCAAGATGTGGCATTGGTACCGCCTTTGACGAGGCTAGAAAGTCGATGCCGAGAATGACTTTGAAGTCGTCGATGGTTGCGGCAGTGAAGTTCGCTGTTCCCACCCAGGGTCCTACAGTGATCGACATGCCCTTGGCTACCCCTGCGACAGGTTGTGCCTCAGAGTTAACCGCCTTGATCTTGCTTGTGTCCTTCTCGAGCTTGAGACCCAACCGCTTGGCCTCCGTAGCTGCGATGAAGTTGTGGGTTGCTCCCGTGTCCACGAGTGCTCGAGTGGCCCACCCATTGAGGGTCACATCGACGAACATAAGTTCCTTCTTGAGAGATTTGCCGCCGCCCGCTTGCCCCTGCATCGCGCTAACGAGCCGCAGCGCTCCCATCTTTGTCTGTGCTGCTTCCTCGCCCTCCTCGGCTTGGACAGCATTGACGGCTTTCTTCTTTGGACAGTCACGAGCCCAGTGGTCATCTCCGCAGACATAGCAAGACACCTTCTTCTTCTGCGGAGGGCCCTTGTGCTCTTTGCCCTTGTGGTAGTCTTTGTTCTCGCGGCGGTCTCCCCCACCTTTGGCCTTGCTCACCTTAGGCGGTTTGCCGCGATTAGACTCCGTCTTCTCATACTCCGGTAGCTTCTCCGCCATGGCTATGGCAGAGCTTACATCCTTGACATCTCATCCCACGAGCTCCTTGTTTGCCCACAGTTGGAGACCGTCGAGGAAGAAGAACAGCCGGTCCTCCTCGGCCATATTGGAGATAGAGAGCATTACTTTGGAGTACTCCTTCACATACTCCTTCAGGGTTCCCGTATGCTTGAGCCGTCGAAGTTGCCTTCGCGCAAGATACTCGACATGCTCGGGGTAGAACTGTGCCTTGAGCTCGCGCACGAAGTCCTCCCAGGTATTCAGCTCGCATTGGCCCTTCTCGGCCTCCGCCGACCTCCGACGCCACCACAGCATGGCATCGTCAGTCAAGTACATGGAAGCGGTTTGGACTTTGTCTTCTTCGTCCTCCAGCCGCATCGCCTTGAGATAGCGCTCCATGTGCCAAAGAAAGTTGTCAATTTCCTTCTCATCGCGCGTACCTTTGAAGCCCTGGGGTTCGGGGATGCGGATCCTTGGGGTATACTCCCTTGGTGCTTCTCCACCACGAGCCACCGCCCTCTCGAGGATCGTCATCCGCATATTAAGGTCCTCGACCTCATCGGACCTTGCGACAAGGTCATCCACCAGCGTCTTCCGTTCGTCCTCGCGACGAGCAACGTCAGCGCGAAACTGCTCGAGTTGTTGGCGGAAAGTTCCCATTGCAACAGCAACACTTTCCTCCATGGTATGTAGTCCTTCCTCCATAATCATCATATGTTGGGTTAGGACTAGATAGTTGTCCTCCAACAAGCTAACACGGTCGTCGAGCGAAACAGACTCCCTCGCCTGGGCCCGTGGTTCCTTGCTCTTGCCGCGTTTGGTTTGTCGAGGTTGTTCGGCCATGTTGTCGATGACGGCAGCATCCGATGACGACATGGATCCCAGCTCCCGAACGTCGCTCTGATACCAACTGTCACGGACTTAAGCGAAACTGCTTAAGAAGCCCGTGCGGCGCTCGCCTTCCTTCGCGAAGTGAGCAAGCCTACACCTTCTCTTGAGAACTTGGACCTACTCGCCCAAAGTTGGATTGCAAGAGAGAGAGTTTGAAGAAGAGTTCTTGTATTTCTGGAATTAGAAAGCTACAATGTTTCTTCCTTGTTAAAGGGGGTGGAGGTCACAACCTTATATAGACCACTCGCCGCCCATCTACCAAATGAAAAGGTGCCAAGTGGCGTACAAGCATAAGTCAAAAAAGGAGGCTACGAGCTCCCAAGAGTCTCCTATTTATTACCCTAGAAACTTGAACAGTCTCTTGACTCTTCGGCTTCCGCGTCTAATGTCTCGAGATGTGAAGAGAAGATTCTAGAATGTTGTAGTAAAACCTCGCGAGGCTTTCCCCTTTGGAGTTTGGTAGTTTTGCAAAGAAGAAACTCGCACAAAAAGTTTAGCCCCTGACAACCCGCTAAGGTAGCGTTTGAATTGGGTACGGTGGGTGGAATAGGATATCCACTACCCGCCCCTTCCCGAGGCAGGGGTTCTTTTTTTTTTTTTTTTTTTTTTTTTTTTTTTTTTTTAATGCTTCTTTTGATTATTTTTTTTTATTAAAATTATTAAATTTTAAAAAATATTTAAATTTTTAATTTTTAATTTTATAAATTTTAATTTTTTAAATTTTATATTTTAATAAATTTAAAAATTTTATTTTGTTTTTAAAAAATATTAATTTTAAAATTTATACAATTTTTTTTTATAAATTTTTTAAAATTTATATAAATTTAAAAATTAAAATTTTTGCTCCTACTTAAAATTTTTAAATTAACTTCTTTTTTGCTCCCACTTAAAATTTTTATAAAAATTAAAATTAATAAATATTAAAATTTGAATAAATTTTAAAATTGAGCAATGCTACCTGTACACCCCGAAGGGGTGTACATCATACACCTCCACCATTTTAATAGTGACGATACTTTTTACGGGTCACATCAAGTGACCCATCATCACACCCCCACCCTTAGATGGGTGGGATGTATGATGTACACCCCGAAAGGGGTGTACACATAGCATTTTCCTTTCTCTTATTCTTCAATCCCTACCAAATATATTTTTTTTATAGCTGGTATAAACATAATTCCCAACCAAACATAATTTCACATTATACCTAACTTATACCTAATTTTATACTTATCTCTAATATAACTCATTCTCTCATATTCCCGAACCTCAATCCTTTATTCTCTTCTAAGTTTTTTTTTTCACCCTATAATTCTCGTCTCCCACCTTTCCCCGTCACGAACTCAACGAACGAAATCGAGCACGAATCTCAAAGTTGGGCGCTCGATTTCGACAAGCGCAATGGGGTTAAACAGATCTTTCATCTCTCTCAACCATTTCCTCAAACACATGGTGTGCAAAACCCTAATCCCCTAATCCGAATCCTAAATTCTCAATTTGCTTACTCTTTCGTGCGAAAATCTCTTCGATTTGTTAGGGTTCCAACTCCGTGAGGAATCGTAGCTCGGTTGCTGCGAAGGGCGCTTCGATCGATGGGGTTAAGGACATCATCGCTGTCGCCTCCGGGAAAGGTGGCGTTGGGAAATCCACAACTGCAGGTGTTCTTCTTCTTGATGTTGATAGCGTGTAGCAACCAATTACTTTAAGTGCTTAATTTGCCATAGAAAGCAACATATTACTCCAAAAACCTTGTTTGGATGTAAGAACAAGTTATTCAGTAGTAACTTACACATTACCAGGAAATTTTTTCGTAATTCCAAGCTAGGAGTTTAATTTTAGCTCCTTGGAAGGTTTTGGCATCGACAATTTCGTAGGAGTGTATTTCACGGAGAAGATGATTTATCTTATTACGAGAAACAAAAATGAATAAGATATTCATGCGTCTAAACATGGCCTAAATGCCTGAGCTTTCAATATTTTATATTTAGTAACCGAAAACCTCATTAAGTATGTTTTTGCAGTATTTGAGTACACTACTTGTCATAAGAATGTTCTGATCAACTGTGATGTAAATACATGTATCGCAATGGGTCCTTGTTGTATATTGTTGGAGTTTGTTTATTTCATGTGATCTATGATTATTGAAGCTATACTTTGCACCTGCAGTTAATTTATCTGTTGCTCTTGCTAAGGCATGCGGAATGAAGGTGGGATTACTGGATGCTGATATATACGGGCCGTCAATACCTACAATGATGAATCTCCATGAAAAGCCTGAAGTGGATCAAGGTGTTTTCTCTTCTTTCCTTTGGTGATTCATAATATAGGCTATCAGCTTATGATCATAGGTTCTAAATTATTATTTAAGTATATAGTAGATTTGTATCTCATATATACTGCTTGATGCTTTGGGTCTTTGATTAATTCATTTCATGAATGGCAATAACAAATTAGGTCCACAATTATAAGTTGTATAAACTGATCTTTTAATATTTGTTCATGTTTTTTATAATTGTTGCCTGCATGTTTTTCCTCTAAGTTTTTAAACTATGAAAACTAAGTGCTTTTAGTTAGCCTTTTGAGTCTTGTTACTTTGTCTCATATAAGCTAATTAGGTATTATGAACTTTTCCCTGCAGATGTGAAGATGATTCCTATTGAGAACCATGGAGTTCGATGTATGTCCATTGGTTTTTTTGTGGGCGAGGATGCTCCGATAGTTTGGAGAGGTCCTATGGTTTGTTTTTGCGTGTCTTCTTCTTTTCTTCCCCTCATTATTGTGCAGTAATACTAAGATTTGTGTCTGTGGCATGTGCTTGTCATTTAGTCAAATTAACCTTATGTTAATGCATAATGTATGTAAAAACATATCACCTTACTAGGGTAAATGGTATGCACATAATGTAAATGATACTGATCTTTGATGAACTTGACAATAGCATAATTTGTTTACATTTTCTGTTCCTTTGTGGGTTTTATATATGTTTTATGGCTGAGAATTATTTTGTTTACATTTTCTTAGATTGTCTCGATTGTTCAATTTGATCGGTCTAATGAGGTTTTTTTCACAAAAACAAAAAGGTCTAATGATATGAACTCGGCTGCGCAATTTCTCGCAGAACCAATTTATAGGCTGATATCATGTTTTAGCTTTATGCACATATATTAATGACACTTTCTTTTAACGAGCATCTCCCCGGTTGTCCATAGCCTGTGGAGTGGCTTGAACATATTTTCCACACACAGTTATTAATGCTGTAGTTCGAGCCTCGACTTGCTTTTTAAATGTTGATTCCATTTCTACATCAATTTTTTGTAGGCAGGAATTTTTTTATCTTGGAACTTACAAGGCTGTTCTCTTCTAAGAGGCTAATTTTCTCTGACGTCAGGCCATTGTGATCTCAGGTAATGAGTGCCATTGAGAAGTTAACAAGGGGTGTTGCATGGGGTGACCTAGACATTCTTATTATTGATATGCCTCCGGGCACTGGGGATGTTCAGCTTTCTATATCTCAGAGACTTCAATTATCTGGTATGTTGAAAAATTCAACACTTAGCTTGATTGTTATACTTGATTTTCTTGAGGTAGACTAGATTATATTTTTTATTCAATTTTTTTGATTTTATAGCAAGGGATGATATATGTTTTTCTTTCCATCGATAGAATCTTAGGAGAAGCTCTTGCATTCAATTATTGCCATCTCCTACGGAATATGTTCTGTATTTTACTCCTGAAATGCTTCTCTTTTTCTTTTCTTTTTTACTGAAATACTTCAGCTATTCTCATGTTTGAATACAACTGAATGGGGAGGGTTGAGACTCAAGTCTTGTACTAGTTGTCATTTTGCTCTTATATTAAGAAGGATGATCTCACAACTTTCAGCTGCCACTCTATTTGCTGCAGGTGCTCTTATTGTTTCAACTCCACAAGATATTGCACTAATTGATGCTCGAAGAGGAGCAAACATGTTTCGTAAAGTTCAAGTTCCTGTATGAACTTCTCTTGCACTCTACGCAATTTTTTTTTTTCCCTGAGAACTCAATGCCTTTTTCTCATAAATGACGAACACTTGATTGGCTAACTAATAAAGAGTTAGAAGAATGTCGTAAAGTTCAATAAATTTGTCATACTATATTTCTAGCATGTGAAGATTGCCAAAGTTGGTTTTGAAAACTGATGAGAAGCACAATCAAATTGTAGAATGTTTAAGCCAAACTCATTGTTATGTGGTACGTATGTGGCAGGATTCTATGCTACATTTGAACCAGAATCAGTCAAGTCACTCGAAGTTGTTAATGAATGTTATGTTGTTGGATGCTACACTGCATCTCTGTTAAAGCTAGCTGCTTTCAACATTTTAATCTGGCATTTAAAAACAAATCGTTAGTAATATACATGTACAGAAGTTAGATCTAGAAGCATCATCCTTACATTTGATAATGTGGCAGATTTTGGGAGTAGTGGAGAACATGAGCTGCTTTAAGTGCCCAAACTGCGGCACGAAATCATACATATTTGGACAAGGGGGAGCACAACGAACTGCCGAAGAGATGGACATGAAGTTCCTTGGTGAGGTTAGTGTGATATTGATGCCCGTGTCTTATGATGACACTTGCGCAAGTATCAATGTACATTTTCTTATGTATCTAGACTTCGTAGTGTACATAAAGCTAACAAGAGTTTCCATGGGAGTTTCAGAAGTCTATATGTTTGAACTTGATGTGGGAATTCACACGAAATTTACTAGTTTGAACTTTGCGTCTGCAGCAAAATAAGAGTGGTGCATTTTATGATTGTCTTCCCTAAAGTTCAACTATTTAAAGCCCTGACAACTAATCAACAATCAGAATGATGTTCAAAGCAACTCTTCTATTTGATCTTGGCATATACCAATCAATATTGTTCCTCTCACATTAAGTGTTATCCTTCGAAGTATCTATTTTGTCAGGCAAGGAAGTGTATATTTTCTGATCTAATTATGCAACATTTCATGCATATAATGGCCTTGTGTAACTGCTCGCTTTTTAGCGGCTCGTGCTCATAGAATGCTTTGCTATCGATCTTAACTAATTAAAGGAGCAATTGAAATTGAAATGACTTGCTATGTATGTTATCTTACTGGTTTTATTTTCTTGTCGTCGTGTCGCAGATTCCTCTTGAGCTAGATATCAGGAGTAGTTCTGATGAAGGCAACCCAATCGTCGTAGCCTCTCCTCATTCTGCATCTGCAAAAGCATACACCAGTGCGGCGGAGAAAGTGACGGAGAGGCTCAAGGAGTTGGCCGAGGAACGGGCAATGGGTCCGCAGATCTCATTGTAGAATTCATCAGCTTTTATCTTCTCTTCCTACTCAAAAAAGAGGCACCAAAGGCATGTTCTTTCCATTCTGAATCATATTTTCAGCAGTTTTCTTAATTTGTTGTGCCTGATGCAGATCTGAATTTTGCTGTTGTGTACCCCTAACAACAATGCTAATACAGAATCACAAGATGCAAGATTCATTCCTAATTAATCGGCGCAATCTTAATTGAGGCGAAAAGTAAGTTTATTTATTTTCATCTAGCTCTTGGAGTATAAAAACACATCCATGTGTTGTTATTCTCAGTTTGTGTTAACTAGAAAACTGAATAAACTCACAACTAATAATTGGTTATTATAATTACGAGATTTCATTTTTTGCAATTATTTACTCTTCAAGTTGAAAAATCACGTCCATGGACATGGAGTAGTAGAAAATCAGAAAAAAAGGATAATTAATCCATAGGAAACGTAGGTTTTTTTTTTTTTTTTTTTTTTTTTTTTTAATGCTTTTTAGATTATTTGGTTGTGCTTTAATTTGTGATTATTGTGATGATTTGAGTTTTTTTAAAAAAAAACTTTTTGGAAAATGTAATGAGTTGAGTTGAGCTTCGATTATAAGTTTTAATATTATTTATGATTGACTTGTGCAGTTTTTATATTCTATTATGAAAAATGAAACTTTGAAAACTTATATCTATTTAATTCGGTTTAAAAATTAGTATTTTATAATTAAAATATAATAATAATAATAATAATAATAATAATGTATTATAAAATGGTTGGTATTCAAATTTTTTATATCCATTTCTCCCTAAAGAATAAAAAGTTAGAAATATTCTTTTCGAAATTAAGAGAGGATTATTATTATTATTATTATTATTATTATTATTATTATTATTATTACAATGGAAATAGTAAGGTAAAAATATACAGGGGCCCTCTTAATTTTGGACCATTTGGAGAAAGTCCCTTCTGTTATTATTTTTATTATTATTTCAAATCCCAACCTTCTTAATATTTTTTTTTTCTTATTTGCATTATTTTTATCAATTAAATCAAAAGTTCTATTAATTTTGACAATAATTTTTTAAAAATTTAACTATTCTGAATTTTTTATCGGCAGTGGGATTTACGAATTTTGACCTAATAACCAATTTGCAATTCAATTAAATAATAATTTTTAAAATTAAAATAATTTAAAGCTAAGCGAGTGCTATTTGACAATCTATTTCAAAAGTATATATAGTTAAGTGGCCACCATACTTTTTTTTTTTTTAATTAAAAAATTAATAACACTAATCACCACTGAGTACTTGGTGTATTTAAATGCGTTGAACGTGGGAATTATGGCAAAAGTTTTGGTGATTGATATATGAGATTTTGAATTTAAAATTTTATTGCTTTATATTTTCAGCTAAGTTTATTTTAAAATAAACGAAGTGGATAGCATATTATTTTTTTCTAAAAAAAAAAAAAAAAAAAAAAAAAAAAAAAAAAAAAAAAAAACAACTCGTGAGCTGAAGTGTTAAAATATCAAGCTGAAAATTATAGCTGTTGTATGTTTTATTTATTAATTAGCCGAGTTGATTCGCAAACAGTAAATTAGATTATTAATTCCATACTATCGAATGAAAAGTTGAAAAAGAGAAAAAAAAAAAAATAGAATCTTGATCTAATAGTTAAAATTTATAAAATATAAGTTTTTTTTATATTTGAGATGGCTTAAAATTTAAATAATTTAAATAATAAAAAATTAATAATATATATATATTTGAAATATATCGAGTGGAACATGAATCAGTTAATTCCAGGGAGGTGAATGTTGAGTTCATTTTGAGTGGAACATGAGCCAGCTGGCTGATTGTGGGTCCTAATCATCTCTCATATAATAACCACAATTGAAGAAATAACTAATGTTCTAATCACCGTGTCCGAGAGGGGCAATATAGAAAATTTCCACACGAATAACTTAAAATGCAAGGGGCAAAACAGTAATTTGACATGGTGGAGGTGAGGGAGTGGATCTATATGTTGACCTAAATGCCCTCTCTTTCTCCACCGCCGTAGCCCTTCCCCCATTCCTTTCCCCGACACCTCTCTCTCCTACCCTTTTGCCCCTGCGAACTCCACCCCTTCTCCGACACACACACACTCTCTCTCTCTCTCCTCAACCCCTCTCTCTCTCTCTCTCTCTCTCTCTCTCTCTCTCCTCTCAAATCTCTCTCTCCTCCCAAATCTCTCGTTCAAAACCCCTCCCCTGCGCGCCCAATTCCCGCCAAATCCCCCGACCCTTACCCTTCGATTTGTTCTCTTCGAACCCTAGCTTCGTCCTCGTCGATTCCGACCTTGTTTCGCCTTTGCTCTCTAATTCCTCTCTGGGTTTTGTTCCTCGGCCCGTGTTCTCCGTTTCCCCTCAGTGAAGCTCGGATTTTGATCGAGATCAGGTACACGGTTCTTCGTCTCCCTGCGAAAATCTGTGTGGGGTGTAGTGCGTTTGCGTAGATTTTTCGAGCTTCTTCGGATTCTAATTGCGTGATGATTTGTTGGATAATCGTAGGTGTATGAATTATGCGTGTGATCCAAATTTCTGGCTATTTCCAGATTCTAAATGCTGCTGCGTGAATTGGATAGTTGGAGCGGTTCTTAGCTGACGAGTATTATTCCAAGCTGGTGCCTTTTTAGGTTTTGTTCGTCGGTCTAAGTTCTTCGTTTACCCTCAATAAAGCTTGGATTTTGATCGAGATTAGGCACGGTTCTTCGTTTCCGTGCGAAAATCTGTATCAGTGTGGTGTGTTTGTGTAGCTTTTTCGAGCTTTCTTTTTATTCCAATTGCATGATAATTTGTTGAAAATCGTGGATTTATGAATTATGCCTGCAATTTTCTAGTTAGTTACAGATTCTGAATGCTACTGCATAAATTGGATAGTTGAAGAGGTTCTGAGCTGAGAAGTGTTATTCCAAGCTAGTACCTTTGTAGGTTTCGCTCCTCAGTCCATGTTCTTCGTTTCCCTTCGATAAATCTCGGATTTTGATCAAGATTAGGTATGGTTCTTAGTTTCCTTACGAAAATCTTTATGGGTATGTTGTGTTGTGTTGTGTTGAGTAGCTTTTTCTAGCTCTTTTGATTCCAATTGCGCAATAATTTGTTGGAAATCATAAATTTATGAGTTATGCATATGATTTTCTAGTTTTCTTGATATGTTGTAGTTGTTATTTCCAGATTCTTAATGCTACTGCATAGATTTAAATCATCGAAGAGGTTCTGATCTTAGAAGGATTATTCCAAACTAATACCTTTGTAGGTTTTGTTCCTCAAGTCTCCGTTCTTCGTTTCCCCTCAATAAAGCTCGGATTTTGATCGAAGTTTCTTTCATTTGCCATTGTCTGAGATATGGTTCTTCATTTCCTCTAGAAAATCCGTGTTTTTGTAGCTTTTTCTAGATCTTTTGATTCCAATTGCGTGATAATTCGTTGGAATCATAGATTTTTGAGTTGTGCATGTGATTTTGTAGTTTTTCTTGATATGTATCAGCTTTTATTTCCAGGTTCTTAATGCTACTGCATAAATTGGGATATTTGAATAGGTTATGAGCTGAGAAGGATTATTTCAGGCTAAATTCGTTAGGGGTTTTGTTGTTTGGCCTCTGTTTGTTGTTTTCTCCTCAGTAATGCTCGGATTTTGATTAATATTAGGTATGGTTCTTTGTTTCCTTATGAAAATATTTATGGTTTTATTCTGATAGTGTAGCTTTTTCTTGCTCTTTTGATTCATATTGCATGATGTTTGGTGTGGAATTATAGATTTATGTGTTATAAGCGAATGATTTTCTGATTTTATTTTTTGTGTGTTGGTTCTTATTTCCAGATTCTAAATGCTTCAGCAGAAATTGGTATATTTGAAGAGTTTCTGAGCTCAGAAGGATTATTCCATGCTTATTCCTTTATGGGTTTTGTTCCTTGATCTCTGTTCTTCGATTTCCCCCATGAAATATTGGATCTTGACCGAAATCGTGGAGAGTGGTCGTTTCCTTGGCATCATCAATTGAGGTATTATGCTTCTTCATTTCCTTAACAGAAAATTTTATGGGTATATTGTGTTAGAGCAGAGCTCTCTATCTGTGTCGTTATAATTGCATTATATTTTGCATGAAATCATAGATTTTATTGAGTTATAGGCGGATAGGTTTCTGATTTTGTTAATTATGTATTAGCTTGTATTTTCAGATTCTAAATGCTTCTGCGGAAATTGGGATATTTGAAGAGTTTCTGAGACTAGAAGGATATTTTCCTGTGATCTATTATGGCCAATCATGATTTGGTTCTTGGACAAAATCCCGACTTGGCTCTGGGCCAAAACCACCACGATTTGGTCATAGCCCAGGTCCACGGGGTGGGCCTCGGCCTAGGCCATGCCCACGACCATGACCTGGGCCTAGGCCAGGCCCACGACCATGACCTCGGCCTTGGCCCCCACCACCACAACACCAGCCGCCTCGTCCTGGGCCACCACCATCACCACCACCACCCTCATGATCACGATCCCCACCACCACCGACAGAGCCACGACTCCGATTCTGACACACTTGCCGTCCATAACCATGAACTCGGCCTGTCTGATAACCATGAGTTGACACTTGCCGATACCCATGAATTGAGCCTTGCGGAAACCCACGAATTGGGTGTTGATCAAGCCCATGAGCTTGCCCTCCAGCCATCCCACGAGATGATCCAGTCCGAAATGGTACTCTCTTCGGTTCTTCAGTCGCGGAGACTTGTTCTGAACCCAGAGCTTCAGCTCACTGTCGGCCAGGAGTTTGCTGATGTGAAGAGCTGCCGCCGTGCATTAAGAGATACGGCCATCGCCTGCCATTTTGAAATACAAACAGTTAAATCCGATAAGACACGGTTCACTGCCAAGTGCGCTGCAGACAGTTGCCCATGGCGAATACATTGTGCAAAGCTTCCTGGTGTGCCAACTTTCACTATAAGAACGATACACGATACTCATAATTGTTCTGGAATCAACCATCTAGGGCATCAGCAGGCATCGGTTCAGTGGGTCGCAAGTTCTGTTGAGGAACAGCTTCGTGACAACCCGCATTGTAAGCCCAAAGAGATTTTAGAAGAGATTCATCGCGTTCATGGGATTACTTTGTCGTACAAGCAGGCTTGGAGAGGGAAGGAGAGGATAATGGCTGCCGTGCGAGGGTCTTTTGAAGAAGGCTACCGCCTTCTGCCACAGTATTGTGAACAGGTGAAGAGGACGAATCCGGGTAGTATCGCATCAGTTTATGGTAATCCGGACGATTATTGCTTCCGCCGCTTATTCATTTCGTTCTATGCTTCGATATACGGATTCGTCAATGCATGTCGGCCATTAATTGGGCTCGATAGGACTGTTTTGAAGAGCAAGTATTTGGGTACTTTACTTCTCGCCACTGGTTTCGACGGAGATGGTGCTCTTTTTCCTTTAGCATTTGGAGTGGTCGATGAGGAAACTGATGAAAATTGGATTTGGTTCTTATCTGAGCTTCATGCTTTGCTAGAAGCGAACACGGAGAACATGCCGAGGCTCACGATCTTGTCGAATAGGCAGAAAGGGATAGTAGACGGAGTTGATTTTAACTTCCCGACTGCCTTTCACGGCTTTTGCATGCATCACCTTAGTGAAAGTTTCCGAAAAGAGTTCAGCAACACCATGCTCGTAAATTTACTATGGGAAGCCGCTCATGCTCTCACAGTAATTGAATTCGAAGCCAAAATATTAGAGATCGAAGAGCTGTCACCTGAAGCTGCTTTCTGGATTAGGCGTATTCCACCTCGTCTATGGGCAACAGCTTATTTTGAAGGCACGCGGTTCGGGCACTTAACTGCGAATATAGTGGAATCGCTGAATACCTGGATACTTGAAGCTTCTGGCCTCCCAATAATTCAAATGATGGAGTGCATTCGTCGGCAGTTGATGACGTGGTTCAACGAGCGGCGCGAGAGAAGCATGCAGTGGAGCACAATTTTAGTTCCCTCCGCTGAGCGCCGCGTATCTGAAGCCATCGAACGCGCGCAGGGATATCAAGTGGGGCGAGCGAATGAAGCTGAATTCGAAGTAGTATCTTCTCACGAAGGAACTAATATCGTCGACATCCGAAATCGGTGCTGCTTGTGTCGAGGGTGGCAGCTTTACGGTCTACCATGCGCTCACGGTGTTGCAGCTCTACTTTCTTGCCGGCAGAATGTTCATAGGTACACCGAGAGCTGTTTCACTGTGGCGACTTACAGGAAGACGTATTCCCAGACCATACATCCTATTCCCGATAAGAGCCTTTGGAAGGAAATATCCGAAACTAGTCAGGGCGGAGAGGACAAGATCGACGCAGTAATAAATCCGCCCAAGTCACTGAGGCCGCCTGGGAGGCCGAGGAAGAAGCGGGTTAGGGCGGAGGACCGCGGCAGGTCTAAGAGAGTAGTTCATTGTAGCAGATGTAATCAGACGGGCCACTTCAGAACTACATGTGCTGCTCCTATATGATGTTGCTGGCTGTATTTTCCCGTGTATAAGTTTAGGTTTGTCCACTATATAAACCTCTTACAGATCGGTTCCCATTTTTTTTTCTTTTCTCTTTCCTTTGTGTTGTTAGTATAGCTTGTTCTTAGTTTTCCTGATGATTTAATAATTTTATATCGTGTGATATATGTTCTTCCGCTTCGAGATCATAAGCCGAAACGTTAACTTTGATGATGAGTTTGTATAATATTCGTCTATTTCTTAGCTTTTGTTTATCATCTTTATGATGCTTATGCTTTGTCGAAATATTCAATCATACATGTTATGTACTGTTCAGATTCAACCATTATGCATTCAACTATTTACACCACTCTCCATAGAAAGTGGGCTGTGTTCTTCCTCTTTGAATTTGTGTAAGTAAGATCATAACTCAGTGAGGGGGTGTTTTGTTTAGCTTTTTGAAAAGTAATTTTGGATCCAAAAATACTCTTCGGCTCAATAAAGCGGTCGGCAATTAAGCTTTTAAAATTTAATTTTAATTTTTAGAATTAATTTTTTAATTTTCGAGCTTCAAAATCAGCAGCAGTTAAAATTAACTTTTTCAAAATTTATTCTGATTTTGGATTTAAATTTTAAATTTTTTATTTTTATTTTAAATTTTAAATTTGAATTTTAACTTCTAAATTTCAAATTTTAATTTTTAAATTTTAAATTTAGATATTTAATTTCAATTTTAAATTTTAAATTTGAAGTTTAAAATTTTAGAATTGTAAAATTTTAAAATTTAAGATTTAAGATTTAAAAATTAAAAATTTAGAATTGTAAAATTTTAAATTTTAAAATTTAAGATTATAAGTTTTAATTTTAAATTACATATTTCAAATTTTTAAAAATTATTTTAAATTTTAAATTTTAAGTCTTACAAAATATAAATATTTAAAATATAAACTTAAAATTTAAATTTTAAATTTTAACTTTTAAATTTAAATTATTTAAAAATAAAATTTAGAAAAAAAAATTATTATAAAAAATTTTGTCAAACATTTTTTAAAATTCTCTATAGAAAAATCACTCTCCGTCTAAACTCAGCTAAACACTCTATAATTTTAAATAAAAATCAATTCTTCAAATCAAAATTAATTATATAAAAATTATTTTTTCATAATCTAGGTCAAACGCCCCTAATATAGTTTAGTACTAATGTTGAGATTACTAGTTTAGTACTTATGTATTCATTATACATAGCATAATACTTGTAAAAGGCTGACAGTGCTAACCAATACAGTAAAATATATATATATAAGACTGACAAAACAAAGACTGACAAATAATTGAGAATGGGTTCTTGAGTTGTATGAAAAGAAGATTGGGAGTATAGAAAATGTTTTCTGCTTTAACTGTTTTTGATCAGTTTTGCAGAATAACTCTGGTGCAGTAATTTTTACAGCGGTGATCGACTACCGTCTGCACAATCTTCGATCAGATTTGTCAGCAAATGTGCTCGATTGTTCAATTGGGAGTATAGAGAATGTTTTCTGCTTTGACTGTTTTTGATCAGTTTTGCAGAATAACTCTGGTGCAGTAATTTTTACAGCGGTGATCGACTACCGTCTGCACAATCTTCGATCAGATTTGTCAGCAAATGTGCTCGATTGTTCAATTGGGAGTATAGAGAATGTTTTCTGCTTTGACTGTTTTTGATCAGTTTTGCAGAATAACTCTGGTGCAGTAATTTTTACAGCGGTGATCGACTACCGTCTGCACAATCTTCGATCAGATTTGTCAGCAAATGTGCTCGATTGTTCAATTGGGAGTATAGAGAATGTTTTCTGCTTTGACTGTTTTTGATCAGTTTTGCAGAATAACTCTGGTGCAGTAATTTTTACAGCGGTGATCGACTACTGTCTGCACAATCTTCGATCAGATTTGTCAGCAAATGTGCTCGATTGTTCAATTGGGAGTATAGAGAATGTTTTCTGCTTTGACTGTTTTTGATCAGTTTTGCAGAATAACTCTGGTGCAGTAATTTTTACAGCGGTGATCGACTACCGTCTGCACAATCTTCGATCAGATTTGTCAGCAAATGTGCTCGATTGTTCAATTGGGAGTATAGAGAATGTTTTCTGCTTTGACTGTTTTTGATCAGTTTTGCAGAATAACTCTGGTGCAGTAATTTTTACAGCGGTGATCGACTACTGTCTGCACAATCTTCGATCAGATTTGTCAGCAAATGTGCTCGATTGTTCAATTGGGAGTATAGAGAATGTTTTCTGCTTTGACTGTTTTTGATCAGTTTTGCAGAATAACTCTGGTGCAGTAATTTTTACAGCGGTGATCGACTACCGTCTGCACAATCTTCGATCAGATTTGTCAGCAAATGTGCTCGATTGTTCAATTGGGAGTATAGAGAATGTTTTCTGCTTTGACTGTTTTTGATCAGTTTTGCAGAATAACTCTGGTGCAGTAATTTTTACAGCGGTGATCGACTACTGTCTGCACAATCTTCGATCAGATTTGTCAGCAAATGTGCTCGATTGTTCAATTGGGAGTATAGAGAATGTTTTCTGCTTTGACTGTTTTTGATCAGTTTTGCAGAATAACTCTGGTGCAGTAATTTTTACAGTGGTGATCGACTACTGTCTGCACAATCTTCGATCAGATTTGTCAACAAATGTGCTCGATTGTTCAGTGTTTCCATTAATCCGCCGATCTCGATTTGTCAACAAATGTGCTCGATTGTTCAGTGTTTCCATTAATCCGCCGATCTCGAAATGTGATCTGTGAGATACTTGCTGTACTGCATACGATTTTGAAATGTGCCTAACTTTTTTCCTTTTGATATTGATCCTTCAGGAATAAAGGATTTTTTATTTTGTTTCTCATTAGGGAGCGTTCTTTTTTCATTTTAACCTATATTTAAGTTAGATTAGTTTTGTAATCCAGTTCAATCAAGTATTTTCTGTTTAAATTCTCAAAAACTTTGAAGAACAAATTGATTGGAAAAACAAAAGAGAGAGAAATTAATTACATGATCAAGTAAGCAATTTACAATAATATGCTTAGATTGCATGCACAGGTCGAATATCAACCTCATTTTTTCAAATTTTATTTCCTCACAATCCGCAAAGCAGAGTTTCATTTCTCTTCATATATATATATATATATAAAAATATAAGTCATTTACATACAATAGACATGACCATTGTGACTTTATCCATGAAGTACATAGCAAACAGTTCTCCGACATCCTGATCCTTTGATACAATTTACAGACAGCTCTCGGCCGCAAAAAGTTTCGACAGAGTTGGCAGAAACCCCACAACAAGCAGCAACAACAACAAAGAAGTCACTTTGGATATAAGGTTGAAAATTTTAAAATAACATAAGAAGAAGAAGAACTCTCAAGAATCAGATCTGTACACAGTAATATCAGCAGACGGGGGGCCCCTTTGAAGAAACCTCTTTGCCAGATTTTGGTCCTAGTTTGATTTTCGCATTAGTTCCTGTTTTCGGACCACTTTGTAGCTTGCCTCTGGTTTCTTTGCAGCTCCCTACGCTGTGGCGGTGCAGTCGACAACACACCCCGCCGCTCTTATCGCCTTGTGGCAAACTAGTCGCATCGCTACAGCTCTTCCGCCGAGTGAAGTTCGGTGACTTGGCACGAGTCGGAGGCACCTTTATATTTAGATAGGGATTGTAAGATGGTCTCCAATATAAAGTCGTCAGCGCCAATGCAATCACTGGAGTATGTAAACTAGCTAAAGGTAAAGCTTTCGCCAGATAGTAACAAAAACAAGTGATATTGATTGGATTCTCTTAAACTTGCCGAGTCAAATATTGCACTATTTGCTGGTTAATCCGATACGCGCTACTAGTTTCACGGATATCAATGCTATGTAACATTATGGACGAAAATTTCAAGTGAGAAAATTGGAAATATGACCCTTCTATATCGCATTGCCTGTAGTCATTACTCATTGGTCAACAAAAATGTCAGTAGTTCCAGAAATGTGGTTTTATCAAGGTTTTAAGTATTCATCGGCACGGGCCGTATCTACCGTGCCGTACCGTGCCAACAAGATACCGGCACGATACAGCTCCCGTGCCGATGACACAGTTCAAAACCCTTTTTTCTTAAAATTACTAAGTAATTTTCTTAATAAAGTTCAAAATATTTGATAAACATACATAATAAGTAATTAAAAAAAATTGTTGCTAAAGAAATTAAATATTTTATGCCATTATGTGTCGGCACGCATGTATTTTTTGTGACCGACACTCATCGGCACGGCTCGGCACGCATCGTGCCGGCAAGTTTTCGGCACGACCCCGTGCCACGGCACTTAAATCCTTGGGTTTTATAGTACTGGTTTTGCAGAAATTGTGGAGACAAATGTTAGTCAAAAATGTCATACTTGCTTAGTTGCTAAAGAGAGAAAAAAAAGTTTATAATCCATTTCTATCTCATGCTTTAATTCGACATCTCCGATAGTTATCCATGAAATGTAAAAGTAAAGCTTCAATATCTACCCACCCCCTGACGTTTATAATTTACTATTCCTTAGGTTGCAAACAGCAGCAAGAAAAAGAAGAGAAAAAAGCTGAAACACTTACGAATTACTTTTCAACGGAAAAATATCTAGCCCAAAAACTAGTGAGTGTTTCTGTTCAACCAAACACCGTATAATCTTATGAGAAATTTCTCAATACTGAATAATGCAAAATGGTTCAAAAAATAATAATCTAAAATACTTTTTTTTTTTTCAAAATAATTTAATATATAACTACTCTGATGATAAGTTCTTATATGAAATGATTAAGGTCCCGTTTGGATACATCTAAAAACATAGCATAGTTAAACAATGCTTTATCCATAGAAATATTATCCTATAAAGCGTTCGGCAGACTAAAAAAAAAATCCTATTTTTTGAAGTATAGTTAAACCATACTTCAAAAATTATAGTAAAATAATAATCCACTCTAACTAAAGGAAAAAAATGCTATCATTCTTGGTTGGACTCCCTCACCTCTAAGATGTGACAAATTTTAAACTTTAAATTTCAAAATTTAAAATTTAAAATTTCAACATAAAAATTTAAATTAAAAAATATAAATTTAAAATTTTTAGTTTTTTAAATTTTGAATTTTACAATTAGGATTAAAATTTCAAATTTAAAAATTCAAATTTCAATTTTAAAATAATAAATTTTAATTTTACAATTTAGAATTTTAAATTTTAAATTTAGATTTTATTTTTCAATTTTTCAATTTTTTAGTTTGAAATTTTAAATTTTAAATTTTAAATTTTAATTTCAAATTTTTAACTTTTAATTTCAAATTATGAAAATTTTAATTTTAAAATTTTAAAATATAAAATTAATATATTTTTTTATTTTTAAAAATTTTAAATTGAGAGATTCTGTGGAATTGTAAAATATGCATCCAAACAATTTAAAATTTGAAACCGTGAAATTTTTTAGAGTTACGGAATTTCCTATTTCACTTAGATCAAAACCACAATTTATAAACTCCATGGGAATATCTTACTGTGCATCTAAACAAACCCTAACTATTTTACAAACTCCAATTAGTTTCATTATGCTTCCAATATAGTGTTTATTATGTGGAAGCATATAGTGTATATTATGTACTTGAATATGTGTACTTGAAAGTGATTGCCATAAATTACACATACCGATGCAGCAAGATAGAAAAGGATGTTGGAACAAGATGCTTTTTTCAAAGTAATTTAACGTCAATGTAACTGCTCTGATGAGAAGTTTTTATACAAAACAACTAAATATTTTACAAACTCCAATCAAAAATTCATTATGCTTTAGATATTGTGTTTATTGAGTACATAGAGAGCATTATCAGCTATTCTTAAAACTTGAATATGTGTACTTGAAAATGAGTACCATAAAGTGCGCATGCTGATTCAGCAAAAAAATAGAAAGGATGTTGGAACATCTTGTTCTCACACATCAATTGATTATTTCATAAGGCAAACTCATAGGACTAGCATGAAAGCTTCATGAATTCTGGACATTAGGGTCCAAACATAATGACGAAGGCAAAGGTAGCACTTTTTAAGCTAGACCAGGTTAAAACTTAAGAAAATGAGAGATAATTTAGTATTATTTGAGAACTTTGCTTTTAGGGGCAATTTCCTATATACCCCTAAAAATTTTCCTGTTTTTAGATTTACCCCTCTTAGAAGGCTAATATTAAAACTACCCTTCTTACGTTCCAACTTCTTTCTAAAATACCCCTGAAGTTAAATTCTGTTAGTGTACCGTTTGGAGCTGCCGTTATCTGTGTGAAATTACTATTTTGCCCTTTCAACTATTCCCTTCTACCATAACCAACTTTTTTTATGTATCCTTAAAATTTTCAATAGTTTTGGTAGATAGGGACAAAATAGGTATATCTGATAGTTTTCAACTGCGATTATTATTTAACTCTAGTTTAACCCTAGTTAACTTAACAAAGGGAAACGGTAGGGGTATTTTTAATAACGGTGGAACGTATGAAGGGTATATTGGAAAGAAAAAAATAAGAGGGGTAAATCAGATATTTCTTCAGATTTCAGGGGTACACAGGCAATTATCTCTTGCTTTTATTTATGAGTCCAAACATGATGGCATAAACCATTAATTAAAATTTAATATTTAATTTCACAGTACAATAGCAGTAGGCAAGAACGAGAAAAGTGAAAAACTGTCATTTCTTTCAGTTCCAATGAAATAACAAAGTGATTCAAATTATGCCTCTGTTTAATGCAGAGATTGCATGATGCTGACCATATAGCTTTATAAATTCTTATGCAACACCTATAGCTTCAGCAAGGTGCCCCAGAGCCATGAGGCAAAGCAAGCCTCCAGTAAGTACTTAAACAGAATGAATTAAATAATTTTCAATTATTTATCACAGATAAGAACGAAAATATGAAAGCCACATTATTTCACTACTACCAATAGAAAAATGATTTGAAGATTTAGCTACAGCAAAAGAGTTGCAGACTGGAAAGTGCTCTGCCACAACGAAAAGATGTCTTGAAAGCAAGAAATTAAGTATCCATCCGTGCCTTACGGCACGGAGCGATACGTATCGCGCCACCAATTAGGCGGCACGGTACAGAGGGGGTCTCTCTTGGCCCTCCTGTGCCGCAATACTCTCTGAGTATCAAACGAAACAGAACGATACCCAGAGTATCACGGTACGTACCACTGCGTGCCCACACAAGCACACACTGTTTTTAATTTTTTTTTTTTACTTCGACCTTTTGTATTTTTTGGTTTCTTGCATAAACCTTTATGCCTCTCTCATCTATTTTCTCCTTTTCACTTCTACCTTTTCTTCTATTCCGCGCTTTCTTTTCTTTCCTCTTATATTACTTGCTCTATTTTTTTCCTTTCTATTTGTTTCTTCCCTTTTTTCTCATAATTTTTTTAAAAAAAAAAATTCATTTCAATCTTTTATTATTTTTTGATCACTTCGATATTAAAAGAAAAAGTAAAGAAATAGTAAAATTGAAGATCTACTTATTAGGTAAGTGAAAAAATTTACAACTTAAATTTTTTTTCCATACATTTAGAATATATTTAACTTGTGAAGTTTCTTTTGTAAAGAAATATGAAATTATACAAATTTTTATTAACAATTTAGAAAAATTTGAAAATATATCCACTTGATTTAATCATTATATGGTCCATTTTAAATTTTTTTTTGTACGGATTTAGTATTTTGTGCGAGATTTTAGATATTCTTAACTTTAAAAATTTTATTATTCGATTTAGAAATATAAGAATTCTAATAAAATTGAAAACTAAATAGAAACAATTGATATTTAAATTTAGTTAATGTATATTTCATATGATTTAGTGTTAAATTTTTATAAATAAATTGCACAAGTTATCTTATTTAAATTTTAAAAAAAATAATTTTCTTGGATGAACTTGCAAAATTTTCATAAAAATTTTTAAAAAATTAATTTTCTCGGATTTATATTTTATAATTTTTAAAATTATAAAAACTAAAAGATAAATCAAAAAAAATTTAAAAGTTAATCAATTTTTATTATTGCTTAATTTATTCATAATATGGTTTATTATTAAATTTTCATAGACAGATTATATAATTTAAAAAAAAAATAGAAAAAATAAATTTTTTAAATTTTTCATAAATATTTTATAAAAATTTGAAAACAAAAAAAAAATATCAGTGCACTTGGGGTCTCATTCTAATTTAGTCTAGTTATCATATGATCCTTCATCGAATCAATACGAATGGATCTTGCAAATTTTTATAAAAATTTAATGAAAAAATAATTTTCTCTATGAACTGTAGTTGTATTTAACTTCACCTATAAAAAAGACTACTACTATATTAAGCTATTAACTAGTAAGTTAGTAAGCTATTATTGACATTAGATCAAGTCAATACATAGCCAAAATTTATAAATATTACTCTAAAACTTTTAAAATAACATGTTAAAGCCTTATTGGACAAAAAAAAACTAAAATAAGACCGTGCCAAAGCGTGCCATTAGTAGGTTGTGCGTGCCCGTCGGCACGCAAGCGTGCCATGTATCGGCACACAAGCGTGCCGTATCGTGCCAGGCAACGGCCGACACACCCCCATGTTACGACACTTTAATCCTTGCTTGAAAGCGACAAGCATAAAGTATAATACTTTGATTTTTCTTTAACCACATAAAATTAAGCAAAAACAACACTAGATTACCTTTTTAAGTTCAACCTTAGGAGGAGGTCCCTCGTTGTAGAAGCTTGGAACTGGGTTAGCTTTAAAGGTCAAGGACTTCCTTAGTTGCTTTATTGCTGCCTCTTGCTCCTCCTGGAAAAGAAGTGAAGTTAGACACCAATGTAGTGATGGCTACAAAACAAATAAAGACCTACCTAAGCTTGTTTTTACATTATTGACCTCCATATTATGGTAGTTATCTGCAAGCATGATTTGCATGTTTTACACTGTCCTGACTTGGTACTCGTAGATGGCAATAAAGATAAAATTGGATGCGTGCAACTACGGAAGGCCATTATATCATAGTAAAATGTTCACCTCCTGAATTATTAGTCCCAACTTTGAATCTAATGTTCTAAATAGTAGTGCCCCTGCATACAAAGATGCAGTTGCACAACCGCACCTGATAAACTGCATACACATATGGCAAAACTCTGCATACTGAGATCATAACTAAGCTCCTTGCTGAAATCTGTTTTAAGCGTGTATAAGTGGGCTCAGCATGGTGTGTCTATGATTACAAACACAAACATTTAGCATAGCAAATTTGATAAATAAACAATTTGTTAATTAACTGGTTATTAATTATTTCATACTTACAATTTTTTCTCAAATAAATTACTTCACAAGTCAACATACATGATGTCACAATGTCCTATGATATCTTTAATCAGACCATTTGAAAGTTCTATATTCTTATCTCTGTGTGCGTGCTTTTTTTTCCTTTTTTTATTTTTCTTTTCCCATTTATCTAAGTTATCACATGTTCTTGAATTTTAATATATTCTCCAGAAGTTAATTTTTTTATGTGAACTACATATGCATTCGCCTAGCGCATAGGCATTATCCATTACTTTGGTTCCCCACAACCCTTTCTACTTTTAGCTCAGTATTCGAAATTAGGGGGGGTGGGGGGGAAGGACAAGAGGATTAGTGTATTAACCCTACTTATATTATGACTGAAACGCACAATACAAAAGTTAAATCATACATAATTAGGATAAAGTTGTATTATTACACATTATTATGGACAAGAACTACACAGGATTTTAGGAGCTACTAAAACTATGCCCTAAATGAGGCATCTGGTAGTACGTTAGAGGTGAAATACTTTTGTTGTTCGAAATTAGGAAAATGCTAAATCAACAAAATAAACTTACAAGTAGCCAAAGTAAAGCTTTGATTAAAACAATTCAACAACCATCTAAAGAGTTATTTCTGGGGCATTATGATTGAGAGAGGGAGAGAAGTACACATCATGCCTACCATGTCAAGAAGAGCAACCCACAAATTAGTATTTAATGGTATAGCTTTAAGTAAGCAAACAAGTACAAAATGATTTTATAATTGTCAGTCTCTTGTACAACTGCTATCACATTATGTATCATATCGTTCAAGTATCAAGTGTTCATGTTTCTAGGCGTCACTAGTGTTCCCCAGCAAAAGTAGACATCATACTTATAAGCTTCAACACCAAGAAGAAAATCATAGCAAAATGTAGCTAAAAGATGGAATTCTCATGCTCAACTGTCACAAGAATGGGTAAGTTGACAGCAATATCGCATACCTTTCTCCGGGCTTCAGCTTGGAGTTTTTCTGCCTCCAAAGCCTCATGCTTCTCTTCCAATTTTGAGTAAAACTGAAAAAACCGGCACATTAAGTAGCTTGGTAAACCAAGAAAGTATCACAATATTCAAAAAGGTGAAATATTTACCTCTTTCCTCTTCTCAGCACGCTCAATACATCTAAAAACTGGGGCAGAGGGCACTGTTGTTCTAGTTTTACTAGATCTTGTCGAAGCTGCAGTCCTATATACAGCTGAGGAAAAGTAGAATACATAATGGCAGAAAAACTATCCAACAATAGCCATTAAAGATGAAAAGGATACGATGAAGTAACGGAGAAGGAATCCTCTTCTTTAAGGTGGATTGTGTTATCAGGTTGTAAAGGCTTCCTAGAAGTAACAGATGAATTACTCTGTAATTCATTAAAAAACCACTGTTAGAAACTGTTGAAATCCAATCTGTCCAAATAATCCCTTCAAACAAACATAATTTGCCTCCAAAAAAGCACATAAAAAAAAGTAAATAATAATCCAAATCCAACGTCTAAAAATAAAAAACAAGGTAGATAGCAAGGATTTCAGTGTTGTGGCACGGGCCGTGTCAAAAACTAGCCGGCACGGTACGGCACGGTGCGTGCCGAGCAGGACCGATGAGTGCCGGTCATAAAAAATACATGTGTGCCGACAGATAATGGTATGAAATATTTATTTTCTTTAGCAACAAAATTTTCTAATTGCTTATAATGTATCTTTATCAAATCCTTTAAATTTTATTGAGAAAATTATTTAGTAATTTAAAGAAAAGAGGATTTTGAGCTGTGCCATCGACACGGGGATTGTATCGTGCTGGTATCTTGTTGGCATGATACGGTACGGTGGATACCGACCGTGCCGATGAATACTTAAATCCTTGGTAGATAGTGATTTAACATGGAAGAAAGCCACAGCAATTCACGAGTCATCAAAGAACAGGAGAGTTAGAAAGAAAGCACTAAAATATTTGATCGGCAAGAGACAATACATTTAAATGGTTAGCATCTCTTTCTCAGACAAGCTTTTCTGACAAAAACTAGTCAAATTATATCGAGAGGCATCGCTAAAATAATGAGTAAATCCTTTCAATCAATTAAAGGATTGCTTTATATATCATATCAAGGATGAATTTCTAAGACAGATCGAAGGATGAAACATAAAAAGGATCGCACCTCAGTCTTCTTTATGCTTGCTGATTGCTTGCTGCTTATGTATGCCTGCTTTTCTCCGTCGCCAGCAGAATAAGCAACAAAAACACGATTAGAGCTTGAAGCCCTCTTTTCAGTTGCAAGGGAAAATGGCTGAGGAACCGTGTAATTAGACCGTTGTGATCCTGCAATTGCAGGCATTGTTGTCGATTTGAGAACAGGAACCGATTTCTTGAGATCAAAAGCTTTCTGACTTCCATGGTCGGTGGATTTCTCTTCTTGTGTGTCACCATCCATATCCCTGTTCCTAACGAAAGGTACGTCTTGGCTCCTTGGAGAATTTTCATCTTGGATGCCATTTATAGTTTCATCAAATTTGTCATGGTTATTACTTGGTGTGCATATGATAACACAGTCTGACTCATCGTCCGTAGACATATCTATAACATCTTTCCCCATTGGACTGCACAAATAGAAAAAATGTTGTCAAATTCCCTGCATAAGAGAAACTGATTAGCAAAATCATTTTGAGGAGACAGCATAACAGTAGACAAGGTCAAACATACATTCATATATGCTCCAATGTCATATAAATAACAGATGACTATGTTATTAATCAAAAAAAAAAAAATCCATTAGATGTGACATGGAGACAAGTATGCCAATAATAGCTAATAATAGAGATTTATTTTAATCATTAGTTAGGGTTATAAGAGCAGAGGCATTCGTATAAGGCGCAAGTTCTCTTCTTTGAGAATCATACCTTGTTTATCAGCAATCAACAAATAATAACAATCTCAAACATAAAAATATGGTGCTATCTTCAATCTTTGGCGTAGGTAGAGAGACTACCGCATCTATTCACTAATTGTGAAGATAAATTAAGCAAGTTACTAACTTACTATCCACACCCATTGCATCTATACAACAACGTAAATTACTTAGATATTTACCTATTCATGCTAAATCAGAAGGCATCATCTACTAACAGTGTTTATTTCACATAACCTTTTTGTAGATTAGTCAATATGAGATGTATTACAAACCATATAACTGTATTTCTTTTGGAATTCACAAGATATACTCTTTATTTTCAGGATTCAGGAAATGGTGCTCGCAAATCACTGCTAAGATCTACAGTCTAGCAGAAAAGGCAACATGTAATTCAAAAATTCTATTAAAAGAATGCACCCCCATTAACATGACTTAATCAATTAAACCGCTTTAAATTAGTACAAAATTAAATTCATTAATTGGAGACTAGCTGAGAGATTTCAATCTTACAGGCTGGCCACTAAACCTAGAAATAGATTACATTCAGCAGCATTCCTCACAGCAATTAAATAATTTCCTCCACAAGCTCATTGTTAAGAGATATTTTAGTTAAAGAATAATAAGATTAACGTTCAATTAACTAAAATATTGGTTAGATGTGATTGAAGAATTGACCGAGATTTAGATACCACAGTATCATCAAATTTTATTAAAAAAATTCTATGCAAATTGATTTGCCAAAATACATTAAAAAATTCGAATCAGAAACATTCAAAAGAAGAGTTCCAATCTAACACGAGCTAAAACTAAGTCACAATTAAAGGTAACTTTTAAATTATTGTTTCCTTCTCCACAACCTAGTCCATTTTTCGTTCGGATAAAGATCATCTAAAAGATCCTTTTTTTTATCTTCAAGAAAGTTCCTTCAAGCCCAAATTAAGCCAAACAAAGTGCTTTGGCTTCTTAGGAACATCACTCTCACCTATTCTATATCTCAAATATTTTAACGTAGCAAACAAGCCATGTTATAGGAACCCATAAGCAACAGGATGCAACAACAAGGATGCAACAACAAGCATGCAACAACATCAACATCCATTCCCCTAATCTCAGGAACTTTTACACAGAATTACCATAGATTTCATATATAAAACATATTTCGCGCGACTCAATACAATAATCAGAACGATAGATTACTTTAATTTCCAGCAGAAACAAAAAAATTGCAAGAAGCAACTTTTATTATCTTTAATCTACAAAATTAATTAGCATAATCAAGCAAAAAAAAACCTAATTATGGGGTGATTAACGGAGGGATCTAAGGAAACGGCGAATGAACCAAACGAAACCCCCTTCTTTCGACGATCAAATACCAAATCCCTAATTGCTTAGAACCCTAAAGGGAATCCTAAAGTGATCGAAAATAAACCGAAATCAACGAGAAACGAGAAGGATTCGATACGGATTCATTACATTTCTCTTCGCGGCCCCTCTCCCTCTCCCCCCTCCCCTCCGGGAGAGATCTCTCGCGCCGCTCCTCCTCCTCCTCCTCCTCCTCCACTCCCCTCAGCGGCGACGACGACGACGACGACGACGTTTATTTATACCTCTCTCTCTCTCTCTCTCTCTACGACGTACTCTGTCTATTTATACTCTCTCTCTCTATCTCTCTCCTCCCTCCGCCTCCAACTCCACCTCGACCTCGTCCGTTAGAAGGCCGTTAAATGACGCCGTTAAATGACGCCGTTAACTTGCGGTCTCTCTCTCTATCTCTTCGTCCAAAACCGTGGACGCCGCGGTCGGGTACTCCGCGGGGACCCGACACTACGCCTTAGGCCCGGTAAGCTTACCGGCTAAGTGGACTTACGGAGAAACTCCGCATCCGCCCCGTGCACCCACATCGCATCAATTGTCCGATAAAATCTAAAAATATATTGATTAAAAAATTTAGTTGTATAAAATTTTTTAGATGGCACCGACAACATCAAGTGATTTATTTTTCAAATATTAATTAAATTCACTTCTTTAGAATTTTGGTTCACGGTGCACCAGGTCTAGGGAAATAATACGCTTGCGTGATTGGCCTAGGAGTCAAAGTGGTCCTTGTAGGCCGGTGACCGGGACCCCGAATATTTCGCCACATCGCACGAGACAAATTAAATTTCCCTACTTGACTATTTTAAATTTTTAATACTTAGCGGCATAGCGAAAAGACCATAATGCCCCGCCCACTATAGGTGACAAAATTATTGCCTGGACCTGGTACACCAAATCACTCATGAACCGGCCCATTTTTTTTCAACTTTAAAATTTCACACTGATCTAAAATTCGGGTTTGACCAATTCCATCAGTCCGATTTTGACTTAGTTTATAAATTGATTTGGTTTAACATTTTGAGCTAAATAAATTAAAAATTTATTTTAAGTCGGTCAGATCAATACTCAATCATTGAATTAGTGAATCAATCTGATTTTAATCAAAGATCAAACTATATAAAAATTCAATAATTTATAATCAGCTTAATTAATTTTTTTTTGTATTAGTGAATATTAGTCTTATAAAAAGATAAACTTAAAAATTTATATCAACTTAATTTGGTCTAAAATATAATATTTTATTATTAAGTAAGATATTAGAATAATTATATATTTTTTATATAATAAAATTAAAATTAGTAATTTTTTTATGACATCAGTAATTGCCCAATTAAATATAAATAGTTGGATGCAATCGATATAAAATTAAGGCAAAATTATATAAAATTAATTAAGATTTATTTTGATGCAGCTAACTAATTTTTTAATATGTAAATTTAGGTACCTAATATTTTAATTATCTGATTTAAGAAGAATTTTATTCATTAGTTGTATAAATTATATAAAATATGCTAATTAAAACGGTAAAAATAAATAGTACCTTTAAATTTCAAATTGTAAGAAATATTAAATAGCCCAAATTAAACAAATTAAAATATTATATAATATGATAAAAAAAAATCACTCATATAGTATAGATAATTTACCTATATTTTTTCTTAAAATTTATTTAAGGCTAAATTATATAAAATTTTTCTGTAAATATTTATTTTCTTACTTTTCCATCCTGATTTTTAAAAATTTATATTTTATTCCCTCAAAAATTAAAGTCGATGCATTTCGCCCCCTCAGTCAGGGTTCCGTCAATTTTTTATAATTTATATCGAAAATATTCATAAAAAGACAGAAATATATTAAAAAATAAAAAAAAATTATAAAACAGGTCAGGACAATATGATTATTTTATCCTCTTTATTAACACAATCAGCTCTGAAAATATTTTTTAATATTTTAAGAATAAAATATAAATTTTTAAAAATCAGAAAAAAAAAAAAGTCAAAATACGGATATTTACAAGGAATTTTTCTATATTTTAGCCTTTATTATTAAAAAGATGAGTCTATGGTGGACCTGGTCCAACTAGTTTTTCCAGCACACAAGGCGAAGTGCCGCATTGACAGAAGAAGATCACGGCCGTTCAAAAACGGACGGCTCAGATCTGTCGCGAATTGGTAGGTGGTGGTACACGCTGTGTAGGGGATCGTTAAAAATTAACTAACCTTTCGCTCCGTTAAAAGGGATAAGCATAGAGTGGAAAATTGCACTAAGACCCCTCAACAATATTCGATGTTGATATAAAAACTTCGATTTTATTATTTTTTAATATAAACTTCAATTAATTGGTTTGATTTATACGGGGCTTACTTTCAACATTTTTTACACTTCACCACCAAATAATTTAAAAAATTTATTATTTAATAAACTAATTTTTGTTTTCTCATAAATATCAATATATTGTGAAATAGTTTACTAAATATTAGTAAAATGTTTTATATTGATAAAATATAGAATTTTTTTTAGCTTGTAATTTGCACTTTACTATCAGGTCCTTTGTAAAATAACACTTTACAACCTATTTTATATATTTATTTGGAAAATTAGTAGTATTTGATAATTGTGATCGTCCCATTTTAAAAATATATGATAAAAAATTTTAAATAATTAAAATCAAATTTATACGCTGCAAGTAAAAAAAAAAATTATGATATTTATATTATTCACTAAGCTTATGTTTTGTTCAGATATAAGCTCAGAAATAAATAAGAACAAAATTAATTATACGTTTGAATAAAAATTAAATTATTTTTAAAAATAAAAAAAAATAAGATTTGAATAGTTATATTTGAATAGCAAAAATAAGAGTAATTATAATTATAAAATAAAATTATTTTATCTAATTAATTAACGTAAAAATATTAATTAAATAATAATTTAATTTATTTAATTAACTATTACTAACTAATTCTAAATATTAAATGATAAAATAATTAACAATAATAATTATTGTTAATAGATAATTTAATTAATAATTAAAAATAATTTTAGTTTTATACTAATTTATTTTAAAAAACGAAAATTATTGTTTCTATTCATAAATCATAACCACACGTTTGAAAAATAAAGGCGGACCCTATGGGCTCGTTTGGTAACGGGATAAGACAGAACTAGCTATTCCAGAGATAAGTATAAAATAAGGAACTAGTGTAAAAAAAATGTTTGGGATGATTCCAGGGATAAGAGATTTTGTGTTTGGTATGATAATGAGGAATAAGAAGAATAAAGAGTATTAGTTGTTTTAAATGACCTTTTTGCCCTCAAATTTTATTATGTAATAATGAGATGAGAGATGGTGCCTCAGTAGATATGAGAGGGTATTTAAGAAAAAAAAATAAGAGGGTGGTTCGGAAGAGTGAGAATTCTCACTTATTCTAGTTGTACTCGAACAAGCTATACCGATTGATTCCTGATGTGTTTGAAAGGATAAAAAGAATATCCTCTTATTCCTATTTCAATTCCAATTTCAAACACACCTATAAAAATTTATATTTATATCGAAACAAACTAAAGTGCCGTAAATTAAAAACTGTTCCAATCACTACGCCGCAAAAGCGCAAGCTGAGGAGCACATTTAAAAATTTGTATAGTGGAGGGGGCTTAGTACAAATAATTCCGGAGAGCGACGCCACGTCAACATCCGTTTGGGAGACCAGGTCGGAGCAGTGGGGGCCCACAAGAAGGGGAATCGTGGGCGGTGATTGGACCGTTCCAGGATTGGTTGGCGCCTGGTGGGCCCCGCTCCGGTTGGTGTCTACACGATGCTATTTATGGACTTCCAAATTTTGTTGGGGCCCACCTTCTTAAGTAGTGCCAATTTTTTTTTGCCGCACGAGGTACATATAATGAAGGTTGGTGCTAAACCACTGCTTTTTTTCCATTAACTATGCTGGGCTTTTTTATTAGTAGCATTTCAAATTATATTATTATAATAGATTAATTACATACGACTCTCTATAAATATATCGAATAATAAATATATTCCTATAAAACATAGTTAGTTAATTCACAAATTATTGAGAATCCGAATTAAATGTGTCGTTTCCAACTATTTTCAAAAATTCAGAATAATTCGCGAATTTTTGAATCAAAAAGTATTATTCGCGAATTATTCACGAATTATAAATTTTTGGATGAAAAAATCATTCTTTTTCAAAGCATAGTTAGTTAATTCGCGAATTATTCGCGAATTATTAAGAATCCGAATTAAAATTATTTGTCGGGAATAATTTAAAATTATATGTTTTTTTGTTCTAAATGAATATTTTATTTATTTCTAAAATAAATTAATTAGATTATTTTAAAAAATTATAATTGTTTATACTAATAGTATAAATTTTTAATTTTTTTTTAATTTAATAGTCGAATTTTTTATCCCGAATTTTTAATTAGTGGACGTATTATTTCCGTATAAATCACGTATCCGAATAATTGACGAGCCCGTTTTTTAGCCGAATTTTTCAACGAATTTTAAAATTATGATACGAATTTTATCTGTATTATATCCGTACCGAATTTTTGCCGAATCCGAATTAACTAACCATGCTATAAAGTTTAACTTTTCATATTTATCCCTTCAAAAGTCCAACGTTATTCATATATATCCTTACCGTCTATCTCTGTTAGAAAAATCTAGTTAACCATAGGTTAAATACTTAATCTTGGTTAGTTGGTGAGGTAAATTTATTTTTTTACCCTCTCAGATATTTCTGCATTATTTTTTGGAGGGATATTTTTGAAAAGGCAAAACTGTCATTTCACATATAATCTGTTAAAAAATAAACAGTAAACTAACGATAATAAATCGGAGGGATATATATTAATAACGTTGGACTTTTGAAGGGATAAATATGAAAAGTTAAACTTTGTAGGAATATATTGCTATTCGATATGTTTACAGGGAGCCATATGCAATTAACCCTATTATAATATAAATCAATATAAGTTGTTTGATTTGCTGCATCTCTTATTTTATTTTTATATATATAGAGTGAGTTCAGCTATCGTGATTATAAAAGTACTAATTATTTTGGGCTTGTAAATTTTTTACTATTAAATCTATTTTTTTAATTAATTTTATTTTTTAGATCATACTATTTTATCAACCACCTATTAAAATCTAGGAGCTCAGTATCATCCTAACTGTCCATCCTTTCATCCACAGGCTAAAAATTTATAAACACCAATAACTTGATATCTTTAAAAATATAGAAGTTTAATTATATATACATACATATATATATATATATATATATATATATATATATATATATATATATATATATATATATATATATATATATATATATATAACTTGATATTTTTAAAAACATAAAAGTTCAATTTATATATATATATATAGAGAAAAATACTAGATGTACACCCCCAAATGGGGTGTGCATCTTACACCCATCCCATCCTAGGGATGGGTGAATTTTACTCGTCACATCGAGTGACGAGTGGTTGAATACCCACCCTAGGATGGGTGGGTGTAGGATGTACACCCCATTTGGGATATATATATATATATATATATATATATATATATATATATATATATATATATATATATATATATATATATATATAGCAAAGCTTATATACTCTCAAAAGGACAAGCACATGTGAATTTTTTATCATTAGATTTGCATTAGAATTTGTGTTATTTACTTTTTCTTTCTCTCTCTTTAGTTGATTTTACAAAAACACAAATCCCAATACAAATTCAATAGTAAAAAATTTACCAGCGCATTTATTTGAACTTGTGCTATTGAGAATATATAAGCTCTGCTCTCTCTCTCTCTCTCTCTCTCTCTCTCTCTCTCTCTATATATATATATATATATATATATATATATATAGATTAAGATTCAACAGCTATATTTTGACATACAATCAAATAAGATCTATGTTGGAAATGTGACAGATGAAGAGAGTAATTTTATTTACGTATTTATTACTTATAGTTTTAAAATAGAATAGTATTAAGGTTCTGTTTGGATGCGTAATAACAAAAAAATATATTCCTAGAGATTATAAATTGTGTTTTTTCTTTAGGTGAAATAGAAAATTTTGTGAATCTAAAAAAATTCACAATTTTAATTTTTAAACTGTTTAGATATACGTTGCACAATTTTATAGAATTTTTCTCAATATAAAATTTTAAAAATTAAAAAGTAAAATATTAATTTTATATTTTAAAATTTTAAAATAAAAATATTTATAATTTGAAATCAAAATCTAAATTCAAAATTTAAAATTTAAACTTTCAAATTTCAACACTTTAAATTAGAATTTTTAAAATTTGGAATATAAAATCTAAATTTAAAATTTAAAATTTTAAAAATAAAATTTTAAATTTTAAAATTATAAAATTAAAATTTATAATTTTAAATTAAATTTTATTATTTTAAAATTTAAATTTATAATTTTAAATTTTAAAATTTTAAAGTTTAAAATTTGAAAATCAATATTGTACAATTTTAAATTTTAAAATTAAATTTTCAAATTTTAAAATTAAAATTTCAAATTTAAATTTTAAAATTTTAAATTTAAAATTTGAAGTTATAAAATTTGAAATTTTGATATCCAAATTTTATAATTTATAATTTGAATATATATTCAAATTTTAGAATTTAAAATTTAAAATTTAATAAAATTATATCTATATTTTAAAATTTAAAATTTTATGTTGAAATTTTGAAATTAAAATTTTAAAAAATAAAGTTTAAAATTTGACACATTTTGGAGGTAAGGGAGACCAAGAATGCTGGCATTTTTTTTCCTTTTGATTAGAATGGATTGTTATTTTACTCAATTTTTTGAAGTATAGTTTACTCTAATATTGTTTATTTATTTATTTATTTATTTTGTATATCAAACTTTAATTATGCTACATTTTAAGAGGTATCCAAATAGGGCCTAAATTTATAATTAAAAAAAGGTTTAATTGCATTCAGGTCCATGTAAATATGTCGAATAGCAAATATATTTCTATAAAATTCAACTTTTCATATTTATCCATTCAAAAATCCACCGTTATTCAAATCTACTACTACCGTCCATCTCTGTTAGAAAAGTTAAGTTAAAGTAAATTTACCTTTTTACCCTTTGTATATTATAATTATTTAATATATTATTTAATTAATTAGATAAAATATTAGCTAATTATTTAATTAATTTAATTAATTTAATAAATAATTAGTAAATTAGTTAATTAGTTAATTATCTGGGTGAGCTCGCGGATCATCTGGGTGAGCTCGACGAAGGTTGTAGCCGTTCCCGTCGCGGTCGAAGGCGCGGAACACCTCGAGGAGCTGCGCCTGGTCCACCAGGGCCCGCTGCGTCATCAGCAGCGCGATCGCCGAGGCGAGCTCCTCGAACTCGACCGCGCCATTCCCATTCGCATCCATGCCGGACCGGAGAAGAGCGCGTGGATCGCGTTGTAGAAACTCGAAATATTTTATTTTTAATAAATAGATTAAAAGCAGAATTGTAGTCGATTTCGGGTTCAAAAGACCTATGTTGATTTATTTAGTCAATTGCCAGTGTGCGAGTTGCACGATTTACGAGACAAAAAGGCTATTTTCCAATCCGGACATGATCTTGGAAATCCGAGTTGACCGTTGCGATCGTCTCGTCGAACTGAGCGAGATTTATATTCAGCACTTATCGATCTGACGATCGGATCTTCCAGAATTCAGCGAAGAAGTGGACGAATCTCGCGACCAATGTAACAGTGCCCTCCGCGCACAGTGCACTTAAGTGAGTTACTGTAGATGAACAGTAACCCTGGTTTCCGGGACTCCGACGAATACAACGTTGACTAATTCACTGTTCGGAATCCGAATATAGTGATCCAGGTAGTCATTTCAAACGGTTTCGTCGTTCTGGACACAATGGCACTGACGGAATTTCTGTTTGACGGTCCTAGAGCCTCGAAACGCGTGATAACTGTGTTTCGGTACAGTATAAGATGGAATTTAAAAATTATGGAGCTAAATTTTAGCGAACCAAAATTGCTACCTGATAGGTTTCGTCGAGCCGGACGTCGTGGCGGTGTCAGATTTTTAGTTTGACAGTCCGGTTGTCTCGAAAAGCGCAAAATACAGTAAAAATGCGGCTTTTTGCACTTAGAACCCTAGGTTTCTTGTCTCGATTTGCGTGCCACCTCTGTGGTGAGGGACCTAGTCGTGAGTTAATGCTACAGTGAGGGACTGGACAGTTAATATTAAGAGATAAAGGCCTATAATGCATTTATGCATATGCTATATATATGCATTTGGGGTTAGGGTTCCTTTAAACCCTAAGACCTGTAGCCCTCAGCCCTAGCCGCCTGCGCAACAACTCCTTCCCCTTCTCTGCCGCGCTCCCCGGAGCCTCCCCGCACCGGCCGCCGGCGGGAGCAAACTATTGCCGGATTATCGTGTTGCGGCCGAGGATGATCCCAGACTTCATGCAACCGATAAAACCAAGATCAAACCGTTCATTCTCTTCCTTTTGGTGACTGCTCACTACCCACGAAGTTTCAAGAAGATCGGGTGAGTGGTTAAGCCGCGCGAAGAAGCCCTAGTTTCGGGTTTTCTTGCTTTCACCTGAGCTCCACCGTCCGGCGCCGCCGCAACCCCGAGCCGCCGTCCAACTACCCAGCAAGCACCGGGGGATCGAGAGGATCACTTTGATCCATCTTGCGCCGGCCCAGACCTCGCCGGCCGGAATCCGCCATTAATGGTGGTCATCTTCACCGAGCTTGGAGAATTTGATCTCCGGCGATCGCCGGAGCTCCGTCAGATGGGATAACGGCTCAGGTGAGTTCCCTTGGTCCTTGTGAAGCTCCCCGTGCACTTGCATGTCAGTCCTAACGTCGGGTTTGTGTGCACCAGAGTTGCACCATTTTGCATTAATGAGCTTGGGCCGAGCTTCGTCGCCGGCGATCGCCGCCGCTCCGCGTCGTCGGCGGATGACCCAGGTGAGCTTGTAGGAACTGTAGGAAGCTTCCCAACATTTTGCATGAGTTTAGTTGCAAAGTTTTTCCAACCTTGTTGTTGCACCATGGAGGGTAGCCCGAACCTCTCCTCCGGCCGCCGCCGCCGCCTCCGGGCGCCGGCCAAACCCTCAGGTAACCTCTAAACTCCATGCTTTAGTTTTCCTTCCATCTTAGAAACCCTAGGATTTGCTTCTTGCTGAGAACCAAACTCGGAATTTAAAGTTTAGTTAATGTATATATGTAATGCCCACAAGGTGTTCGATGAAATGTTTCAAAGAAGAAAAGTAGGGAATTAGACTTCGAGCAAAATATGAAAGTTGTTTAGAATCATCCCCTGAGCTCAGTGCTCACTTCAGATCAAATGGGATCTGTGTGGATGTGTGTATGGTGTATTGTCGAAGTGTTAGAGAGCAAAGAACTCGAATCTGTTGATCCAGCCACTTTGGACTGAAATTAGAGTGAGCACTGGTATTCTGGCATTGTCCAGAGCCACTTTGATATACAAAGTTTTGTTGTTTGATGATTAGATTCCAAGTTGTAGATAGACCAACCTTAAAATGTAATGTTTGAACAAAACAATGTTCCGGGCTGTTTGCGAAGTTGCGACAGTGTGCCCTAGGCTAATTTGGGGTCACTGGATGCGATGCTCGCGTTAGATTTTGGGTTTGATGAGCCGAAGAACTAAAAATGCGATTAAGCCTATGTTAGTAAGGAACTTTATGGCCCGAACTTTTCCTCGGGTTCCGTGCTGCCGCAAATCGGTGAGAACGGTGTTCAGCAAGATAAATGTCACCTTCTGGAAGTGACGGTTCGTTAAAATTAATTTCCAGATAAAAGAACGAGCGAAAACAGTGCTCAAACAACGCTAAAATGCGATTTTCAGAAACCCTAAGGGTCTAAATGCAAAAGTAACAGTATGTACTGTTTGTGACAGCGTCTAAATGGTTCCTAAGCTTTTTGTTAGGAATCCAACGGCTCTCGTTGAGCGGAAATCGGATATCGATCCGTAAATCGGCAAAATCGACGATTTTACGGTATCCGGGTGGCAACCGCGTAGTTGAGAAATTACTGCGGTTTCACCAAGCCGACTGTTGAGTCCCAGTAGAATCTGGTTGAGCCAGCGGCTAAGTTTTAAAGCCTAAATCTTCCGGAAATCCAAAAGGAATTCCCGGGAGGGGCAATTTGGTAATTTTACCAAAGATGGAATATAAGATTAAATTGGTCCAAGTGTTGTCATCAGACATGGATGTCTAGGTAATAAAAAAAAGATCATGTTAGCATTATCTTGTTACAGTGTTGTCGAGATGGGTTTGAGGGAGTCTGTTATTGATTCTAGTTATATGTTCAGATCCCAGCAGTTCAGCACCAGCCTCCCAGTAGCTGTGCGGGAGTTCGTGGATCGGCCTACATCCAGGTGGGTTAGCTTCGGTCCGGGCATGATCTCTTCGGCCCTCTGGTTGCTTTAGTCCAGTCGGACACCTTTTTTTGACCAGCCTGCGAATTATACCGATACGACCTATGATGACTGCATATATATCACATGACCCCCTGATAGACATTGATTCTTTTAGACTCATCATATATACCTGCTGATTTTATCTAGATTAGCCCTGATGATTTTATTGACATGCCCTATGATTAGTCCTTATAGATCTTGATATACGTGAGACATATCTTACGTACCTGTTTATCAGTTTTTATATTTCTGATAGACCCTGATCTTCATGAGACATACCATATACATATCTGTTCATCAGCTTTTTCAGTATATAGATCTGCATGATTTGATGGCACTTGTTGATTCCTGTCAGCCGATTTATTGTTGATATTCCGATATGCATGTTTGATTGATCCTGATTGTTGGATACTATTCGATATTCTGATATGCATGATTGATAGATACTACTTGATGTTCCGATATGCATAATAGATTCTGATCGACACGATAGATGATTCCCTGTTGGGATTTCGGCAAGTTGCCGACTACCCGGTCACTAGACCGTGAGATTGATCATTATGATTTGCCCGCACTGCTGTACTTCACGAACATCAGCGGAGTCATGACCCGTGTAGATGTTCTTTACCGGTAAAGTGGTCTAGTGTACGACCCGTGACTCCCAGGTTAGTGCCCAAGGGTGCCGGAGTGATAACTCCCAGGTTAGTGCCCGAGGGTGCCGGAGTATGTCAGCCAGGTTGGTGCCAGGTTCGGCGAGATATCCCTGAGGTCTTGTGGACCAATATGGTGGCTTTTGATTGGATGTTGATAGTTTCCTTATTGACGCATTACTTTTATCTTATACTGTTGCTCAGTTTATTTCCAGTATTAGTATCGGTAGACATGCTTTTATCATTTGCAGTTCCTTATGCATGATTATTGTGGATACTTTGATTTCCAGCATACATGATCTACCGCTCTTATGACTGATTATCACTGACATATCCTGATTTACAGTATTTCTTATCTGTAGTCCTGATGATTGATTACCTGCCTAGTTAGCTTATCTGTGGATTCTGTTGATTAGCAGTAGATCTGCTTTATTGTTCAGCTTTACCCTATGATTCTTACTATCCGCAGATTTTAGTACCCAGTAGGTACGATTAGCTACTTCTCGGCTCGTCGTGCCCACTGGGATACACTCCGGTGTGTCTCACACCCTCGGGTGACTGTTGCAGGTCTTTCGGGTGGTGAGATGTCGGGACGATCCAGTGAGGCTGTTACGATAGAGCTGTCCCCCTGATGATTGTGGTTTATGTTATTTCAGCTTTTCGATTATTTGGATATGTCAGATTGATGTGAGCATGATTATTTGGATTATTCCTGTTGTTTAGTCATTGTTTAGTTTAGATGTTGATTGATCTCCGATGGATGATTGGATTTGCCTAGCCGTGCATGTATAGGAGAGACCCTATCCCTATGGATAGGGGATTTCCTATATGTGTGGCGGTCTGTTACGCCCGTTTTGCAAACTCTGATTTATTTCAAAAAAAAAAATTTTCAGACCTGATTTTTAAACTCGGGGCGTGACAGATTAGATGGTATCAGAGCAATAGGAAGACGATGCCTAGGTTTGGTTAGGAACGAACCCTAGGATGACTTGTGTTCACGAGAGAGCGCAGGGTATTGGCATAGTGGTTTGGAGCTCAGGTGTGTTCACACACAGTTGAGTCTCCTTGTTGTGGTTATGAGTGGCGTTTGTACGCACTCTGGTCTTTGGGATCGTTGTTAGTGCAGGATTAGCCGCGGTTATGGTTTCGGCCGTGGGCTTGATTGTTTCAGTGGAGCCAGAGGGCTCAGATCAGTTACAGTACATGTGGTTGGAGGATTGACCACCGTTCTGGTCGTAATCGTCCAGCTGATGGCACAGCAGTAGATGACTGCTAATATTGCACTGGCCTCACAGTTTGCTTAGAGGTTGAACAAGTTGTTGATCCTTCAGTGTCCCCAACTAGATATTGGCGACAGATCTTTGGTATTTCGCTTTTCTTTTGGTATGCACGTTGGCTGCAGACAACGTACTGTCGAAAGAACTGAGGAAATACTCTGCCCTGTGATGGGGAGTATCAGATTGGGTCTAAATTAGTAGCCTTAGAGTTGTCGATACCTTGCGACTGAATATTCGTAGCCCTCGAATAGACTAATATAAGCATTCCATAGGGTATGACTCTAGGTTGTAAGCTCCGGGAATAAAACTTTTTTAAGTTGTAAGTTTCAGGGACGAAACTTCTTTTAAGTTGTAAGTAATGTAGAAACTCGAAATATTTTATTTTTAATAAATAGATTAAAAGCAGAATTGTAGTCGATTTCGGGTTCAAAAGACCTATGTTGATTTATTTAGTCAATTGCCAGTGTGCGAGTTGCACGATTTACGAGACAAAAAGGCTATTTTCCAATCCGGACATGATCTTGGAAATCCGAGTTGACCGTTGCGATCGTCTCGTCGAACTGAGCGAGATTTATATTCAGCACTTATCGATCTGACGATCGGATCTTCCAGAATTCAGCGAAGAAGTGGACGAATCTCGCGACCAATGTAACAGTGCCCTCCGCGCACAGTGCACTTAAGTGAGTTACTGTAGATGAACAGTAACCCTGGTTTCCGGGACTCCGACGAATACAACGTTGACTAATTCACTGTTCGGAATCCGAATATAGTGATCCAGGTAGTCATTTCAAACGGTTTCGTCGTTCTGGACACAATGGCACTGACGGAATTTCTGTTTGACGGTCCTAGAGCCTCGAAACGCGTGATAACTGTGTTTCGGTACAGTATAAGATGGAATTTAAAAATTATGGAGCTAAATTTTAGCGAACCAAAATTGCTACCTGATAGGTTTCGTCGAGCCGGACGTCGTGGCGGTGTCAGATTTTTAGTTTGACAGTCCGGTTGTCTCGAAAAGCGCAAAATACAGTAAAAATGTGGCTTTTTGCACTTAGAACCCTAGGTTTCTTGTCTCGATTTGCGTGCCACCTCTGTGGTGAGGGACCTAGTCGTGAGTTAATGCTACAGTGAGGGACTGGACAGTTAATATTAAGAGATAAAGGCCTATAATGCATTTATGCATATGCTATATATATGCATTTGGGGTTAGGGTTCCTTTAAACCCTAAGACCTGTAGCCCTCAGCCCTAGCCGCCTGCGCAACAACTCCCTCCCCTTCTCTGCCGCGCTCCCCGGAGCCTCCCCGCACCGGCCGCCGGCGGGAGCAAACTATTGCCGGATTATCGTGTTGCGGCCGAGGATGATCCCAGACTTCATGCAACCGATAAAACCAAGATCAAAACCGTTCATTCTCTTCCTTTTGGTGACTGCTCACTACCCACGAAGTTTCAAGAAGATCGGGTGAGTGGTTAAGCCGCGCGAAGAAGCCCTAGTTTCGGGTTTTCTTGCTTTCACCTGAGCTCCACCGTCCGGCGCCGCCGCAACCCCGAGCCGCCGTCCAACTACCCAGCAAGCACCGGGGGATCGAGAGGATCACTTTGATCCATCTTGCGCCGGCCCAGACCTCGCCGGCCGGAATCCGCCATTAATGGTGGTCATCTTCACCGAGCTTGGAGAATTTGATCTCCGGCGATCGCCGGAGCTCCGTCAGATGGGATAACGGCTCAGGTGAGTTCCCTTGGTCCTTGTGAAGCTCCCCGTGCACTTGCATGTCAGTCCTAACGTCGGGTTTGTGTGCACCAGAGTTGCACCATTTTGCATTAATGAGCTTGGGCCGAGCTTCGTCGCCGGCGATCGCCGCCGCTCCGCGTCGTCGGCGGATGACCCAGGTGAGCTTGTAGGAACTGTAGGAAGCTTCCCAACATTTTGCATGAGTTTAGTTGCAAAGTTTTTCCAACATTGTTGTTGCACCATGGAGGGTAGCCCGAACCTCTCCTCCGGCCGCCGCCGCCGCCTCCGGGCGCCGGCCAAACCCTCAGGTAACCTCTAAACTCCATGCTTTAGTTTTCCTTCCATCTTAGAAACCCTAGGATTTGCTTCTTGCTGAGAACCAAACTCGGAATTTAAAGTTTAGTTAATGTATATATGTAATGCCCACAAGGTGTTCGATGAAATGTTTCAAAGAAGAAAAGTAGGGAATTAGACTTCGAGCAAAATATGAAAGTTGTTTAGAATCATCCCCTGAGCTCAGTGCTCACTTCAGATCAAATGGGATCTGTGTGGATGTGTGTATGGTGTATTGTCGAAGTGTTAGAGAGCAAAGAACTCGAATCTGTTGATCCAGCCACTTTGGACTGAAATTAGAGTGAGCACTGGTATTCTGGCATTGTCCAGAGCCACTTTGATATACAAAGTTTTGTTGTTTGATGATTAGATTCCAAGTTGTAGATAGACCAACCTTAAAATGTAATGTTTGAACAAAACAATGTTCCGGGCTGTTTGCGAAGTTGCGACAGTGTGCCCTAGGCTAATTTGGGGTCACTGGATGCGATGCTCGCGTTAGATTTTGGGTTTGATGAGCCGAAGAACTAAAAATGCGATTAAGCCTATGTTAGTAAGGAACTTTATGGCCCGAACTTTTCCTCGGGTTCCGTGCTGCCGCAAATCGGTGAGAACGGTGTTCAGCAAGATAAATGTCACCTGCTGGAAGTGACGGTTCGTTAAAATTAATTTCCAGATAAAAGAACGAGCGAAAACAGTGCTCAAACAACGCTAAAATGCGATTTTCGGAAACCCTAAGGGTCTAAATGCAAAAGTAACAGTATGTACTGTTTGTGACAGCGTCTAAATGGTTCCTAAGCTTTTTGTTAGGAATCCAACGGCTCTCGTTGAGCGGAAATCGGATATCGATCCGTAAATCGGCAAAATCGACGATTTTACGGTATCCGGGTGGCAACCGCGTAGTTGAGAAATTACTGCGGTTTCACCAAGCCGACTGTTGAGTCCCAGTAGAATCTGGTTGAGCCAGCGGCTAAGTTTTAAAGCCTAAATCTTCCGAAAATCCAAAAGGAATTCCCGGGAGGGGCAATTTGGTAATTTTACCAAAGATGGAATATAAGATTAAATTGGTCCAAGTGTTGTCATCAGACATGGATGTCTAGGTAATAAAAAAAAGATCATGTTAGCATTATCTTGTTACAGTGTTGTCGAGATGGGTTTGAGGGAGTCTGTTATTGATTCTAGTTATATGTTCAGATCCCAGCAGTTCAGCACCAGCCTCCCAGTAGCTGTGCGGGAGTTCGTGGATCGGCCTACATCCAGGTGGGTTAGCTTCGGTCCGGGCATGATCTCTTCGGCCCTCTGGTTGCTTTAGTCCAGTCGGACACCTTTTTTTGACCAGCCTGCGAATTATACCGATACGACCTATGATGACTGCATATATATCACATGACCCCCTGATAGACATTGATTCTTTTAGACTCATCATATATACCTGCTGATTTTATCTAGATTAGCCCTGATGATTTTATTGACATGCCCTATGATTAGTCCTGATAGATCTTGATCTACGTGAGACATATCTTACGTACCTGTTTATCAGTTTTTATATTTCTGATAGACCCTGATCTTCATGAGACATACCATATACATATCTGTTCATCAGCTTTTTCAGTATATAGATATGCATGATTTGATGGCACTTGTTGATTCCTGTCAGCCGATTTATTGTTGATATTCCGATATGCATGTTTGATTGATCCTGATTGTTGGATACTATTCGATATTCCGATATGCATGATTGATAGATACTACTTGATGTTCCGATATGCATGATAGATTCTGATCGACACGATAGATGATTCCCTGTTGGGATCTCGGCATGTTGCCGACTACCCGGTCACTAGACCGTGAGATTGATCATTATGATTTGCCCGCACTGCTGTACTTCACGAACATCAGCGGAGTCATGACCCGTGTAGATGTTCTTTACCTGTAAAGTGGTCTAGTGTACGACCCGTGACTCCCAGGTTAGTGCCCAAGGGTGCCGGAGTGATGACTCCCAGGTTAGTGCCCGAGGGTGCCGGAGTATGTCAGCCAGGTTGGTGCCAGGTTCGGCGAGATATCCCTGAGGTCTTGTGGACCAATATGGTGGCTTTTGATTGGATGTTGATAGTTTCCTTATTGACGCATTACTTTTATCTTATACTGTTGCTCAGTTTATTTCCAGTATTAGTATCGGTAGACATGCTTTTATCATTTGCAGTTCCTTATGCATGATTATTGTGGATACCTTTGATTTCCAGCATACATGATCTACCGCTCTTATGACTGATTATCACTGACATATCCTGATTTACAGTATTTCTTATCTGTAGTCCTGATGATTGATTACCTGCCTAGTTAGCTTATCTGTGGATTCTGTTGATTAGCAGTAGATCTGCTTTATTGTTCAGCTTTACCCTATGATTCTTACTATCCGCAGATTTTAGTACCCAGTAGGTACGATTAGCTACTTCTCGGCTCGTCGTGCCCACTGGGATACACTCCGGTGTGTCTCACACCCTCGGGTGACTGTTGCAGGTCTTTCGGGTGGTGAGATGTCGGGACGATCCAGTGAGGCTGTTACGATAGAGCTGTCCCCCTGATGATTGTGGTTTATGTTATTTCAGTTTTTCGATTATTTGGATATGTCAGATTGATGTGAGCATGATTATTTGGATTATTCCTGTTGTTTAGTCATTGTTTAGTTTAGATGTTGATTGATCTCTGATGGATGATTGGATTTGCCTAGCCGTGCATGTATAGGAGAGACCCTATCCCTATGGATAGGGGATTTCCTATATGTGTGGCGGTCTGTTACGCCCGTTTTGCAAACTCTGATTTATTTCAAAAAAAAAAATTTTCAGACCTGATTTTTAAACTCGGGGCGTGACACGCGTCCCCTCGGGGCTTCAGCCCCAGGGAGCGGAGCAGCGCCGCGAGCTCCAGCTGCGTGAGGCTCCCGTCCAACTGCGTGAGGCTCCCGTCCGCGTCCATGTCGAAGCGAGGTCGAAGCTAGGAAGGAGATGACCGTTAGAATTTTTGGAGAGGAATATTTCTGCAACAAATATAAAAGTATTGCTTTTGGAGGATTATATATTTGCAACAAGTATAATGGCATTATTTTTGGAGGGATATATTTGTAAGGAGGCAAAAAAGTCATTTCACATCGAATCTGTTAAAATATAAACCGATTCCAAACGGTACTAAACCAGAGGGGTAGATTTGAAGAACTTAGAATTTTTGAAGGGATAAATATGAAAAGTTAAATTTTATAAAGATATATTTGCTATTCGACATATTTGCAGGGACCTGAATGCAATTAACTCTAAAAAAAATTGTAAATTTTTACAGGAAAATGCTAAGAATGTAGCATTGCTCATTTTTACAACCGAGTTGTTTAAGAGTTAAATAATTTTTTAAAATTTTAATTTTTTTAAAAAAATTGATAGTACTACTGTTAATATATGATAGAACTACACACTCAAAAATAACAATAATTTTAGTTAACAATTAATAATAATAATAATAATAATGACTAATCACATATGGCATTATCACTAATAATTTCTCCAAAAAAAAATAAAATAATAAAAATATATATTAAAACAAAAAAGATAAGCCCACAAAAAATTAAGTATTCAGTAAACATTAAAAATAAATAATTCAGTCATACAAAAATATTAATTGTTCATACATAAAATAACATCACAGTCACTTAATTTAAATCATTGTTAATTTTTCCTACTAGATGTTTATGATTTTTTATACCATATCTCGCTCCCGATGAAAAAGCATATTATATTATATACTAAAACAAAAGCAAAAAAAAAAAAAAAAAAAAAAAAAAAAAAGTAGAAGGTCTATGTACTCAAATATATCTACAAACTAATATAGTAGAAGAAGGTAAACCAAAAAGTGTAAGAAAGAATGAATTATTTTCAAAACATAGTTTAGAGACTATAGAAAGAAGATCCAGCATATTATTTAAACATCTTTCGAATTGTCGAAAAATTGTAGAAAAATAGAGCAGAGAGGAATATCGGGGCATTATGAACAACATAAGACAATTGTAGGTGGCTATAGAGAAAAGTCGTAAAATAGAAAGAGCAATATTTTGTAACATTCAGAAGTAACCAGGGTTGAGAAGTTAGACTTAATTATACTTCACCTTTTTTTTTCGCACCTTCTACATGATAATAACTTAGAAAACTCATATTTGACATGTCTATACACTTAGTTTAACAAAGCTAAACCAACATCCAATAATGCACCATTAAGGTATTCACAGGTGAGATGGCAGCAGAGTGGTGAAAAATGATAGAGCCATAAAATCAATAAATGTAGGCACAAAAATATTCATAAAATCTCGGTCAAACTCAAAGTAAAGAAACGTGCAAAAATTGGCCAAGACTAATTGCTTCTAAATTCTAGAATGAATAAGTGGGAAGAGCGAGAGAAGTTACGAAAGTAAGAAGAAAAACATAACTTAGAAAAAAAAAAAAATAGCATAAGTATTTAAAAACATCTGACGTCCTCGTCAGACACTGATGTGGGACTTGTCTCGCTAGCCCTGTCATCTAAACCGACGCACAGCTGAGACTCGTCACACACTTGGTCCGAGACTCATTGTACACTTTCGGTTGAGACACTGATGTGGGACTTGTCTCGCTAGCTTTGTCATCTAGATCTAGTCTTGTCATCTAGACTCAGGCACAGCCGAGACTCGTCACACACTTGGTCCGAGACTCATTGTACACTTTCGGTTGGTGATTGACTCTGATACCAAAAATAATAATTCGGCCTACTAGCAATAATAACTCATTGGGCCCAAACTACAGTCCAAAATGCTTAAGCCCAGTTATTATTATTAGTGTTCATATCTCTTATATACTCGATCACAATTCCATTTCCATACGATATGAGACTTTTGGGGTGTCATAACAAGGGAGCACAATTTCTTTATTTTGTTTATCTTTTCTATCATCATAGTCTCTGCAAATATAGGAAATTATATTGAACATTGTTTGGATCAAAAAATAAAAAAAATAAAAAAATATTGAAATGAGGGAAAAAGAAAATAATAAATTGTGATTAGGACTTTCCTTAGAAGCCATACTACCAATGATGAAAAAAATAAAAAATATATGTTGCTTTCGATCCAAATAACTTTGAAAAATTTCAAATCTAAAGAAGTCCTAGGGCCACTATAAATAGAGCCAGGGTTCTAGAAAAAAAAAGGAGGAGGAAGGATAAAAAAAAAAAAAATAATAAATAGGAGAATGAGAGGAGTTGAGAAGGGAGCCCCCACCTCCTTCCCTCTCTCTAAATTAGACACAGAGAGATCATGGGTTCCACCCTCTCAGGCCAACCGAAAGAAAAGAAAAAAATAAAGAAAAATAAAGAAAAACAGAGAGAAAATGTGAAAGCACTACCACGATAGCGGCAACGGCGAAAACAATATGCGAGGTCTTATAGCTTTTTCTTTCTTATTCGACGGTAGTAATGACGGCAACTCCAAGATTATCACGTCATCATGACGACGACGGGTTAGTGTATATGCATAAATGGTATAGTGATTATTCTTTTGTCAGTTTGATCACACGACCGTCTTCATGATAGGCTCGACTGATCAATTCCAACATTGGATCGTTACAACATCATGAGCACATGACAATAGGACCAAGAAACTAATAAGTTGAGTTGAGTGAGCCAAATAAGTTGAGTAGGGCTACTGTCCACAATAGACCTAACAATAAGAAGACCAACATAAGACTAAATGTCCAAGTGGATTGAGTACGGTCGAGATCCGTGGGCGATGTGTTTGTACGCTTTAAGTGAATTGATTATGTATTTCTAGCAGCTCGAGTTTTGGGATTAATGGTTAGCGTTAACGATCCGACAAACGGGTCCTAAACCAAAGCATAAGAGTTTGAACTAAACTAAATTCAAAAGAGATAAACCAAGCGAAAAGTCTAAGGGGTTGAATCCAAATCAACTACAAAAGGTTTAAACCAATGCAACCTAAATCCAACCTAAATAAAGGTTCAGATCAATCCTCAGTAATGATCCAAATCAAGCAAACCAACTATACTCGAACTGAAGTAGATCAAGAGTTAAAACTGAGTCGAATTTAAATTAATCGATTGAATCAACCACCACAAAGTCGATAAACAAAGCAATCCGGATTCAAAAGATCGCAAAATTTCTTAAAGTAAGCAATTCGGATTCAAACGACCGCAAAGTTCTTAAACTAAGCAATTCAAATTTTAACGATCGCAAAGTTCTTAAATTAATCAATCCGGATTCAAATGACCACAAAGTCGTTACACTAAAAAATTCGGATTCAAATGACCGCATAGTTGTTAAACTAAACAACCTAGATTCAAACGACCACAAAGTCGTTAACGAAGCAACCCGGATTCAAACGACGACAAAAAGTCGTTAAACTAAGCAACTCAAATTTAAAATACCACAAAAAGTCGTTAAACTAAAAATCCGGATTCAAATGACCACAAAGTTGTTAACTAAACAATTCAAATTCAAATAACTGTAAATTCTTGAAGACGGCAAAAAGCTAGAAAGTATTGTAAGCAATTTTAGATTCTTTGTAGCCTCTTTTATTCGCAATTATATCAATTTTAGTTGCTTAATTACATATAATTTTTTTTCTCAATGAACAGATGCCATAATCTGAATTCATACGGAGAGACATCAAGTCACTAAACATTTTAACTAAGTGTCTATTACGATGCATCACTCAAAATTTAAATGATAGACTATTGATAATTGCATATTAATATCTTATTGTAATCAGCCTGTGGGTGTTGAGAGGGAGCATAGTTTTGCTGCAACACATTTATTACCCGTGACAATTGCAATGGCCTGGGTGGATCTATTCAAAGATTATTGAAAACAGCTTTAGGTTCTCGTAAATATATTGCAAGAAGTCAGCAAAGTATATTTTATCGGATTGTTAATATTTGTAGAACAGATTTTTTTTTTTTTTTTTCTTGCATATGGATTGGCCCGGGATGTCCTTGCTACTTACAGTTTGAGCTAAACAAATTTTTTTGCTCTTTAGTATGGACATATTTTTTAATTCTTATGTTTATTCATAATATTTGTGGCATGAAGCAATACTATATTTTTTTTCTAGCCCTTTACTATACCTTTCTTTTTATTTTTAATTTCTTCATATTATTTGTTGGTTTCTAATTAGGATATAAGTTTAAATCAATTTGCATTCACACTCTTCTTCTTCTTCTTTCTAGACACCAAGAAAAAGAAACTAGGAGAAAGAGAAAGGCATAGAGAGATCAGAAGAAAAAGAGAGATTATAGAAGAGAGACCAAGAGAGATGAGATGGAGACTGGCATGGTCATAAGTCCACTGAAAGTTCCAAAAGCACACAACTATTTGATAGATGAAATAAAATAAAAAATTATTAGTGGAATGAAAAATATCGTGCGATTTAAAAACGAACGTCACCACGTCGTTCAGCTTGACGAGACCGTTCAAATAGCGATTTCGCTTCGCTGTGATTAGACCTTGTTAGGTCACATTAATTATTTCTTCGCGAATACCAGTGAATTTTTGAAATTTTGAATTAAATAAATTTTAGAAAAATTAATTTCAAATTTAAATTTTCAAATTTGAATTTCATGAGTATTACACGACGCTGGTAGAATTTCGGCCTCCCATTCGGTGTTGTAGGTATAGCCCACCGAAGGATGACGTGGGTATGTCCTGGTTCTCTAGGTGCTGTGTAGTTTGTGGTGAAATACCCACTGAGCATGACGTTGGTGGTGTCCCGACTCTCCTAGCGGTGGCGGTAGTGAGTGCGGGTTCTTTTGGCACCCCACTTGGCACCCAAGACCAATCTGGGAACGTACGTACAGCTAACTTTGCCTAGATAAACGCAGCATATATATAGCTAGGATGCTATTCTTTCGAAAGTATGGAGGCCTTCGTGCTTGTAAGTTATTTCTGATGATAAGACATCTGATTCGACGATCGGCTCCGTTAGACATGATCTAAAATGTTGGAACTATCTAAAAATCAAATTTTATAATTTTTTTATTTTATTTGCCTAGTGAACGAGTAGTCTCAAAATGAAAAATAAAAATCTCATAAAAAATAATGATAAAAGACTTAAATTTCAAATCGAAAGTATTAATCTTACTCTTGATGTTAAGTAAAATTTTCTATTAAAATTTTACCTAATTTAGATTGTTTTATACCGTTGAACTTTCAAACGTGCCACATCAGCCGTTAAAATAGTTATTTTTTTATCTCTTTGATCGCTTGGTAAATGATGTCGAAAAATTATGAATTTTAATTTCTAAATAGTTCTAATAGCGTAAATCATGTCTAACGGAGCCGATCGTCGAATTGAATGTCCCATCATCGAAAGCAACTTATAAGCACGGAGGCTCCCGTACTTTCGAAAAACACATAAGACTTACTTATATATATATATATATATATATATATATATATATATATATATATATATATATAGTTCGGCTACTATACTATTATGAGTATAGACTCCTTCGTACTCATAAGTTTTCGACCCTTAGATGAAGGAATGTGCGGTTAGGATTATAGTTGCCTTCTAGGGTTTATACTATTTCACCAACAACCTGCTAAACCCTAGGGGGCCTGGCCCACTATCATTCAACCGCACATTCCTTCATCCAAGGGTAGAAAAGTTATGAGTACAAAGAGGTCTATACTCATAAGAGTATAGTAGCTCTATATATATATATATATATATATATATATATATATATATATATATATATATATATATATAGTAGAGCTTATATGCTTTCAAAAGCACAAGCAAAAATATGTTTGTGAATTTTTTATCATTGGATTTGCATTGAGATTTGTGCTTTTGTAGAGAGAAAGAAAAAGTAAATAGCACAAATCTCAATACAAATCCAATGATAAAAAATTTACAAGTATATTTTTGCTTGTGCTTTTGAAAGCATATAAGCTCTACTATATATATATATATATATATATATATATATATATATATATATATATATATATATATATATATATATATATATATATATAGAGAGAGAGAGAGAGAGAGAGAGAGAGAGAGAGAGAGAGAGAGAGAGAGAGAGAGAGAGTCCGGCTACTATACTTGTACCAGCAGCAAGCAATTGGTGCTTGTAAATTTTCTATCGTTAGATCTACCAATTTGACTAATTTCATCCTTTAGATCATTCTATTCCACCAACCACTCACTTAACTCAAGAGGCCCACTATCATCCTAACCACACATATTTTCATCAAAGGATTAAAAATCTATAAGCACCAATGACTTGGTACTTTAAAAAATATAGGAGCTCAATTATTTTTATATATATATATATATATATGTCCGACTACTATGCTTAGACAAGCACTAAGCAATTGGTGCTTATAAATTTTCTATAGTTAGATCTACCCATTTGACTAATTCCAACCCTTAGATCATTCTATTTTACCAATCATTCATTTAACCAAAGGGGTCCACTATCATCCTAACCATACATCTTTTCATCGAAGTGTTAAAACCTATAAGCACCATCGACTTTGTATTTTTAAAAGTATAGAAGCTCAATTCTAAATAATACAATAACATATACATATACATATCAATAAGAAACATGAATCGTGAGTTTCAGTGCTGATGTGTCAAGCTCCCAGCTCTCCTCTCCGAATTTCTCTCTGTGCTTAGCTCTCCTCTCCGAATTTCTCTCTGTGCTTACGTCTTTTCTCTCTGTGCTTACGTCTTGCTGCTGCACGACGTGCTCCCCTGCTAGCTACGCAACCTACCCTCTTCCTCCCCTGGTGCTACAGAACGTGCGCTCCCACCTTCTCCTCTGACCCTTCTCCTCTTCCCGTTGCACTCCACGTTCTCCTCTGACCCTTCTCCTCTTCCCGTTGCACTCCACCTTCTCCTCTGACTGCCTTCCTCCTTCGCCTCATCTCCTCTTACTGTTGCGTCACCTCCTTCGGCCGATCGTATGGTGGAGCTACGCGTTGCCACCATCGTCACTTGCTGCTCACCTCTATAGAGGTGCTGGTGGCGGGTGATGATGGTTGATGATGTGATTGGTCGCTCCGTAGACTTTTAAGCAACCATCCATGCCGTTTTCCTTTTCCCTGCACCCTCTCCATCTATCTCCCTCCTCTTCCCGAACCTTTCTCACAAACCCTAGCCCCAACGCTAAAATCCCTTCCCCCATCCATCTCCCTCCTCCAAAACCCCATGGCGCCCCTTCTCCTCCTCCTCCTCCTCCTCCTCCTCCTCTTTCTCCCAACCATCTCATCCGCTCCGTCCACTCCCCATTCCCAATCCAGCGAAGAAGAGGCGTTCATCTCCGCGATCATCTCCGAAAACGGCCTCGAATTCGTTAAGGATTTGTTGATCGAGCAAGCGGTGAACTCCCTCATCCCGATTCGACTCCCCGATGTCGAGGAGGCGATTAGGGTTCCGTTCATCGGCGGAGTTCGCATGGCGGCGACGAATATAACGTTGTTAGGCATGAATGTTTCTTCTTCGGTGGTTAAGCCTGGGGGGTCGGGGATTGTGATCGTCGCGTCGGGGGCGACTGTTAATTTGAGCATGGATTGGAGGTATTCATACAGCACATGGATACTTCCGATTGAGATATCTGATCATGGGACTGCTTCGATTCAGGTAGTACAATGTGTTCTCCAATTTATAGTATTTAGTTGTTTTATTTCTGCTGGAATCTAAGTTATTAGTTCTTAATTCTCAGGTGAATCTGTTTTGGGGATTTTATACTGCAGCATTATTAAACTTAGAGATAACTTTTTGCACTCCTTAATTTTGATTTTGTAGCATCTTTAAACAAATTGCACCTATTTATACTTTCGCTGCCTGATCAATGATCATTGTAGTGATGCTTTTAGTTTTACTCAATATCCTCTGCCATAGTTTGACTATGTTGAGCTTCACGATAAGAGCCATTAACATTTGGCATTAAATCTTTCTTTCCGTTCTTCATGCCTGTGCGCTTATGTTTTATACATATTTCAATAAAAGGTAATTGATGATCCTGCTTCTGGGTAAGGTTGAAGGAATGGAGGTCGGGCTTACCATGAGCATGAAGAATAAAAATGGAACTCTGCAATTGACTGCTATGGAATGTGGCTGCTACATGGACGAATTAATCATAACATTGAACGGAGGAGCATCTTGGTTTTATCAAGGGTATGTGGGTCGATAGTGTTAGAGACTGTAATAAGGTTCTGAACTATGTGCTTTTTTTGGATTCTCCTTTCCATGCTTGATACATTAACACTTTTCTTTACTCACCATATATCATGTGTTTTTTTTTTTTTTTTTTTTTTTTTTTTTTTTTTTTTTAATATATAGGTTTGTAGATGCTCTGGGGAACCAGATTAGATCTGCAGTCGAAAATACAATCACTAATAAAATTAGTGAAGGGACATTAAAGCTCGATTCACTACTGCGAAGTCTTCCAAACAAAATCAATGTGGACAGTGTTGCTGCTTTGAACGTAACTTTTGTAAAAGATCCAGTATTTGGAAGTTCTTCTATTCAGTTTGATATCAATGGCTTATTTGTTCCCTAATTTGGATATTCTGATCCACCCATCGTCGCTTGCTGCTCACCTCTATAGAGGTGCTGGTGGCCGGTGATGATGGTTGATGATGTGATTGGTCGCTCTGACCCGTTCGCCCCCCTCCCTCTTTCTCCTCCTCGGCTCGGCTCCGTGCGTCATTTCCTTCGGTTGACTGTACCGGCCTGTACAGTACCAATGTGTTGCTCACCAAGTGTTCGACGGAATGCCTCTATCACTCTGAAATTTATGTTGCTTACCATCTTCGAGTGCTGGTGGCCGGTGATGAGTGGAAAGGTTGGGTATTTCTCTAAGTTTTTCTCACAAAATTTCTATGTGGAGTTAACTAAAATAGTGTGTTATTTTTATTTCGTAGGGCACTCTAATTACTATCATCCAAGAGCCCTTTAATTCTACAGGTAATTTTATTTGGTGTGAATTTTATGTTTTTCTTCCTTAATTATTTGGTCTCTACCCCATTTGATATATGAATTTGTGCTAATATTTCCTACTCTTTCTTCCTGTATTTGGCAGGTCACAACAGGGAGTCTCTTGCGATTTGTGTGCAGCTCTCTTCCTTCCTTTCCGTTTTGCTCCTTTGCCTTCTTCTCTGTTTAGTACGCCTTCTCTACTTATTCTTGGTGATGGTTCATTGATGCATGATTGCTACTTTAATTTCTGTGATCCCTTTGCTTGAATTCAGTTTCTGATGCCTTTAATGTGCAGTGTATAAACATAAAGCTGACTGTACTTTGGATGGTTTCTTTGATCATGCAACTACGGTAAATCTAAATACTTCTGTTCTTCTTCTCTCTCTCTCTTTTTTTTTTTTTATAAGGCGATGATGATGCAGTCAAAAAAAAAAGAGGTAAGGAATGGTCTACTCATTGACCTTGGAAAATTGGACACCCGTTTGTACCGGAATATTGCACGTGCATTATCTGGATGGTCTATAATGTATGCAACCATTTGTGCGTAGCCGGCACGCGTGCATTATCTGGATGGCCTACAATATATGCAACCATTTGTGCGTCACCAATATACTCCGTACTAATCTGAGCCTTATACTATTCCCCCCCCCTCCTTTGTTTCTATATATTTATTCTTGGTTTTCCACTTTGGTTTTATTTTGTTTTCCTTTAGTATTCTATCCTTCTGGTTTGATATATATATATATATATATATATATATCAATAAAAAACATGAATCGGGAGTTTCGGTGCTTATGTGTCAAGCTCCCCGTTCTCCAAGCTGCCTCTCAGCTCTCCTCTCCGAATTCTCTCTGTGCTTACGTCTTTTCTCTCTGTGCCGCACAACGTGCTCCCCTACTAGCTACGCAACCTACCCTCTTCCTCCCCTGGTGCTACAGAACGTGCGCTCCCACCTTCTCCTCTGACCCTACTCGCTCTGTTCCTGGTCTGGAGATCTTTTGTCCTTAATGGCCATTTTTCAGTCAAACTGATACATCTACTCACAGAGATTTCTGGTCTCATGTTTACAAATTTTAAAGGAGACAAATTAGAGGTTTAGTTTTTGGTGTTTGATAGTACAGTGATCATTTGCAAATGTGATGTTGGTTCATTTTTCTTAATGAAAACTTGATGTTCTTCTCTGACAATTGACACAGTTCTAAATCATACAGGTGCTTCATGCTCAATTACTTGAGCATAGATTTGTTAGTAGGATATGGCATTTGATTTTGAATATTAGTTATTTTGATAAAGAAAAGTACTTTATTGTTGCAAAGCCAAGAATATGTTTAGTACTACCAATAAAAATCAATGTCTTAGTCACGTTCTTACCCTCTCAATCTGGTTCATTCTTCACTCCTGTTTTTCTTTATTCTGTCGTAAATGTTTTGTTGTTTTGACTGCTTGTAGCCGAGTCTAATTTGTAATAATTTAGCCCTTTTCTTTATCTAATGGACTAAGGCAGCTCCATTATCCTTATAATTTTAAAAGTTTTAGCTCTTGATCTTAATGAAACATTATGAGCTCTGTGGAACTGAGGCCTAGATAGTAATGCATTGTCCATGGTTGAAGAATTTGGTTTTGGTTCGAGTGCTTAGTGGTGTGAAGATGTTTTCTTGAGTATATAGCTTAGGTTTTCGAATTGAATTGTCGTGTGATTATACTCTTCTTTGTTTTTGTGTTGAAAGACTTGGTGGATTGTGATGTTGTTTGATCTTGTGGATTTTATGAAGAGTTTTCCACTTTTTTAGCCCTTTGATTAGGCCAATGCTCCTGCTAGGTGTAATTGGGAGTCATCCGTGAATTTCTGCTCAGTTTTGATGTTTTTGGTGGTTTTTTGATGTAGTTCGGGGTTTCTTCTCATAATCGCTTTGGATTGGTGCTTCATTGTGTAGTTTGGGGTCTTCTTTGTTCGTTAGGGTTTCTAGCTTGAGGAATTTGATTTGATTTGGTTGCTTAGTGATATTTTGATGTTTTCTTGAGTATGTAACTTAGATTTCTGAATCGAATCATTCTGTGCCTCTGTTCTTTTGTGTTCTCATGGTGAAAGACTTGGTGGATCGTGAATTGTGATGTTGTTGCTTTGTTTGGATTGTACGAGGCTCCTTTAGGTGTAATCGAGGGGCCTCCACAAATTTTTGCTTGAATTCTATTGTTTTTGGTGCTTTTTTTGACATAGTTTGGGGTTTCTCCTCTTAATTTCTCCGGATTGGTTCTTGATGATGTCTTATTGGGTCGCTAGGGTTTTAGTTTTGGGGAATTTGTTTTGATTGGGGTGCTTACTGATAATATTCGTTTAGGTTTCTGAATTGATTCATCATGTGATTCTGATGTTGTGTGTTTTTATGATGAAAGGCTTGGTAGATTGTGATTAGTTTGAATTTTTATAATGTATTTTTCTTTTTGTTGTTCTTTGATTAGACAATGCTCCTGTTTGGTGTAATTGAAAGGTATCCACACATTTTGGCTCAAATTCTGCTGTTTTTGTTGATTTTTTTGGAGATATCATTTGGGGTTTATCCATGTAATTACTTTGAGTTAGTTCTTGGAGGATGTCTTATTTATTTATTTATTTATTTATTTTTTATTTTTATTTAACTTTTTAGGCATTTGCTTTAATTGAATGCTTACCAATATATTGATCTTGCCTCAAGTATATCAATTAGGTTCTGAACTGAATCATTGTGTGATCATTCTGTTGTGTTTTTATGGCGAAAGACTAGGTGGATTGTGATATTGCTGATTAGTTTGGATTTCTATGATGGTCTTTGATGTTGCAAGATCATGCAACGCACAATTCTAATCTTCTATTAGCTCACCAGCCATTAGTGACCTCAGCCATTGTAGGTCCTTTGTCGTTTATGTGAAACTGTGAATAACTAATAAAAATTTTCATCGATTAAGGGTAACCCATTAGATCTGGACTTCCTTTATGGTGACTTTCAGGCAAACAAATAACTGGGCGAAAGTGCTATAGTTGCTGATTTACTTACTCTATAGAGCCTTTTTCCAATTATGTAGAAATGAATGGAACTTAATAGTTTATCCAAGTAGCCCTTTGTTTATCTTGGGAGGTTTTCCTATAGTGCGGAATCATATTCCAACATAACTTATTTAGATTTATATTATGCAAATAAATAATTATAAGAAATTTGTACTTTCAATCAAGAGCTATATTTCAACTGTTTAACTTCGTTTTGTTATGTTGTGGTTTGTTGTAATTTAGTACACTTTTTAATAATTTGAAAATTTTGCTAATAATTTTTGTTATACTTTGGATATTCTATTCATTTTCTCTAAATTTTACTAACTCAGTAATGCCGCGGCGTAGCGCGGGGTAGTAACTAGTATATAATAATTTGAAGGTTCTTTCAATCCATGTGGCGCGCTCTCCTTCATCACTCATCTCGGCTCTCTCTAAATCCCTCTCTCTCTTTCTTTCCTCTTTTTCTTCTCATTCTCTCTAAATTCCTCTCGCGGTCTGTCTCTTCCCCCCTCTCTCTCTAAATTCATCTATTTTTTTCTCTCATCAAAATCCTCTCCTCTGATAGAAACACAATTAATATTTTAACACAAATTTATATTTATAAAATATGTTTCGTTTATAACTTTTTCGCTAATTTTATATTATTTTTTACTTAATTTTTAATGATGAAATTATTAAAATTAATCGTAATTTTATTAAATTATATTTTAAAATTAATCATAATTTATTTAATCGCAGCGTAGCAGGGATTCTATACTAGTATAATTCAATATTCAAGGTGTTATTATTGAAATACCAAATACTGAATTGAATTGTATTTTTTCAATTTAGTTATAATTCTAATTTTATTTAATATTTTTAATTTTATTCTGGTCATTTCAGTTATACAAATAGAAATCAATCTAAGGATCTAGGCCATCTAAGGATGAATGGGTTTTCTCTATTAGTCAGATTGAAGTGGTTAGTTTTGAATAATAAAATTTATTATATTCTAAAATAAATGAATGGTAAAATATGGTTAGTTTTGAATAATAAAATTTATTATATTCTAAAATAAATGAATGGTAAAATATATATACAAAAAAAAAATATTTTTCAATCAATATATTCTACCGGGGCCATACCGGACTAATAGTTGATGGGTTATGCGAACATTTTAACCTACCAAACCCAAACCCGAACCCGAATGTGTACTAAAACGAGGTCGATGCCCTCTCGATCTAATCCCTGATCCCTAGCACGCACTCGCACTCTCCTCTTCACAAAACCCTCACGCTCTCTCTCTCTCTCTCTCTCCTTCCTCTCTGCGGCGGCGCCTCCCTCGAACGCAAACCCTAATCGACCCCAAAAGTGAGCTCCCTTCTCCTCCTCTCTCTCCTCCCCCTAATCTCTGTCTCCCTCTCTCTAAGTTTTCGTTTTCAGAACTCGATCGCTAGGGTTTGTGATCGACCCTTATGATCCCGGAACTTTGTTTCGGTTCTTCTTGATTCCGTTTCTTTCTGATGTAATATAGGGTTTACAGGGTATATACTCTAAGATTATGCGCTCTTTGTGAAGTATGTTCTAGGGTTAAGTTATTTTTTGAAAAAAAAAATTGGAATAGGGCGTAATTGTTCTTGTTAGGGTTTGTTTTGTGACGTTTGTGATGTTGAAACGGCAAAAAATTATCGACTTTTGGTTGCTAGGGTTGTTCGTGTGTCTAAGAAGTGTGGTGGCTGAGAAGGGAATGATTTAATGATTATTTGATCACTTGGTCGGCTGCCGAAGAAGTTGGCATACTGAAAAATGTCCCTTTGAGGTGTTGCACTTCACCATATGTAGTAAACAAGTGAAATTTGAGCTAATTATGAAGTACTGCAAAATAGAAATAAATCCTAGATTTAGAAATAGTAGTGCCAACTATATATATTGTGACTGTCTAAACCTGGGATAATAATTGGATACTGAGTTAACTCTGCAAGTGTTGATTTCTGTATTATTAAAATATTGGAATATTGAATCAGTTGACTACCCTTCTCCAGAATTCTCAACCCCCAAAGTTATTTTAGCAGTCTAAGCTAATGAATGCACATTGTGATCTAAGTCAGGCGCTTTAAAAACCTGAGGATAAATAAGCTGCTGTACGATTGGAAAAACATTTGAAGTCTCAGCCATATCATGCTGCATTTAAATAATGTATCTGCTAGCTTTCCATGAGCTTTTGTTCAAGTTGTGCTTTGTTACTCCGAAGACGAGTTTAAGTTTATGAGCCAATAATTTTATCAGTATCTTATTCGTTTTGGTGACGAAATGATTGCTTATTCTTGCTATTTTCTCGTACTTGAGGATGTCAGCTTTTACTTAATAATTCATTCCTCTCATTCTCTTCTTCAGATATCATGGATGCATCTTTGGAGAATTTTGTTGAAGAAGATCTGGGTGGAGTGACTGAGAACTCACATAATGAAGAACCGGTTGAAGAAACAAATTTTGAAGAACATCATGGAGAACCAGTTGAAGATACAATTTTGGAAGAACATGAGGAAGAAGCAGTAAACGAGACAGATTTGGAAGCACATGATGAAGAACAAGTGAAAGATATGAAGTTAGAAGCACCCAATGAGGAACCTGGAAAGGATAATAATTCAGTACCTAGGGTTGGTGAAAAGAGATGGCCTGGATGGCCTGGTGAAAGTGTTTTCCGTATATTGATTCCTGCTCACAAGGTAGGTGCTATCATTGGTCGAAAGGGAGAGTTCATAAAAAAGATGTGCGAGGAATCAAAGGCTCGTATTAAGATTCTTGATGGTCCTCCTGGCATACCAGAACGAGCAGTAAGTTTCTTGGTGTAATAAATATAAACATAGTAAATATGCTTATATCGTTTGCTGTCATGAAGGCTTTAAAATTGTATGTTACATCTGTTTGCATGTCCTACAGTTTTCATGGACCATGTGGTACAGGACGAGGGAAAAGGTTTCAAGTCAAAATGATCATGTAGAATGGTGAATTAGCTAAGGTGTTTTTCAGGTGTTATGTGCTAGCAATATAGGGCTTTTTAAAGATGATAGTTTTTTAATGTAGCAGTTGAATCTTGAGAATAAAAATTGTGTCAGAAAAGGTGAAAAACAGAACATGAAGGCATCTGGAATATCAAGGGTGTCTCAGAATTATTTTAGACTTGCAACAAAGAAATCTAAAAACTATATAGGCCCTGAGAAGAAACTCAGGGCTTGCGGTGCTATAAGACAAATAAAATATTTCTCTGTCAGAGAAACTTGTGCATGAAAATAGACAATTAAGGCTGTAGGGCTAAATTAAAGCATGAAATAATATATCATAATTTTATAATTTGCAAAAACATTAAGTGAAAAACTAATTGATATCTAAGAATGTGGCGCGATAATGAAATAGAGAATGCAACATGGATGGTAGAGATTACTTATGGTGAATGAGAGATACTAGACATTAAAAGTAAAGACAAGGATTCAAACACTCTGGTAACTTAAAATCACTTAACATGTTCTTTGGCATTTCACTGGCATTATGCTAGCTGAATTTTGCAAAACAAGTTCATGGAGTTAATAATGCAGTAATACTCAATTCACGGTGGGTTTTTGATTGGACTAAAAGTTTCACTTGATTCTTCCCAATAATTTGCTATCCAATATTCCAACACTAAAATTTCTAATAAATGCTATGACTAATGATAAGATGCATATACTTGACCAACAATTTTGGAAGTTATGAGATGAAGAATATCACCCAAAAGAAACCAGTAAGATGTGGACTCTAACAATTTCTATCACAATAACTAGATGAATCTTTGCAGGTCATGAGTGCAGACCTAAGGCAAGAAATTCAAAGCTCATTGTCTTCCCAAAATAGAAGAACAGAGTACAGTTCTCAAAGATCAGTCATTGAGCATCAGTGCTGCAAATTTGTTCTAAGTCCTTCAAATTTATGTTGGATGAAGATTCTGGCCAAGAAGCTTCAAATGTTACCTGGTAACTCCATAACTTGTTTGAGTGATTCTTTTGACACATGGACTAAACTACTAATAAAAATTGGAACAACTAAAATGTTTCAAGAAAAAATACAAGAGCAGTTTGATTGTAATAAATGGAGAAAAAGGCCATCTGAAAATGCTATTCCTTAAATACAAAAGGAACAACATGCCAATTCTAGTATCTCTATTATTGTACATACAAAGAACATACAAACTAAACTGGATTGATCGTCAGTATTCTCAAAATCTAGGGAAGAGGTTATGTGAATGTAAAATACGCCATTACAATTTGATAAGGTAGCCAACTTAACCAGTGTCTGTTACATGATGTTGCCTAAGCTTTGAAAACTGTGCTTAAACCACTTGAATATAAGGGCTTGAATGGTTCATTATTATGCTGAATTTTAAGATGGAAAATAATCGGTGAAAATGCCTCTAGGGTAATATGATTACCAGGCTTGTATCAATGTTTTTAGAAGTTTGTGTCCGGTGGTACTGCTATGGTGTAGATGCGTGCTTCATCATTCATGTGACCTCTCAATCTTTTTTTAAAATTTTTACTAGACTATTTAGCTTTACTTTTCTACAGCATAAAAATTTGATAATAGAGATATGATTTCAACTTGATGATATTTTGCCTGTTCACCCAGAGCGAGTACTTGCATTATTTTTAGGTATCCACATGTTGATTCTTTGTAGAATCATAATAGGCTCAATGCAAAAATCAGGGCATTAATTATACATCTCTGTTCGCAATAACAAGACTGTAGTTCTTGGGATTTTCATGATGGCCAAGGATGAAATGAAGGGTGAAAACTTTACGTTTTAAATTCTTAAGGTGACTTAATGTTCATTGAGGATGTGTGCTGTATTTGACAGTTACAACAGGAAGAATGAATGCAAAATAGTGCTATAGTATGTGGTGCCTAGAAAATGTGTTAGTGCAGTGCTATAGTATGTGGCGCCTAGAAAATGTGTTAGTGCAGTACTATAGTATGTGGTGCCTCGAAAATGTGTTAGTGCATAAGCATCATCTCTACACACTGTATCTGACAATGTCAACACTTGAAAATAATCAAATATTAGTAAAACTACAAATAACAGAGTAGAGTTGTGGCACTCTTGAACAAAGCATTACTGTACAACATATATGGAAAAAAGGATCAAACTTATAACTAGCCTTATTCATCTACATCTGGCTAAATAAATAAGCTTCTACTTTTCTTACCAAGGGATCACATGTTGTTTAAAAACAGTTGAATGAGAGGTATAGAGATCATATTATTTATTAGCATTTGATTTAAGTTCAGTTTGAGTGGAAGCATGAATTATAAGCTTTAAAATAGACAGTATTTCCTGAAAATGAGATTTAAGATATGCATTGTATTATGCGATAGTATATTAATAAATGATATTATCAACAGTTGGAAAATAAAAGCAAGTAAATCAGATTGAGAACAGAAGGAGAGAAGGAAGTAATGCAAACGTAGTCATCTATGCAATTTTTACATTTCTCGGCTGTCAGTGGTATCATTTTATTGAACAATTATAAATCCTCCTCAGACTATTTCATAAAGGAAGAACCTAATGCATGAATCTCTTTTGGACGGGTTATTTATTTTTCCCGCTATCAAACAGCCTTCTGTCTTCTTTTTGCATTATATCATTTTTAAATTTGTAGAGCATATGTCAAAATTTATTCTTAGTTCTGTCTGTCTAACTCAAATCTCACTTACCGTGGTTTTGAATACGTAAGTGGTTCTGTCTTTGGAAACAAGTATAACTTTTAGAAACCCTTGTTATACTTCATAGTGAAGTCCATAGTTCGAACATTTTCTTCTCTTCCATATGCTCCAAACAAGCTTTCATTAACCATTAACTAATTTGTGATATGCGATAGTATTTGGGATTGTTGGTGTACAAGGTACTGATAGTTTTTTCCAAAAGCCTCATCCTCATAGATATAGCCTACTTATTATATGGTGCCAGATCTTTTTTGACCGTCGTTTGGGTCAGTCTGACAGCCATTCGAGTAAATTATCAATATTACAAGGGAACTCTAAAGGGAACTCTAGGCTGGCATGCTTTAACAGTCGAAAAAGGCAAGCACAAGTCAAAGCATACAACTGTAGTTTTGTGTTGAGATGAACATCATTGGCCATGCTTTTATCATATAATTAAGCGCTGCGAATGTGTTCTATGTTGGTATTCAGCATATGTTTTTTTCTTTTACCTGTTATTGTTCGTTGTTGGTGAATAGTTTTGCTGTTTGACAAATTCCTTGCATATCATCTTTCCATTATGACTCAGTTTACGTGTTTCATACTTGGAATGCTTTTTCATTTCATTCTTATGGCATATTCATGCTAAACTTATTCAATGCTAAAGTTATTCGATGTGATTGGAGAGTTCTAGTTTATATATCTGAGAGAGGCAGATGCGGATTGATGAGATATTGTTACTCTATTGTTCTCTTCAATCGTAGACGTTCCAAATCATCCATATTTCACAGAATGAAGTATAAGTGAGCTGCCTTACTGCACATTGGGTGTCTTGGTTTTATCATTGAGTTGAGCGTCATTAGTTTTATTCAGGTTAAAGCAAGGTTTGAAGTATCCATCGGCACGGGCCGTATCTACCGTGTCGTACCGTGCCGTACCGTGCCAACAAGATACCGGCACGATACAGCTCCCGTGCAGATGACACAATTCAAAACCCTTCTTTCTTAAAATTACTAAGTAATTTTCTTAATAAAATTCAAAATATTTGATAAAGATACATAATAAGCAATTAAAAAATTTTGTTGCTAAAGAAATTAAATATTTCATGCCATTATGTGTCGGCATGCATGTATTTTTTGTGACCGGCACTCATCGGCTCGGCACGCACCGTGCCGACAAGTTTTCGGCACGACCCCGTGCCACGGCACTTAAATCCTTGGGTTAAAGGTATGCTTCATGTCATTGAGTGTACCTAACTGAATTAGGTAAACACAAGTTGTGTATACTTACAACTCAAAATGATGCTCGTAGTGTTGTTTTGGCCTTTATATCATGTTTGCTTATAGTGTTCGCTAGGCTTCTAAGTACTAACTGGCAAAACCCGACCTGAAAGAATATATTGTCTGCATTCAGCTGTGTTTTGCCCTAGCCATTGAGGCATGAACAATCTACTTAGCACATTTTAATTTTCCAATTCTTGATCCTGAAAAAAAAAAAAATTGATGCTGTTTTCATGAGACTGTAGGGGGTACCATTCTATGTGCACAGTGTATTTCATGTGATTGAGGAAACCTTTTATAGTCCTCACGTTGCTGTATGTGAATCTTCTCTTAATAGCTTATACAGATTACTCACCCAATGCAGCAGATATTTCTTGTCATCTTTGAAACTGACACTCCTGTTTCTTGTTTCCCTCGAAGGTTATTATTTCAGCCAAGGAGGAGCCTGATACACCCATGCCTCCTGCAATGGATGGTTTGTTGAGGGTTCACAAACGCATATATGATGGTTTTGAAGGTGAATATGCTCAGCCTCTGAGTTCTGGCAATGCCATACCAACACGACTTCTCGTACCAGCTTCACAGGCAGGAGTCCTCATTGGGAAGCAAGGAGCGACCATAAAATCCATTCAAGAGGCTTCTAACTCGATTGTTCGTATTGTAGGTAGGAGTTCTAAACTTTATGTAGTATTTGTACTGAATTCTTTGAATTAGGCATTTTTAACTTCTTATGGATGAACTTATGCAGTGAATAAGCAATTTTGTTAGTGAGTTTCTTTACAGTTTGGTTCTATCGTGGACTGTTTGGATAAATTGCATGAGTAGTCATTGAACTTATATTCAAGTTTTACTTTGGTTCGCAAACTTTCAAGTTGGACATTTGGCATCTTTTTGAAGTGTTTCACTTTGCTCTTTGATGGCATCTACTATTAGAGGGAAATTATTTTCTGAGCTTGGTGCATTCGTTTATCTGTGCATTATGAAGCCATCAACGTCCACCAATTTCATACTCCCAATTCAACCACCCAAATAAGAAAAAGGAATTGAAATATGTGATGCCATTGAAGGCCGATTGATGCATGGTCCATGATTTATGAATGCAATGGATGCAGGCAATGAATTTTCCTCATCAGTAGAGGTTAACGACTAAAGTGAAACCCTTTCAAAAAGATTTGGGTATCGAATACCCACCTTAAAAGTTCAAGGACCAAAGTGAAACTAGATAAAATTTGGGCACCGGTACTGCAATTTTTGCTGGCTCCAAAAATATTCCTCTGCAATTTTATTTATAGTCTTGTGTTGACTGCGTACGGGAAATGCACACTGTCTTATTGATTTGTAATGCTTATCCCCCTAGTTGGTCAAGTTGGAAACAGTCAAAGGATTGGTTCATTTCTGTTTCCTGTTTAATTCTTTTGTTTGGATCGCATAAATGTTGTTTTGCATTAGCGACTTGCTTTTTATAGTTAGAAAGGCTAACATTTGATTTTTGTTACTGCCGAATCTAGGTTTGATCAAGTAATTCTTGGATTTGCTTTCACTGTTGTTCTAATTGTATTGTTGCTCGAAGGTTCATTGTAGGAAAAATTAGGATCCAGGCTATGTAATTATTCTTCCTAGTTTTTGTAATGTTTTTCACATATAATCAAAAGATTAGCGTTTCAATCATAGAATTATTTATTAGTGGATTTCCAGGTGCTTTAGTTGCTATGGATAGTCGCCATACTTCTTTACTACTAGATAGCTAGAATTATTTTTCTCACTCGCATTCTCCCTACACGGTGTTTCTAATTCCTGCAGAGAATCTCCCTCCCATCGCTTTGCATGATGACAGAGTTGTTGAGATACAGGGGGAACCCATTAGTATGCATAAAGCGGTGGAACTGATTGCTACTCATCTAAGGAAGTTTCTGGTTGATCGTGGAGTCCTTCCTTTGTTCGAAATGCATGTGAGAAATGTTTCTACATTGGCACAGCATGCTTTACAGCAGATTTAAAAGAATTTTATTAAGTTACTCATATCTGCAGATGTCGATGCCAAGTGTGCACATGGAGCCGCCAAACATGCCCCCTCACCAACCCTGGGGTCCTCCTCAAGCCCTTCCTCCGAATCCTCGGTTCATGCCTCCACGGCCCCATGACACTTTTTATCCTCCTCCCGACCTGCCTCCTATGGAGAAGCAGCCTCATTATGGTGTATCTACTTACGGCCGTGAGGCACCTCCAGTTGGGGGTGGGGCCCATTCATCAACGAATCAACAGGCGACACCCACGGCCTCCCAGGTAGCTCTCTAAGTAGGTCGATATATTACATCAATGCCACTTTGATGGCCCCCATTTTTATCGTTTTTGTTGGTATTTTGCCAGGTCACACATCATATGCAAATCCCACTTTCGTATGCCGATGCTGTAATTGGGACTTCTGGCTCGAGTATCAGCTATATTCGTCGTGCTAGTGGGGCAACCGTCACTATACAGGAAACAAGAGGGGTTCCCGGAGAGATGACTGTTGAAATTATTGGGAGTGCTACACAAGTTCAAACTGCTCAGCAATTGATACAGGCAAGATCTTTTCCCATTGCAGTTGATTGCATCGATTCTCTTCTTCTGATGTTTTTTGTGGATAACGAAATGATTTGAACATTACCTTCTCTCATCGGCGGTGCTCCAGTGACTTGGAATGACTCGGTTTCATCTTTTCTATTACGCATGTAGAGACTACTCTTTCTAGCATTCATTTTCTATTCATCATTCACGGTTTTCGCATTTTTACCTCTGCCGAAATCTAAAGAAATCTAACATTGAAAAGCCGGTAATCTTTGCCGAAATCACTTGAGCTACTTGTCCTACAAGTATATACATATTTTTTGAGTATCATTATTATAGTCTCTTAGTCACTGTTTCGATTCTGGGCAAACCAGGTTTTGGGTGCCTTTTTTTTTTTTATAATCTTTTTGCTGACGGAAACTATTACTTTTTGCAGAATTTCATGGCAGAGGCTGCACCAGCCGCCGCAGCTCCAGCTCCATCGCAGAACACAATGGGGCCTGTCGACTCCGGCTACAATGCTTACTCGGCCCATGCACCTGCGTACGGGTCGTCTGTCGGCTCCGCTCCTGCTCACAACGGCAGTGGTTATGGCTCCGGCTATGCAACAAATTATGGGTATTGAGATGGGCAATTTGTCAATTGTTAACCTCTTTTCTCGGCGAACTAAAGAACTCTAAACTAAGAACAAAACTGAAAAAAAAAAAAAAAAAGAAAAAAAAAGGGAAAAGGTAAAAAGTGTTCTATGTTTACTAGATTGGCCTCTGTTATAAATATGTATGATTTGATAGTTGAACTTGTGGCGACGATGACGGTGTTGTGATTCCGCAGCTGAGCCATTAGGTTTATCTTCTTGATCAAGGTGCATGATGATTAAATGGCTATCTCACATTGAAAGGTAAGATTGAGATATATACGATGGATGATATGCTCTTTTATGTTCTTGTTAGTGAAATGATGGAATTTGCTGGTTTACTATTTTGTGCCCGTTTAAATTTGTTTTGTTTGTGATGCTGGTTTGGTATTGTTCTCAATTTTTTTACCATAATATTTCTATGCACAATTTCTTTAGGAAAATATTTGTCCTTACCAACCTACCTTTATTTAGAAATATTTACTTTGTTTTAGTGTAAGTTCAAATAATAATGTAACTCAAGTTACATCATTAGACTTTTATTTTACTTATTCTTGGTTTTTTATTTTATTTTATTTTATTTTATTTTTTCTTCAGAGTACTAAACTTAAGTTTTACCACACTCAACTTTTTCTAAAAAAGTTATTAAATATTAAAATCTAAACTCTACTAATCATCTTTATAATTGGTTAGAATCACCTTTAAAGAAGAATTTAATTATTTAATATGTTGATTTTTGTATGGATAAATTTATCACTATATTTAGGAGGTAGCAGTTAACTTATTTACATCAAAATAAATAATAAAATTTACGCATTAATTACACCATTATCAAATTGTATCAAAACAAACAAAAAAAGAAAATGATTGTATATATCTTTTTAAGGAGTTAGCATTCCGATTTCTATTTCAGGAGAAATGGAATCCTTTCAAAATGATTTTGATTATGAAATGAATTAAAAAAAAAAACTCTTTTTTTAAAATAATATATATATATATATATATATATATATATATATATATATATATATATATATATATATATATATATATATATATATATATATATATATATATATATAAACTTAAATTTAGATTAAATTATAATTTAAATTTTAAATTTAATATATACATTCAAGATTATTAACTTTTAAATTTCAATATAAGTTTGTTATTTGAATTTTAAATATAGTTGTACATTCTGACGTTGAATTTAAATTTAAATTTAAGTTATGAATATCAATTTGAATTTAATTTTTATTACAAAGTTAGATAGTAGATTTAATTTGTCTTATTTGAATAATAATAATAATTAGTTAATTTCGATTACTAATCCTATTGTGAACCAATAAATTAGAAGATTCATCATTTCGTTTTTCATTCCAGTCCATTTTGATCTGTATTTTGATTTTAATTTCATTTTGAACCAAACACGCTTTTAAGGAAAACTCAAAATACCCCAACACTTAAATTATATTATAAAGATTCGATCAATCCAACCATCTTGAAATTTTCATAAACATGCATTTAAATGATGAACACCGTGACTCAATTTATGAAGTGATTCGTTTGAATCGGATAAGTGCAAAAATTATTTAAAATCGTTCGAATCGTCTGGTTCAACCATCAAACCATTAAACTAGTTCGATTTTAATTGGATCTTCAAATTTATTTTTTTGACCAAGTTATATTTAAATTTTAACAGCTTAAAATTGATTTAGTTGAGTTTAATTTTTATAAGCACATACTAGTATTATAAAAAAAAAAAAGAAGGTAAAACTTAAAAACACTTATGTACTTAATTTAATATAAAAAATAATATTTTATAATTAAACATGATACTAGAATAATAATTGAATTAAATATTCACTGATTGAAACAGTGATATTTGACCCATTGTTTGATTCGATTTTTAAAATATTGCACGATGCATCCCAAATTTTAAAATATATGAAAATTTTTGAAATATCTAAAGTTGAGGAGTTATTTTGCAATTTTACGACGTTCCCTTTGGCTGCGTTTCGTTTAGGTATAAATTAAAACGATTTATTTCAAAAGTAAATTAGGATTAAAAAAAATAATATTTAAATAGTCAGATGGGTCATTAGAATAGTAAAAATAGAAATAATTATAATTTTAAAATATTAATATTTTATCTAAATAATTAATATAAAATATTAATTAAATATTAATTTAATTTATTTAATTAACTATTGTCAGATAATCTGAATATTAATTGATAAAATAATTAATAATAATGAGTATTATTAATAAATAATTCAATCAATTACAAATAATTTAATAAATTAATTAGTTAATTATTTAATAGTTAGATAATTAATTAATAAAATAATTAAATTAGTAAAAATATTAGATTAATTAAAGAGTTAATATAATAATTAAAATTATATTTACTTTAATTAAACTTATTCTTAATTAATTGATAAAATAATTAGTAATAATGAGTATTATTAATAATTAATAATTTAATTAGTTAATTATTTAAATATTTAAATAATTAGTTAATAAAATAATTAGATTAGTTAAAGTATTAAATTAATGTGGCAATTTTCTATATATCCCTAAAATTTTTTCTGTTTTCAGATTTACCTCTCTTAGAAGGCTAATATTAAAACTACCTTTCTTACGTTCCAACTTCTTTCCAAAATACTCCTGAAGTTAAACTCTGTTAGTGTACCGTTTGAAACTACCGTTATCTGTGTGTAATTATTATTTTGCCCTTTCAAATATACCCTAAACTCCTAAACCCTAAACCCTAAAACCCTAAAAAACCCTAAACCTTAACCCCTAAACCCTAAAACCCTAAACCCTAAACCCTAAACCCTAAAACCCTAAACCCTAAACTAAAAAACCCTAAAAAATCCTAAACCCTAAACTCTAAACCCGGGCAAAATAGGTATATCTGATAGTTTTCAACTCCGATTATTATTTAACTCTAGTTTAACCCTAGTTAACTTAAAAAAGGGAAACGGTAGGAGTATTTTTAATAACGGTGGAACGTATGAAGGGTATATTAGAAAGAAAAAAATAAGAGAGGTAAATCAAATATTTCTTCAGATTTCAGGATTACACATGCAATTATTCCTAAATTAATTAAAGAGTTAACACAATAATTAAAATTAAATTTATTTTTAAATAAAAATAAGTTTTATTTTAGAAAAAATTAAAACAGTAATTTTAATTTTATACCAATTTATTTTAAAAAAATTATTTATAATTAAAAAAAATATTGAAAAATAAGAATGAAACAAGAGGTTCTTTATTACATAATAATTTGTTTCGAAACAATAAAGGAGCCTTGTTGGGGTATATATATATACACGCAGTAGCTATTACTTTCGCAACACGGCTAGAAGGTGCTAACAATAACAATGGCCACCGCGCTCTCCTCCTCTTCCTCTTCCTCTTCCTCCACCTTCGTCCTCCTCCGAAACCCTAACCCTAACCCTAACCCTAACCCTAACCCTAACCCTACTCGACTCCCATTTCTTCTCTTTCCTCACCGTCCCTATCCAACCGTAACCCTACGCACAATTGCCTCCTCCTCCTCCTCCTCCACCGTCGCCCACATCCAGCTCCGCCTCAGCCCCCGACGACGCAATCGCCATGGCCAGGTCTCGGCCATGGGCGCCCCCTTCTTCCCCCTCGCCTCCGAGAACCCCTTCGCCTACTTCAAGCCCCCGATCGTCGCCGCCGTCGGCGCCATGGCGCGGTGGCTCCGCATCTTCAGCGAGGCGCTCCTTGTGCGGCTCTTGCTCACGTGGTTCCCAAACATCCCGTGGGATCGGCAACCCTTCTCCGCCCTCCGCGACCTGTGCGATCCGTACCTCTCACTCTTCCGCAAGGTCTTGCCCCCCATCGGCAACGTCGACTTCAGCCCGATCCTCGCGCTCACCGTGCTCGGCGTGATCAGCTCCATCCTCCAACAGAGGCCGTCGGTACAGTGACCGTGTCGCGCCGCAAGCAAGAACAGGTCGAGCTCCTCCCTCTGTTTCTTGAATTCGTTGCTTGAATTTTTCTTATTTGCGCTGTGAATGTTTGTAAATTTTTAGGTTAGAACCTAAGGAGAGGAGTCCCCCTTAACTACGATTTTTGAATTGATTCTGGTTATTTGAATTAAGAATTTTTTTGTCATACTTAAATGACTTCATTAGCTATCGAGTGTTAAAATCAGCATTATTGTTTTTGTTTGTCATCAAAACTGGCATTTCTGATGCAATTTAACAATATCATCATTAAATTTAGTATTATCTTCAATTGATCACATGTGAATGTCTCAATAGTCAAGGAAAAAAAATGAAGTTTTAGTGTGAATGGCCTAAATTCGAGGGTCTCCCAGCATTTTACTTTGTATATATTGTCATGCCCCGGGGGTTTCATTCAGTGAAAACAATCATAAAAAAGGGGTTCGTTTTGCATGTAAATTTTTTTTGAAAATCCTTTTTTCCCCAGAGCGTACCCAGATCCGCCGCATACACAGATTTACTCTACAAACGGGCAGAGTTTCCTCTGTATATGCACGGCGTCGTGGCTAATACAACATCATACACCATAATTCATTCAATCACAACAATTCCCAGACATACACAACAAACAGAACTGAACAATTTCCAAGGCCGATCGGTTTGAAAGGATAAATCCACAATTTTTGAAAGCGGTGCCCACCCGGCATCCAGATTTCTAAAACAGTTTCGAAAGACCATAAATCCACAGGGTTTTTAAAACAGTGCCCACACGACACTTAGGTTTTGAAATCCATTTTCGAAATCCATAAATCCACAAGGTTTTGAAAACGGTGCCCACACGACACCTAGGTTTTTGAAAACGGTTTTCGCAATCCTTTTTGTTTTGCTTTCTTTTTGTTTTCTCAAAACGGGCAACAGATAGAGGAAAAGAAACTCAATAAGTAAATAGTAATATGCCGACATCCACACCGACCCCACGAGGGTATCGAGAACTACACAGTAGGCTACAAATAAAGGAAAGGGAAAATACTGTCCGGGATCCTCCTGGACCCGAAAACTTCCGTCTCGGCCTCACCGTCGCCTAACTCTCCCCCCCGAAGGAATCTGTCACGGAGTGGGAAGTCAGCGACACAATAATAATAATAAGGAAAGCAGGGTAAAGAAAATACATCCAACCGTAAACTATTCGGAGCAACCACCCTGCCTAAAAGGGAAACAACCACGCACACCTGCATAACCTAATCCGGGCACCTGCCCCGGCACCCCCAACCGAGCACCTACCTCGGTAAACCACGTCGGGCACCTACCCCGACGGGTCGCAACGCTCGTACCTCGGCGCCTCAAAACCCCCCACCTGCGGGGGCCCCCACTACGTCACCTCGTGGGTTTACACGGGTCATAGACCACTTTTCCGGAAAAGCGCACCCTTTGCGGTGGCCAAACCGCGGGTGCGCGTGTCGCAGCCTCGAGCATAGTAACCATAAGTACCAAGTATACCCAACAGTAAGGACCATAAGGACTATCATGTTAGCACCATTAGACATACAATCAAAAATAGATACAACTGTCAGAAACCCGACGCTAAGTCCCAAAATAAAACCCACCTCAAACACGAAGGAGAAGACGTGCGGAAGCTCCAACTAAAATACCCTCGCCGTGTGCCCGAACAGCTACAATAAGAATTATTTGTTAAAAAAACATCGTCGTGGTTAAAAACACTCAAAAACGGGGCGAAACGGGCTAAAAACGGAGCTTCTGGACCCTTTTCTGAAGACAGGTGCACGGATCCAGGCGTGGACCGGGTCCACGACAGCAGGCGGCAGCGGCGCAGACCAGGCGTACGCCGCAGCGGTAGACCGCTGCGGCATGGGCAGGGCCGCGCACGAGCCGAAGCGCGCGCCGGGTCCACACGGTTGGGCTACGGGGCGTGCACCGGGTGCACGCCGCAGCGGTGGACCGCACGGCCTGGCGCACGCATTCGTGGGCCGGGTCCGCGCCCCTGGGCCCGGGAGCCGTGCACCGGGTGTACGCCGGGTCCTGTGGACCGCGCGGCTTGGCGCATGCATTCGTGCGCCGGGTCCGCGCCCCTGGGCCCGGGAGCCGTGCGCCGGGTGCACGCCGGGTCCTGTGGACCACGCGGTGATCTGGCCGTACGAGATGAACAGTGATGCCCCTTTTCGTCCCCCCGCGGCTCCGGTTGCGACCCCGCGACCCCGGCAACTGCGGCGACGACCCCGTGGACACGATAACGGCGACGGCAGCCTCCCGTTTAACAACGGCGGCGGCGGCCTCCCGTTCAAAAACTCGTATCGCCCACGACACCGACGAAAAGGAAAACCTCATACCGAAAAAGAACGAAAAAACTTGAACCGCTCACCTCGTTTTCGTCGGTAAGGGAGGAAGGAGGATCGTCCCGCTCTCGTTCGCCGGATTCCGCAGGAAGTGCGATCGTCCTTCCTTCTCCCCGTCTCATCGCCTCGGTTCTTCACGCCAACCGATGGAGGGGAAAAGCTAGGGATTGGGTTCCTCGCACGCGCTCGGATGGGAAACTACGCACAGGAAATAAGAAGTGGGGAAAACCCCTACGCCCCCAACTAAAAATATAAATTGATCGTACGGGTGTGAATGGGGGGGTGGGATTGAACCCTAAACCCCCAAATTCGAAACTTAGCGATCGGGTGCGGATCAGGGTCCACTTACCTCGAAAAGCGTGCCGATCTCCCGCACGCTTTTTGATGCACCCGGGACCGCTGGTTTACCTCGAAAAGCGTGCTGATCGCCCGCACGCGTTTTGATGCACCCGGAACCGCTGGTAACCTTCCGAAATTTATTCTAGGAGATCCCGGGGTCGGAAATCGAATCCGATCGCGCCACCGTTCTCCGTTTCGCGAGCTTTATTGTCTAAAAATACCCGCGAGCCCCGACGGCCTGCCCAGAAACAAAGAATTATTAGCCCACCCTCCGGACCCCTAAAAGGGATGCGGAAAAAGCTAAAATCTGAAAAACCTTTTTACATGTGGTTACTACATATATTTAGTTGAAAGTAGATCATATGCCAATTTGAAATAGAGCCCCCAACTTTATTGTTTTTGAGTGACACCTTCTGAACGATTCTACTTCCATCACTTGAATTTTGGATTCTACTAAATTTATTCGTACAATTTAACAGTTCCCCTTCATCCTGCTTTTCAGTTGACTAAACTACAATTTTTTGTTTTTGATCATTGTTTGATGGTTAATGGATTGCGAAATTCTCTATTTTAATCAATGAAAATAACTAAATGAAAGAAAATAAAAGTCGAGGAGTCGTCAATAGGAAAAAATGGAAGAAGAAATTTCAGGGATCTCTTTCAAAATGTAAATTAAATGGGAATTGTATAGACTTGCAGAGTTTTTAGAGATTTCTTCTGGTATAATCACTTTATTATTTAAGGTTTTGTCTCTTGATCACAGTTGAAGCTCTTTGAGATTCAATTGGTTTGCTATTATATTTTTTACCAAACTGTGGGCTAGAAGATTATGTTGATCTTTGTCTTTTGTTATAGTTTTCAATGGGTTTTAATTGGCCTTCTCCTTTATTGAGGTTAAACTTTAGCTGCAATTCAACTTTAACTATGTGAAACTTTTCTGTTTAGTGCCAAAACCTCCGTAGATGATAACGTTAAGGAATGAGCTTTATGACATACTTAAGGCTACAATAAATTAAAAGAGATTCATATCTCTCTTTAAATGAAACCTAAAGATATTTATAATCTTGTGTTAGTTTTCCCATGTCAAGTATAAGAAAGACTGAAGGCGTATCCTTTCTCCGCCTTTTACAAGCCTTCTTTGCATATAATTTTGTGTGCATTCACCCCTTTGATATAATGTGAAATAGGGATCAGGTAGGTTCAGCTACACAATTTTGGGAGGATTTTTCTTCAACTACGACTCTTAGGATTTATAGCAAAAATATACATGTAATCCGTAGAATTGGGAAATACCACATTGAAACAATCAAACTTAACCTATCTAAACATGGTATGCCAAAAATAAACTTCTGACCTGGGATTGATTGAGCCTTGGCTTGGAATGCCTTGTTATTGAATTTTAAGATCACATGTGCAAAATTGGAGTAATGGCTTTCCTTCAGCTGATTTCTTTCCTAAGCTTCCTTTGAGAGCCAATAGTCAATGACTAGTCCTAACTGGATTTTTAAATAGCCTGTTTAGCATTTGAAATGACGTCAAAATGGACAGTTCTGTTGTGTTGCCTTTGTAGGAATGTTTATTGACTGGTATTTACTTAAAATTTCAATTAAGGAGATAGAAATGAGCAGGATACTTCTCAAAGTTGGTTTTGTATATATAAAGTATTATTCATCACAAGAGACTTTAGATGGTTTTGTAACCTGAAAGAGAAGATTCTTTGATCCCTGTAGTAGAAGGAAAGAAAATTTTGACTAGAAGAAAGATGGTGAGTTACACATATTATCCATCTGACTTCCTGTCAGAGAATATATGACTGTACTGCAGAATCTGAAGAAAAGAAGATTCAAAAAGTTTGCCTTCATTCTCAGTGCAAACTCATTGTTTATTGTGTACATAAAATGTTTTTAGGTGAGTCAACGAACATTTTCGTGATTTTTCGAAAGGTAGAAGGGGGGGTTGTTTCCATTCTGGTTGAAGGTGCCACGCCAAACAACCACTATATTTGAAACCGCCATCGAGTCTTCTATGTTGAATGCAAACCTAGGCCTCCTTTAGTACTGTTTACGTTTTCTTTTTCTTTTTAAACTCAAATTCTATGTGATCGAATCCTTCACTTGGTGATGGAGTGTTTGCAATCTGTACAATACGTATGGTGGCAACAAAAAACATTAAAAAGCCGCAATTGCTTCCTCTCTCTCTTTTTTTTTTTTCTTTAAAGAAAAAGAAAAAGACGAGTTTGTAACCTAACAAGCAATTACAATTACAAAAATAGAGAAGCCCAACTGCCACCGCATTGAATTGCATATTATTTGAGTTTAGTTATGCTATGTTAAATAAATAGTGCCTCAAATTTTCAATATGACTTTCTTAGAATATTCCTTCGAGTGTGATATCTAGTTCATTTTCCTCAGAATGCGCGAGCTTTTCTAAATCAACTTTGGGAAGCTATTTGTTGAAGCTTTTCTAGATTAATCTCTTACGTGATGCTTCACAGGGCCATGTGTCCATATATTAAGAATTTTGTGTTAATTGGTTGCATTCTTTCTTTTGTCACTTCAGTTTTATCTATTTCGACACCATCTTTTATATTCACCTTTCGATACTCTGTGCAGTAAGCCGAAGTAAGCTGGTACACGCTTGAAGCTCGCAGCTGTCCATTCACCGGTGTGCTTCATTATATAGTCCAGGGTTGAAAGCTTTTTTTTGTTATTCTTTTGCTGAAAATATAAAGTTTTGTGCAGAATGCAAGCGCAGCTGAAGAAGATCAGGTAGTTATTACATACTTGGTTAGGCTTGATGGGACAGCACAATGAAGAATATGTCTCGTGGAGCGAAGCACAAATGCAATTCTGAACCGCTCACGTAAGTTCAGTTACAAACTCGTAAACTGGGTGTTCGATGAAAGAGTAGTAGTTACGTCTATTTACCCCTTTATATACTTTCAGATCACGCACTTACGGGAAAAATATTGAACAATATGATGTAGAAAGAGAATTGAGTGTAAGGCTTGTTTTGCAATGGTATAGTAATAAACAACGCAAAGTTGTTTGCGGCGATGCAGCTCTAATCTTTGTTCACAACTACATCATTTATAGTTCACTGATTGAAGTTGAATGCCTGACTTTTAGGGGGTAAGAGCAATAAAGAGCAATGTGAAGTGTGAGTAGCCAGTCTTTGCTTCCTTATTTTCTGCATCTCTTGGATGATCTATATGTTGGATCGTTGGCGCTAATCATTAATCCCAAAAGTTCGAGCTGTTGGAAATACGCAACCAATTCACTTAAAATGTAGAGATACAGTGCCATGGGTCTCGACCGGACTCAACCCACCTGAACGTTGGGTCTATTGTTGGGCCTTTTGCCGTTAGGTCTATTGTGGACCGCAGTCCCACTCAATTTATTGGGCTCATTCAACTCAATTTATTAGTCTTCTGGATCTATTGTCATGAGGCAGGAAGTTGGACCTATTTAATCCATAAATAAATAGCCAACAATCTCTCTTCCAACACTTGTACCGTATGAGAATTGAACCCGTGTCACTGGCTCTGATACCACTTGTTGGATCGCTGGCGCTAATCATTAATCCCAAAAGCTCGAGCGGTTAGAAATACGCAACCAATTCACTTAAAGTGTACAGATACAGCGCCCACCGGTCTTGACCGGACTCAACTCACTTGGACATTGGGTCTATTGTTGGGCCTCTTGCCGTTAGGTCTATTGTGGACCGCAGTCCTACTTAACTTATTGGGCTCATCCAACTCAACTTATTAGTCTCCTGAATCTATTATCACGAGGTAGAAAGTTAGATCTATTTAACCCATAAATAAATAGCCAACACTATATGGGTGCTTAAGACACTTTTAAAGTAGCTTGATTGAATTGAGTTTTACTGGAGCTTCATCTCTCTCCTGTAGTAGCTTCTCATACAGCAAAAACTTATTAATTAGCTTCGAGTTGTTATTTTTTTTTTTTTCTGCTTCTTGCTTGCATGGTTACTACTAATCGGGGTGCTAGAGAAGTAGTTTTAAAAGGAAAGCCCGTGCCAAACTATCCGCGTTTTCCTCTCTATGCTTCCCATCAGGTGTTTTGTGGTAGGGACTGGAAATTTTAGGTGAAATTGCATGGTAATAAACTGTGGTTTTGGTCTAAATAAAATAAAAAAATTTGTAATTTTAAAAAAATTTATGATTTTAATTTTTAAAGTGTTTGGATGTATATTTCCTAATTCTATCCAATTTTTTCAATTTAAAAATAAAAAGAAAAATATTAATTTTAAAAAATGGTTTTTTTTTTTTTTTTTTTTTGGTTAGAATGAATTATTATTTTACTTTATTTTTTTAAGTATAGTTTAATTATACTCTAAAATTATATATATGTATATATATTGCGCTAAACGTTTTATAGAATAATATTCTTACAAATATACAATAGATTAACTATACTATGTTTTTAGAAATATCTTAGGAATAAGTTATTAGCAGATAATTTATTTAGTATAAACTATTAGGCTAATTTAATAATGTTTTAATATAACTTATCTAACAATCAGGTAATAATCAATTTGGAGACTACTGAAACAAAAAATTGTAAAATTCAAAAACAAAAAATTGTAAAATTCAAATACTAAGAATTTAAAGAAAATGTAGATAAAAGTTTAGAGGAATGCTATATGTACACCCCAAAGGGGTGTACATTTCACACCCCCACCCATCTAATGGTGGGGGTATTTTTTAGCGGTCACTTCAAGTGATCCCTCATTACACCCCCACCCTTAGATGGGTGGGGGTGTGAGATGTACACCCCCTTTAGAGTGTACACTTAGAATTTTTCCAAAGTTTAATAGTACAGATCTTCTATTTGAATTTTTTTATATTTATTATTTTTTGAGAGAGAAATATAGCATATTATACTTTTCGTTTATTTTTAAAATAAATTTAATTGTAAATATAAAATAACTAAATTTTAAATTTGAATTTTGAATATCAACTATCAAGCTTTTTGCCACTTGCTAGGGATTACTTCATAAAAAATAGGGGCAATTTCCTACGTACCCCTAAAAATTTCCCTGTTTTCAGATTTACCCCTCTTAGAAGGCTAATATTAAAACTACCCTTCTTACGTTCCAACTTCTTTCCAAAATACCCCTGAAGTTAAACTCTGTTAGTGTACCGTTTGAAACTGCCATTATCTGTGTGTAATTACTATTTTGCCCTTTCAAATATACCCTAAACCCTAAAACTCTAAACCCCTAAACCCAAAAACCCTAAACCCTAAAACCCTAAACCCTAAACCCTAAAACCCTAAAAAATCTTAAACCCTAAACCCTAAAATCCTAAACCCTAAACCCTAGAACCCTAAAAAACCCTAAACCCTAAACCTTAAAACCTTAAACCCTAAACCCTAAAACCCTAAAAAATCCTAAACCCTAAACCCTAAACCCTAAACCAGGGCAAAATAGGTATATCTGATAGTTTTCAACTCCGATTATTATTTAACTCTAGTTTAACCCTAGTTAACTTAACAAAGGGAAACGGTAGGGGTATTTTTAATAACGGTGGAACGTATGAAGGGTATATTGGAAAGAAAAAAATAAGAGGGGTAAATCAGATATTTCTTCATATTTCAGGGATACACAGGCAATTATCCCTAAAAAATAACATAGGCGGGTGCAAGTAATAACCATACTAGTTCAGGACCCGCGTTTCGCTAAGGATAACTAAATTATATTTAGCTCCGATATTTTTTTTTATAGATTAAAAAATATGATTAAGTATATATATTAAAAAATAATATAAGAAAAAAACTAATGTAAAGACTAATAAACATATAGACGAAATAATTATATTTAATAAAATTCACATATCCAAAATAGTTAGTTTAGTTAGTAAAATTCATTCGAATCAACAATTAGAAATATAAATGGACTACAACGTATCTACAAATTAATTTAAATAATTAAATATAATCCATGTTATAAATGAATAACAAATAGTTAAATAAGAAAATTTATTTACATGAATAGCAAATGCTACTATAATACTATTCATCATCAGTGCAAGAATAAATATGTAAAGGGCAACATTAGTCATTCAACATTTAAGATAGAAGTGATAGAAAACATGTAGAATATAATACAAAAACTTTATTAAGAAACAGTAAATGCAGAAGCGGAATACTACAATTTTAAGTAGGAAGGAGAAACATATGAGTGTGTTAAAACCCAATTTAAGGAGAAACATATGTGTCATGATCCGGACTCCCGCAGGAACTGTGCAATATTAAACAGTGACTGTAGGGAGCTTATTCGGTGAAACAGAGCTTGTAAAAACGAAATTGGACATTTAAAATAGACTCTGCGCGAAAATCGGAGCAAATGGGATTTTCCGGGAGCTTTTCGCAAAATTTTGGATGAGAATTTGGCGAAATGGACAGCGGATTTGGACTCAGCGCGCGAAAACGGTCAAAATGGTATATTTACTTTAATTTTTCGGCGCAAAATTACTGTTCACGCCGGAACAGTAACTCCGGCCGCCGGAATTACTGTTCTGGCGACCGGCGAGCGGCGGCGGGCGGCGGCGCACGGCGGCGGGCGGCGGCGCAGCGGCGGCACAGTGGCGGAGTGCGGAGGCGCGCGGCGCGGGCAGGGGGCGCTGGTGCGCGGTCCACGGCATGGCGTGCACCGGGTGCACCGAAGTCTTCCCTTGCCACGTGGCGCTTCCCCATTGGCCGGCCCGTGGGAAGGTGACACATGGCGCTCCCCTATTGGCCGACATCTTCCGGAAGACCCGGCGCGGGGACCGGGCCCGTGCACCACGTGGACACGTGGCAGCTTCTGAGTGGCCCTTGCACAGGCTGTTTCCTGTTATGTGGACACGTGGCGCATTTTGGTTGGCCCGTTTCGGTGTTTCCTGTTCGGATCCGATCCTGTGTGGAGCCTCAGCCCATTATAAATAGCAATCCCCACCCCTCCTCATTCCCACCTCGGTTTGCATGCCGTAGAGAGAGAATCTGAGGTTGGGCCATTTAGGAAAAATATTCCTCTCTCTCTCCTCCAGATTTTAGAATTTTTGGAGTTACAGATAGTGAGTTATCTGCGACGCGGCGCACTGCGACGGTTTTCTTTTTAGGCCCATTTCCCGTCGCAGTTCCGTCGGAAATTCCCTGAGTGCTAACCAGGAGGAATTTTTGGACGATTTTTGCGGCAGCGCGTTCCTAAGAGGTAAGGCTTTGATTTTCGTGTTGATCGCTTTGCTCCATTTCGTACTTTTGGCACGATTCCCGAGGTCTCTTTGACCCCCCTTTTTGCTGTGGAAATTTCTGGACAGCATCGACTTCTCCGATTTTTATCTTGGCGTAGGAGCATCAGATCGAGACGTTTAAGGAGTCGATTTTGATCTACTCTTCGCGAGGAACGCAACCGTAATTTTTCTGGATTTTTCTGAGCACTATACAGAGGTGAAAAACTCCTCTCTTTTCGTGCTATTTGAAAAATAGCAAAAGCTGTATTTTTATGAATAATATAGTTACACCCTGTGCAATGTGTATTGCTGTAGGGCACCGTTTTCGGCAGACAGCAGTTCTAGGGGACTGTGGACAGCCAGGAGACTATCTGGGTGTGATTTGAGCTGTTCGAGGTGGGCGGTTGTTGCTTACCTCATTTTTGACAAGCTCACTGGGATTACTGGAACTCCCCTAAAATTTAATATGACAATTGATGAGAACCACTGGGACAGACTAATATGATAATTGATAAGAACTATTGGGACAACTAACAGGACAACTAACAGGACTACTAACAGGACAACTAACAGGACAATTGATGAGAACCGCTGGGACGAACTCTCCTAAAATTTAATATAACCCCACAAATTATATGATGACTTATATTGGGACACTATGATTGGGACAAAGGCTATAATCTCGCATGCAATAACTTTTATAACAATCAATCTTTTTAAAATAAATATTTGACACTTTTCTACAGCTTTTAAATAATGGCATGCTTTCTTGCTCATCTAGTTAGCCACTATTTATTGCTACACTATCATCTTAGGATTTGTACATGTTTCATTGTTGTCCTGTGCATCCAGAGGTTTGTTGCTCAAGTGTGAGCAGGGGTTTGGGATAGTGTAGTCGAGATTGCATTAGATTGTGGATTTGTGGGGTATTACGGTAACCGCGGACAGTAGGCGGTCGACCAGATGTTTACCCTTGCATCAGATTGGGGTTGAGTCTGGTTTATTGCATCAGCTGGGGATTGGGTTTCTGTAGTGGATGGAGTTTTCCACTTTGATCATAGTTGTGATCCAGTCCTGCTATATTGAGATATGTGCTACAGAGATACTTGAGATACTGATGACAGAGATGCTTTACTCGTGTGGGTCGCTCCCCTCGAGTGCCACTCCGGAGGTGGGCTTTTTCAGACCCAGCCGTGTGTGCCGGTCTGATACTTATGTTTGGATGCGAGCCGTGCGAGCCGATCCCGCGGTTTCGAGCAGTGTGTGCAGATTCCGCTGAGCAGGCAGTACCAGTTGTTACTGGTGTCTAGATTGGATTTATTTGGACAGATACCATTTCTGATGCATGCATACAGTTTTGACAGCATAGTAGTGGTAGTTTTCCTGTTTCAGCATCTTATGTATTTTACCACTTCTCCCTTTTGCCTCTAGTAGTCCTAGTGGGTGCGTCAGAGTTGAGGTTTTACCCACTAGGGGAGGCTGCTGGTTTATCTGGTAGTTCTCACCCCCCATTGTTATTTTCTGTTTCTTTCTTCTCATTTATTTTGCAGAGTCATCTGCAGGAGCTGCTAGGCCTTCGGCAGCGGATCGAGGTAAGGGGATCGCCGAATAGATAGATCTCCTGTGAGATTGAGAGCTGTAAATAGACGTTGTACCCTTCACTCAGACTGTGGTATTCTCCTTTTATTTGGGTCTGGCTTCTGCCAGCAGGTTGTACTATTTGGTGAGCTGAGAGATTATTGTACTTATTACTGCTTTATTTGTAGTTCCAGTCTGAAATACTATGTGGTTATTCTACTTCAGCTCTGTATTATGCTCTTTTATTGTTCATATTATATCGGAGCAGGTTACCAGCGCTTCGTGTACTCAGGAAATCCCGTGTGCACGGCGGATCTGTTGGCGAGCCCGGGTTCCGGGGCGTGACAATATGAGTGTGTTAAAACCCAATTTTTTCTTTGCCTATTGTCATTGCCTCAACAAACTATGTAACAGAAATAAGTAAGAAACATTGGCAAATCTTAGATAGCAAGGCTCATATGAAAGTTTCACCATAGTAAGCACATAAACAGAGAAAGGAGAAAGGAGATATTAAGACTAACAACTGGACATGATGATTGTTGCCAATTAAGGAAAACAAATAACAAAATATGCTTATATAACTTGTAGGCATATAATTAAGACAAATAAAATTGTTGTTTAAGTAGATAATAAACATCCGAGCAATATATATATATATATATATATATATATATATATATATATATATATATATATATATATATATATATATATATATATATCTAACAAAGCTTATATAGAACAGGAACTATAAATGTAATAGAGCATGTAATAGAGCGCAGTATTGTCTTCAAATTAAAAACCATGAGTAGCCATCATTGTCGACAACTATGGAAGTTTAGTTGTTGTCTTTGGGTGATGGAGTACCTTCATCAAACCTGTAAATAAAATCAGAAATTAATTTACTTTGTATTATATATAATATGGTTAAGTAATGAAATTATTTTATAGTAGACAATACATTAGTCAATATTCTTTGGTAAGCTGAATTTCAGATAACTCATCAGTAAGCTCTTCAGGGCAAAAAAAAAAAAAAAAAAAAAAAAAAAAAAACAGATGTAAAAGTAAACACACACACACACACACGACGAAACTTCTGTATTTGGCGCGCGCGCGCACACACACACACACGACGAAACTTCTGTATTTGGCGTTGTCTCTGTAAACAATTCTTTACAAATTTTTTTGTTAGTAGCAGGAGAATGAAGCTGTTCTTCATATTTGATAAATAAATTTTGTGCTGCAGACTTTCCTTTGGTATTAAAGTTTAGAGGAAAAAATTTTACCACCTTAAAAGATAGAATGCTCGATCTAAATTTCTGTGTGTCAGGTATTACTTGAATAATATGTTCTTGACTAATAATCGTCTTAATCGCAGGAATGAGTGTAAATTGTTCAGCTCGATGAGAAAATAAAAAAATAAAAAAAAAAAAGAAAATAACGGAAAGAAAATTCACCCTTCTTTCTTTGAGGACCTAAAATAGAATTGGTACATGGAAAAAAAAAAAAAGGGAGTGGAAAAGCTCCATGTAAAAAATATAGATAAGAGGATGAAACATAAGTGTTAGAAAAAGAAGAGTAAGATTAAAAAATAATACAGCAGAAAATGTTATAAAAAGTAGGATATGCATAGAAAAATATATAGAAAATTTGATATTAACATGCTATAAAAAATATGGTAGTATGCATAAAAACTGATATTAACATGTTATATGGAAAGCACACAACCCTAATTAGAAACAGAGTGTAAATTTGACAGTTTCCTAATTGTAAGCATAAATGGAAAGTATGCAACCCTAATTAGAAATAGAGTACAAATTCAGTACATGGTGTATAAAAAAGTATGTAAATAATACTAAAGGAGAATACGAAGCTCTAAGCTAAAAGATATAATGGAATGTATGAGACCCTAATTACAAATCGAATTTAATTTTGGAAGACAGAGAAAAAAATGATAAGTGCTTTCACACAATCAAATATGAAAGAACCCTCACAATAAACTTTTAAAAAAAATAAAAAAAATAAAGAAAGAGAAGCTACCAAACAAATAAGCGAGAAAAATATAAGACATAGGCTAAACAGTAAAAAAAAAAATATCAATATCAAAATAGAGGCATACGTTGTGAGTAGCAAACAAAGATATATAGGCACCTACGGATATGCACAGTACTAATAGAAGCATTTATAGCATGTTAATTAGCACAAAGGAATGCATACCTTTTTTTTTGAGTCCAAATCAATGTAGGTTATACTGTTCACAATTAGACTATTTATAACACAACAACTACAAAATATCTAGGCAAAAAATTACAAATATCTATCTATATATATAAAATACATGCAGCAAATTTTTAAGTAATAATTACATATCTATCTATACCTACAAAATATATATAGCAAATCTCTGAATAATAATTACAAAGATAAAGATAGCAACTAGAGGAGAGACGGTGGGAAAAGGGGAGAGAGAAGATTTAGGGTTATCTGTAAAACACAACAGAGAGGAGAAGAGGAGGTGAGAAAAGAGAAGAGAGAGAGGGTTTAGGGCCACTTGTAAAACACCCAATCGTCACCATCGGATCCGCGACTAGGGGATCAACCAGCAATATAAAGGAGGAGAGATAAAGGGGTCGGTGTGTACACGATCTATAGAGAGAGAGAAGGCGGTGCCGATGTGTACATGATCTATAAAGAAAGAGAAGACGACGCCCATCGAACAGAGAGAGAGAGAGAGAAGGGCATCAACATTGTGTAGAGAGAGAGATAGGGAGGGTGAGCGGAGCATGGCGAGCGAGCGAACGAGAGATTGAGAGAGAGAGTGGTGAGAGAGCCGAGTGAGAGAGAGGCAAAAAAGAGTGTAGAATAGAGAGAGAGAGAGAGAGAGAGAGAGAGAGAGAGAGAAAGAGATAGAGAGAGAGAGAGGAGAAAAAAAGAGAAAGGGAGAGAGAGGAATGAGGTTGTTCTCACATGTAACAAAAAATTACCAATTAATATAGTGTATAGATAAATAATTCTCTCTCCCATCAATAATATCTGTGGTGTAATTAAAGTTTAAATTCTTTAATTAGATATAAAAATTAAGCATAATTAAATCTAAACTTAAATTTGAAATAATATTTAACCTTTTTTTGACCTTCTCATAATTTAGGTCGTTTTGGGTACATAAAATTGCCAATACCAATTTATCATCAATCTCATGTAAATGAACTCAAGCAAATCTTCAACTTAGTTTGTTTTAAGTGCCTCACAATGAAGAAAGAAAAGCTATATACAAAAAAATAATAAGAAATCTACCTTGCATGTTAAATTTGGACTTTTAAAAAATGAAATTTGGTCTTAAATATTAAATTTTCAAACGAAGAAATTGAACCTTAAATTTAAAATACGATTTGTGATTTAATATTTAATAAACAAATAAATATAACCTTAAATGTAAAATGAGATTTGTGATTTAATATTTAGAATTTCATTCCCTAATTCTCTCAAATAACAAATAAAAAAATAATAACACGAATTTACATAAAAAATTAAGTTTAAGTGATAAAATAAAATGCCTTTAACTTTGAAATCTATAATCTTAAATGAGTATGCTCTAATTTGTTAATCACATTGTTTTAATAATTTATACTAAGAAAACAAAAATATAAATTTTAATTTATAAGAACAAATAAATTGAAAAGGATATTTATTATCTTAAATGCTTATGCTTTACATTATTAGCTGTTTTTTAAAATAAATTATACTAAAAAATATAAATATATTTTGAATTGAAATTTCATATTCCCACTTTTCAATCGAAAGTTGAAATTTAAATCATAATTTTACATTTACATATTGAATTGTAAGAAGGAAAAAAGCAAAATTTCTAGAATTTAATTTAAAAGAAAATTCAGTATCAATAACAATTTAAAATTCTACCAATTTAAAATTTAAAAATTAAAATTCCTAATCTTCAATTTGAAGTAATTAAATTTTAAATTCTTTAATTAGAGCTAAAAATTAAGGATAATTAAATCTGAACTTAAATTTAAAATAACATTTAACCTCTATTGTTTAAACTTATATATTTGATATTATTATCAAAAATAACTAATTAATTAATTGTAATAAAAAAGTTCTCCCCTCTCCCCTTTTCTCTCCAAGGTGAGGCCCAACCGTTGATGCGTCGGAAATGTACCCGTCGTGCGCCTCTGTGTGAGTATTTTCTACCTCCTACCTTCTACCTCCTATAACCCCAATAATTGTTTCGTACCTTAAGCTCTCTCCTTTCCCCCTGCCTTCCCTACATTCTCTTAATGTTTTCTCTGGAGATTTTTCTATAAATAGTGCCTAATGTGCAAATGGGACTCCCAAGTCCGTGTGCTTTCCTAGATATTGTGTTCTCATAGTGCTTCAGTAGTTATTTATGTGCTCAGAAGTTGCAGTATTTTTTGCGGCTGGTTTGGTTCCATCAGAACTCTGAGTCTCTGAGAACTATTCCTGTTTCTTTTCAATTTCTATAATTGCGAGAGAACAAAAGGTGAGTGAAATGAGAATTTCCTTCATGAATGCTAGATAATGCTGAATGGTTCTAATCTGTTCGAACTTTTCATTTTTCCTCCTTTGCTCTTTAGTTAGTAAAATCATATCCCGAAACACATTATGTGTAATTCATAGGAAAATGAAATTAACTTTTGGGGGTCTGCTTCCATTTTTTATAAAATTTTTCGGTCTTTACTTGCGGTTCATTTTGGTACAGAATTTATTGTTTGTTGTTTGTGATTATATTTTGGGGATTTCCTGTAAATTTTCTCCAAATTTGTATCAACTTAATATTATATGATGGATAAGTAAAACATATGGCAGTTTTTTATTAAAACATAGTAAGGAATTTTGTAGATTTAAAAATTGTCACGATTTGGAATTTTAAATTATTTGAATGCATATTGTCAAATTCCACAAAATTACATCCAATTTAAAATATTAAAAGTTGGGAAGTAAAAAATGTGCAATTTATATTTTAATATTTTGAAATTAAATCTTTTATGAAATTAAAAGGTACAAAAAAAGGGCTTCAGATTTAAAAATTGTAAACTAAAATTAAATTTAAAATTAGAATTTCAACTTCGTATTTTGGGGATTTCAGCAGCAATGTTTTAGCGATTAGTACAGATATCAAACAAAAGCTATAAAGATTACCAACTTTCGTAGGTAATGAATGTTGTCTATAAAAACAAAACTTAATTAAGGTAGAATTTCAACTTCGTATTTTGGGAATTTCAGCGGTAATGTTTTAGCGATTAGTACAGATATCAAACAAAAGCTATAAAGATTACCAACTTTCGTAGGTAATGAATGTTGTCTATAAAAACAAAACTTAATTAAGATACTATACAACACTTCCTTTAAGCAAACCGAGTTAAAAACCACATTAATAACTTGACATTTGGTCTCCTAAAAAAAGAAAAGAAAAAGAAAAAGGGAGGAAAAAAAGAACTTTGCATTTGGTTCTCGCATTAACAAGGATATTTAGTTTCATAAGTCTTAAAGAATATATAAAAACAAATAACTTTTTCCTTTAAATAAAGAATCCCACCATAAGCTGCTATTTTTAATTAAAGGAATTACCAACTCCCTATCAAACAGGTCTTCTCTTTTTTTCCCTCCACCTCATACATTTTGACTAAAGTTATCTCTTCCAAGTTCTCTAAAGTAATAAATAACATATTTGAAGTTATTACTCTTCCCTAGATGAAATAGCAGAATGGTCTTCTAGAGAATCTAATAAATCTAAGGTTATTAAGTTGTCTCGCTTTTAGTTTGTATGTAGTAATATGCTGATTTCTGTTGGTTCCCTTTCTTGATATTATTGCTTAATATATTGTATATCTTGGAGTACTTTGTTATTTATTCCCTATGTCATATTGTTTGAATTTCGTAGTCTCGATTGAGCTATGTAAGGATCTTATGATAGAAGGTTGAGAATTAAATTGCAAGAGAGTGAAGCAAGTGGGAAAAAAAAAGTAGATGCTCTAAACAACGTAGTGTGTAGAATTGGTAGAGTTGAGATTGAGTCTAAGAATTTCTTAAAAGTTAGTATGCCCAACCTTTGTTCATACTCACAGTTAATACATTGTATACTGTCCTTATGTGCGGATTTAATAGGTCTTGATTAACTATTCGAGTAAGAAAAAGATTACATGTCTTGAACAAAATAGTGTGTAGAGTTGGTAGAGTTGAGATTGAGACTAGAAATTTCTTGAAAGTTAGTATACACAGCCTTTATTGATTCTCAGAGTTAATACATTATATATTGTTCTTATGTGCGGATTTAATAGGTCTTGGTTAGCTATTCGAGAGCACCATTTCCAAAAAATCAAAAATTCTGTTGATCGCTATATTTAAACATACCTTATTTGAGCACTCAGCATGCCTAAAAAAAAAACACTAAACGAATTTCTTGAAAGTTAGTATGCACAACCTTTATTGATACTCAAAGTTAGTACATTGTGTATTGTTTTTATATGTGGATTTAATAGGTGTTGGTTAACTATTCGAGATCACCATTTCCAAAAAATCAAAAATCCCATGGAACACTATATTTAAACATACCTTATTTGAGTACTCAGCATGCCTAAAAAAAAAAAACACTAATTGAAAAATCTACACATGTTTTACACACCTATAATCCCCACATGAAAAAAAAAAATGTTGTACTACTAATGTATTGGACTCATTACTCCTTTCTTTTTACCTCCCCTGTTATTTGTAAAATGTAAATTTACACATCCGTTCTTTTTATTCCTTATGTTCTTCACCAGTTTTTTGGCCTCAACTACTATTGTTCCCATGGCCATTGTTCAACTTTCTTACATTAAATTACTTGAGGAAATAGCCGAGAAACTAAGCATCGAAAATCCCCAATGTGAGGTGACTTTGGTTGGTGAGGGGTGGTTTCTAGCGTACATAGAGCTAGAAATTGCACGTGCCGGACCTGTTGTCGAGGTCGTACGTTGCTGGGGTGGCCCATCTCCTGATATCCAGAAAGCAAAGTGTGACACCCCAACTTCCCAGAGGGTCACCCATCCTAGAACTACTCTAGCTCTAGCACGCTTAACTCTCATAACCTCTTGGATCTTGCTACCATCCAAAATGCTATAGCCGGGTTAAGAGATTTAGTCCTATTATATCATTTATATATAGGACTAATCCAAATTTCGGGGGTGTCACATTCTTCCCCCCTTTATGCCCTGACGTCCACGTCAGACTCAAGCACACTCACTAGTACCAGGTGATGTGAGACTCGTCTCGCTAGCCGTAGCTGACCTTGTGGGGAGCTGCACTCCACCCACAACGGTCATTAGCCGGGGAGCCTCGCTCTACCCGCTATATAACCCTGGCTCAGCCGAGACTCATCTCACATTTCCGGTTGGTGAATGGCTCTGATACCAATTGTGACGCCCCAACTTCCCAGAGGGTCACCCATCCTAGAACTACTCTAGCTCTAGCACGCTTAACTCTCTTAAACTCTTGGGTGTTGCTACCACCCAAAATGCTATAGCCGGGTTAAGAGATTTAGTCCTATTATATCATTTATATATATGACTAATCCAAATTCCGGGGGTGTCACACAAAGGAAGACGCCGCCCGTTTTACTGTTGAAAAAATGAAGTCTAAATTCGATTTGCAGATTAAAGATGTAAATTACGAGGACTATATATTGTACAAAAATATGCACAATGACGTTACTGCCCAGTATGCCGATCTCTTGACTCGGTTCAATAACCTAACCCAAGAATACAATGGACTAAAAGATTGCTACACTTCTGCTCTTGCTGACAACGCCAAATTTGTAAGTGAGCGACTAAAAATGCATCGTACAATCGATGAGCACCGCGCGACCATCAACTCTCTTCGTCGGGGCTGCTCTGTTTCTCCAACGGGTCCATCTGAAGAAGACTCTGCTTCTGAAAATTAGACTCACTTTGTGTCTTAGTGGCATTCCTTTGTCTCTTTCTTTTTAGTTATAAATATGGATCACATTCCTTTTTGCGTTAAGGAATTGGGAATGGCTATATTTTGAATTTCAAGTTTTACCGAAAATTGTAATAAATCTACTGAACTTTGGTGTTCTAAATACATATTTTGATACAGGAACGGGCATCTAAATAGGTGTTTCAATGGAAGATCGTATAGTAATTTGGATACACAAGAATTTACAGAATCAAGATTAGGAATCCTTCCTTTGATGTACATAGTTTTAATTACTATAGCACAAGGTAAGCGTGGTCTATTTGCTCTTTTCGAATTGGGACATCAAGACATGAGTAAGTTTTTAACTGTCAGAATTGGTGTTTGACCCTATGGTGATTTCTACTGTACGGTTTGTTAGACTGCTGAGTGCTGGACTTAGTTTGGAAGCTTTTACCTGGTGTGTACTGTTTGAAAACATGCTCCAAATTTGACTTCTATTTCCTGGTAAGAGGTTAATAGATAGTTGGAGTGATGCGATTTATATGCATGAGTATATATACATGCAGAGTTGAGAGCAACGAAAGCAAAATTTAAAGTATAAACAAATGCTTACTTGGAGATGTTGTTTGTATTTTAAGTGGGTATTCCTCTCGCTCGAAAGAAAAATGCAAAATTTATACCTCGCTATTTTAAGGAATCTTTATGCTTCTTTGCTATTTAATTTAGGCTCTTGCTGATTTAGGCTTCCCGGGCCTTAAACAACCAATCTCCACAGTCAATTGGTATTGTTCACTGCATGGTTGAAGATAATATACAGTTCAAAGTACTTGCATTGTTTTAGGCTACAATTTTGCTATTCTTGCTTTGGACTGAGGTGCAAACTTGCATGTATCTGTATTTCTATGTCAAGTTAATAAAATCCTTTTTAGTAGTGACGCTAGGGTTATATGAGGCGATGATGATACAATGCTGCTCATTTGAACAACGGTTATTTATGATGTTCGGTTATTCGAGGAGGCAACTATTGCAACCATTTCACTCTTGATACAATTTTCACATCATAAAAGTTTTATGGTAAGGCATCTTGGACGGCCTAAGGTAACTATTGCAACTATTTCAGCATACCTGAGCCTCTATTACTTACTCTTTACTATTATCTGTTGTTTGCTCTCTACTTTGGTTGACAAAAGAATGGTTGCCTGTCGAAAATTAGTGCAATATTGCTTAATACTTTACTTAAAATCAGTGGTATTTACCTTCCTTCTTTTCTTCTCTTTATTTCTTTCTTTTGGTACCCTGTTTTGCTATACAAATTTTAATTTGCCACTACTTGCTATATGAATGTTGGCTAATGTGGGCTACACTCTCTTTAATTACCTATTGCTAACCTATAGCTGCTAAGCAAGTAAGAAAGCAAAAGAAAAAAAAGAAAGAGTTGATAGCTTCATGTCTTTTGATGTGTCTACGCAGTTTGCTCACTGTTTGATGTGTTTTGACGTATCTAAATCATTTTTTCCCTTTTTCGGATTGTACTTTTCTTTTTTCCTGATGTCTTCTAAATTGTGATTCCCCCCCCCCCCCCCCCCCCCCCCCCCCCCTTTTTTACTTACCTATGAGTTGTTGAGCTGGTTCTTCTAATTCATGACTTGAACCAATGCAATTTCTTAATGCATGTAAGTCAAAGATTACATCAAAGTGAGGTCCGTCTCTAAATGTAGTCAATTGGTCTATCATTTATGATTTGGTTTACGTCATATGTTGGCCGAATATTTTCTGGAATTGTGTTTGGATATGGTTACTTTTCTTCTCTTTGTTCCTTTCTTTTGGTACCCTGTTTTGCTATACAAATTTTAATTTGCCACTACTTTCTATATGAATGTTGACTAATGTGGGTTACACTCTCTTTAATTACCTATTGCTAACCTATATCGGCTAAGCAAGTAAGAAAGCAAAAGAAAAAAAAGAAAGAGTTGATAGCTTCATGTCTTTTGATGTGTCTACGTAGTTTGCTCACTGTTTGATTTGTTTTGACGTACCTAAGCCGTTTTTTTTTTTCTTTTGTTTTTTTTCCTGGATTGTACATTTCTTTTTTCTTGATGTATTCTAAATGTAGTCAATTGGTCTATCATGTGAGTCTAGAAGCTTAAGCAAATTTTCACTAAATGGGCCTAGAAGATCAAACACTCACAAAAATTGTCAGCTTCAAGATAACTTTATTCCCAGCCCGAATAAACGACAATCATGATTTTGGTTTCTATAAGCTTGTACAACATTCGTTCATGTTTACCAATATGGATCTACTACTCAAATGCAAAACATTGATTTGTATACGAAATACTTATATGTTTGAAGCTTTTAAAAAGCATGAATTTAGGTAGGAAGTAATAAAACCTTGATAAATAAGAAACGCCAAAAGCGTGGTGCTTCCAAATGGAAGGTACTTGTTCTTATAGAATTAGGTAATTTGCGAGATGCATTGAAGAAATAAGAATTCATACATAAATTAAATCGCTGCAATCATTAAGAAACAAATGAAAGATTCAAGAAGAAACATCCGACTGCTCTGTTGCTAAATTATGGATTATTCAAAGTTAGAATTGTATACTCTCTATATATATAAGAATAGGTAAGGGAAAAAAAGAGCGTGCAGTATAAAGCAATCAAACCTTACCAACATACGCCATAAGTTAAACCTCCACAATTTAGAAGACATCAAGAAAAGAGAAATGTACAATCCGAAAAAAGGGAAAAAACGGCTTAGGTACGTCAAAGCAAATCAAATAGTGAGGAAACTGTGTAGACACATCAAAAGACATGAAGCTATCAACTCTTTCTTTCTTTTCTTTTGCTTTCTTACCTGCTTAGCAGCTGTAGGTTAGCAATAGATAATTAAAGAGAGTGTAACCCACATTAACCAACATTCATATAGAAAGTAGTGCCAAATTAAAATTTGTATAGCAAAACAGGGTACGAAAAGAAAGGAACAAAGAGAAGAAAAGTAACTATATCCAAGCACAATTCCAGATAAATATTCGGCCAACATATGACGTAAACCAAATCGTAAACGATAGACCAATCAACTACATTTAAAGACGAACCTCACTTTCATGCAATCTTTGACTTACATGCATTAAGAAATTACGTTGGTTCAAGTCATGAATTAGAAGAACCAGCTCAATAACTCATAGGTAAGTAAAAAGGGGAGGGAAAAAATCACTATTTAGAAGACAGTAAGAAAAAAAAAATGTACAATCCAAAAGAAAGGGAAAAAAAACGGCCTAGATACGTTAGAACAAATCAAACAGCGAGCAAACTGCGTAGGCAAATCGAAAGACATTAAGCTATCAACTCTCTCTTTTTTTTTTCTTTTGCTTTCTTACTTGCTTAGCAGCTATAGGTTAGCAGTAGGTAATTAAAGAGAGTGTAACCCACATTAGCCAACATTCATATAAAGAGTAGTGGCAAATTAAAATTTGTATAGTAAAACAGGATACCAAAAAAATGGAACAAAGAGAAGAAAAGAAGGAAGGTAAATAGCATTGATTTTAAGTAAAGTATTAAGCAATATTGCGCTGATTTTCGACAGGCAACCATTCTTTTGTCAACCAAAGTAGAGAGCAAACAACAAATAATAGTAAAGAGTAAGTAATAGAGGCTCAAGTATGCTCTTATATATACTTTTGGTTAATCACATTAATATCTATCCACAAATCCTGTACTTTTCGATCCAAGATTCTATCAAAAGTGAAATAGTTGCAATAGTTATCTTAGGCCGTCCAACATGCCTTACCATAAAACTCTTATGATATGAAAATTCTATCAAGAGTGAAATGGTTGCAATAGTTGCCTTAGGCCATCCAAGTTGCCTTACTATAAAACTCTTATGATATGACCCAATATTCGAAGGAAAGTAGACAGATTCAGGTTTGCGCCAACTCGAATAACCGAACATCATAAATAACCGCTGTTCAAATGAGCAGCATTGTATCATCATCGCCTCATATAACCCTAGCGTCACTACTAAAAAGGATTTTATTAACTTCACATCAAAATACAGATACATGCAAGTTTGCTCCTCAGTCCAAAGCAAGAATAGCAAAATTGTAGCCTCAAACAATGCAAGTACTCTGAACGGTATATTATCTCCAACCATTCAGTGAACAGTACCAATTGACAGTGGAGATTGGTTGTTTTAAGGCCGTCTAAAATTACCAATATTTTTCTAGTGCATCAAATTTCACTCACCTATCAATTGTGTTTCCAAGAAATGCTGCTTTATTTTTTTTAGGAAACAACTAAAATTTCCCACCCAACATGACCTAGCATATACCGAGAGCCCAAACAACTCGGAGTTATTCTCCAATTCTTTTAATTATACATGCATCATCAAAATATTAAAGATTTTTTATGATCTTTGAGAACCACCAATATAAAACTATAAAATTAAGTAGACAATTGTACAAAAGTAATATTAGATGCAAATCCGATTCCATAGTACAAAAGGGAATGGAAAGTAGCAAACATTTTCATAAAGTTAACATTAGATGTTTTTTATACTCCCAATTCCATAGCACAAAAGGACTTGGGGGAGGCCGGCAGGGACTACCATTCTTGTATAGTTAATGGTAGATGTTATATTTTACAAATGACCCTGCGCCTATAGAAGGCCCTGCGCCTAAGAAGCAGATCCTGCTTTAGATGGATCGGGGAGGGCAGCAAGTTGCTCAGCGTGAAGCGAATGTATGGTCATACGGTATTCGTCGATTGTATGACGCATTTTCGACTGCTCAGCTATCAATTCTGTTTTTTCACAAACGACGGCAACGTAAGAACTTTTTAAAAGACTATATTCCTGTTCCAAGTTCTTAAACCGCATCAAAAGATCGGAATGTTGAGTCGGGGCATGGTCGTATAAATTTTTATAGAACATATATTCTTCATAATTTGCATCCCTTATGTGTAGGTCAAATTCACTCTTCATTTTTTGCACGGTTGCACGTGCAGCGTCCTCTTTAGCAAGTAACACATCGGGGGACGGGCTACTCCAGCAACGGACGGTTTCGATCATTCCACAATCACGCGGAATCGGAAGATCTATGTAGGCCAAGAACCACCCTTCGGCAGCAACAGTGATCTCGCATCGAGGAGTCTCTATAGCTAGTTTTTCAGCTATTTCCTCAAGCAACTTACAATATGAAATTTCAACAATCGGCATCACAAGAATAGCAGCCGAGGTAAACACTGGAGAAAGAAATTAGGACATGGAAGGGAAGTCAAGAAAAGTGCACAACAGGGACCTTCGGAAGGACTTATTAAAAACAAATCAGACTAAAGGTTATTAAAAACAAATCAGACTAAAGGCAAGTACACGGGTGCAATGTACATCAACTATGAAAAATTACCAGAGCCTAATTTCCCTTCTATATACATGACAATCCCTAATTTCCCTTCTATATATGTGATTTACATAGATTCATGAAACGTCACTACTATCATTTATAATTTTTGGACATAAGGATATGCATTTTGATTTATTTTACATAGATTAATAAAACAAATAAATATTAAAGAGATTTTCTTCAAGAAACAACAACAAATTCTATACAAAAATCAACCATAATAAAAAAATACAAAATTTTCTACGAAAATTGACACGACCATCAAACAGTGCACAAAATCAATAATCAGAGAACGGCATTTTAAAACTCCCAGTAACTAAGCACATTTTGGCAGAAATCGAAGGTAACCTATTTAGGGATATGATCTTACCAAGCAAAGAAGCAGACAGTAAAATTATAGAAGAGAGCTGTCCTCCAAGAAGGCAAGAAATAACGAAGCCATTCTTGGACATAAGGATATGCATTTTGATTTATTTTACATAGATTAATAAAACATATATATATATATATATATATATATATATATATATATATATATATATATATATATATATATTAAAAAGATTTTCTTCAAGAAACAACAATAAATTCTCTACAAAAATCAACCATAATAAAAAAACACAAAACTTTCTACGAAAATTGACACGACCATCAAACAATGCACAAAATCAATACCATGATTGGGCCGGGAAGGGGGGGGGGGGGGCGGGGAGGGGGGGGGGGGGCGTAACACATGCGTCATGCTACAAGCCCGACGTACGGACTCTCGAAATTCCGCACAGGGGGGATCGCGACACGCACCGCGGCCCACGCGGGCTGCCCCACGAACCGCGCGGGCTGCCCCCTCCGTACAGCGAGCCGTACACATACCAAGCCGTCGTCATCCTGTGATCCGACCGGCTCTCTAGAAGGGAGCAGAGAGAGGAGATAAACCCCTGTAGAAGAGGGGAGAGGAAAATTGAGAAGGGAAAACCCATGTGCAGGTGCCGAGAATCGGGGGAGAGAAGAGGGAGAAACCCTCTGCGCGGAGAGAGAAGGAGAGAGGCTAAACCCATGTGCAGCGGGGGAGATAAGAGGGGAAACCCTCTGCGCAGAGAGAAGGAGAGAGGGTAAACCCAGAGAGAGGGTAAACCCATGTGGAGGGAACCCTCTGTGCGGAGAGAGAAGGAGATAGGGTAACACATGCGTCATGCTACAAGCCCGACGTACGGACTCTCGGAATTCCGCACAGGGGGGATCGCGACACGCACCGCGGCCCACGCGGGCTGCCCCACGAACCGCGCGGGCTGCCCCCTCCGTACAGCGAGCTGTACACATACCAAGCCGTCGTCATCCTGTGATCCGACCGGCTCTCTAGAAGGGAGCAGAGAGAGGAGATAAGCCCCTGTAGAAGAGGGGAGAGGAAAATGGAGAAGGGAAAACCCATGTGCAGGTGCCGAGAATCCGGGGAGAGAAGAGGGAGAAACCCTCTGCGCGGAGAGAGAAGGAGAGAGGCTAAACCCATGTGCAGCGGGGGAGAGAAGAGGGGAAACCCTCTGCGCAGAGAGAGAAGGAGAGAGGGTAAACCCAGAGAGAGGGTAAACCCATGTGGAGGGGACCCTCTGTGCGGAGAGAGAAGGAGATAGGGTAAAGCCATGTGTAGGGGAGACAAAACCATGTGCGCAGAAAAGGCGCGCAAGGGGCGAGCGAGCGAGCGAGCGAAAATCCTGAGAAGACGACACGTCAGCACTTCAATATTCAAGAAGCGGACACGTGGCCACAGTAGAACTGAGAATTCATTCTCTTTATAGATCTGTGGTAGCGTCCAAAATTATTATTATTATTATTATTATTATTATTTTGGACTATATGTAACTAAAATTTTACTCCTATAAAATCCCATTACATCCCCCGGAATAAAAACCGGAAAATGCTATGTGTACACCCCTTTCGGGGTGTACATCATACACCCCACCCATCTAAGGGTGGGGGTGTGATGATGGGTCACTTGATGTGACCCGTAAAAAGTATCGCCACCATTAAAATGGTGGAGGTGTATGATATACACCCCTTCGGGGTGTACAGATAGCATTGCTCATAAAAACCTATTTACAATACTTTATTTTTTTACGCAAGTAACACACCATTATCCCATTCTCGCCCCTTCGCTCTCCCAAACCCCATCAACAATGGCTGCTACCGTCGTCTCCTCCCTCCGAAACCCTAACCCTAACCCTAACCCTAATCCACGACGACCCTTTCTCGGCTCCCCCTTCCCCAAACCCCTCTTCCTCCTCCTCCCCCCCTCTCCCCTCCGCTTCAAAACCCTAACCCTAAAGGCTTCCTCCTCCCTCGCCCCTCCCCCTCCTCTCCTCTCCTCCTCCACCCGCACTCTCACCACCCTCCTCTCCCTCGCCCTCTCCGCCTTTCGCGCCCTCCTCCCCCGCTTCGTCGCCGCGCCGCCGCCGCCGCAGCTCTCCCTCTCCTCCGTGGGTGGCCCCCTCTTCTTCGCCGCGCTCCGCGACCGCCCCTCCGGGTACCTCAACACGCCGCTGACCGTCGTCGCCGCGGGCATGGCCAAGTGGCTCGACATTTACAGCGGCGTCCTCATGGTCCGGGTCCTGCTCAGCTGGTTCCCCAACATCCCTTGGGATCGCCAGCCCCTCTCGGCGATCCGGGACCTCTGCGACCCCTACCTCAACCTCTTCCGGAACATCATCCCGCCGGTGTTCGATACCCTCGACGTTAGCCCTCTTCTCGCCTTCGCCGTGTTGGGGACTCTCAGCTCGATCCTCAACAACAGTCGCGGGATGTATTGAAGGTGACTCCCTTTGCTCCGTTTTGATTCCTTTGCTGTAAGCTTTAGTATTGCTTTTGGTTCCGATATAAGCAAAAGAAAAATTGTATTTGGTTTAGTAAACTGAAATAACAAGAATAAAAGGATTGCTCTAAAAGGATTAAACTTTGGGTATATATAAGTAGTGTTTGCTAATACAAATAAAAAATGGCAGTTGCGAGTTATATACTAGTTGAAATAACGTAATATAAAATCATGCACTTTCTTTTAAACATAATTTACAGAATGAAAACAACGACCCCGTAATAATGTTTGCATAAAATTAAGCATGCCGACGTTCCAATGACAAACAGTATGAAACCGGATAGAAGTTCATACACAATATTATTCATTTTAGCGTAAATTATAAACATCCAAACCAACAAAGCGAGAGGCATGCATAACATCATAATTATCTCATATTACATCCAAACCAACTTTCAGCCGAGAGATGTAGTAAGCAAAGGTGCGTTTGTTAAGTAACATATACAACATCCTAATTATCTCTAACAATGAAAAATCATCATGCAGAGTGGGTTTGTTATACATTCACACATCACAATCTCATTATTTGCATACATTTGCATACGATACCATGCAGACTGTTAATTAAACCCAAATGTTTTTCATATCTAACTTTTACTATTTCACAACTGCCCAGTTATACTTGTGCGAAGATCGTCGCCCCTGCATGACTCTGTTGTACTGCCACAAAAACTCGTGTCATCCTCTTCAACTTTTGTAGGCTATGGGTCCAACTCTTCGTTAAAATATCGATCATTTCCTTGGTGTCGCTGAATAAAATTGTGTTATGCAACACGCCATAGCAATAAGACATTAAACTTTATATGGAAACGGTGTTGCAATATTAAAAATTTTGAACTGCTTCTTCAATATTCCAAATGCTTTCTCCATCACATTCCGTAATTGAGCATGTCGATGATTATACTGGTCGCGCGGACTTTGATGAGTGCGACCATGTGTGTTACCATCAAATTGACTAAGATGGTATCGCTCGCCTCGATATAGCGCTAGAAATCTATATGTATTTGCATACACTGAATCTACCAAGTAATATTTGCCTGTGGATTTCACCATACATGTTCATTAATATCAATTCAGTCTTATCTTTCACAAAAATATAAATATAATGTAAAATATGAATAATCCGCATACCTTCAGACATTGTGAAACCTCCGCTTTCGCAAGCCCATCTGAGTACTCGCATATCAGCCGCTGAACTTTTCGAATCTGTGCAGACAAATAGAAAGTGATGATCAAATGATACGGTAGTCATCATATTTTGAGATGTGAATTCTTTGCGGTAATGAAATATGGATTGCTTGCTCTTGCTAACAACCATAAAAATATGTGTTTCGTCCGGCGCACAAATTGAATTCTGCCAGTAAACATGGCACATATCAAAATAATTAATAATAAATCAAAGTGACACTTAAGTACAACGATAAATATATATGCTACCAAACCTTGAATAGATGAAAATTTGCATTATTCCTAATTCGGGAATGCACCGAAGCATTACTTGGCGGGAGCGTTAGGTATTCGTTTTCATCATCACAATTCCCCGAAGCACATTGTTGAAATATCGGATAATTGTTTCACTCAAATGTTGAAATGTTTTTGTTATTACTCTATTTGCCACACTATGGCCTACGCAAAAAAGAAAAATTGCTAATTCTTCATCAGCTGTCATATTTCTCGTGTTGTGTGCCAACCCTTTTCCTACTAGCTTGCCAACCCTTTTCCTACTAGCTCATAGCGCAGTGAAATGAATGTCGTGGTCGTCATTCGAAAGTGATTGTACCTACGGTTAGGATGGCCGTTCAAGATATCACAAATTAGCTGATGACCTGCAAAAGGCCTAGTACGATACTATTGCTTGTTTACGGTGTTACTATATGTCAAGTATTCTTGGTTCATTAGCATCACAAATACATCATCCCAATAGTCGTCGTCCTCATCTAATATTGTCATGAGATTGGTTATAATTGATGATGAAAACACTGTACGATATAATGACTCACCCATCACTGCTACAGGCAATTCATAGATATGACGACCATAATGGCATCACGTGAAGTACAAAAATATCATTATATAGACTTAACATCAACTCGGTATACGAATTAGAGTTACTAATCATAAACTGTTGCAAGTAAATAGAATTCTCGACAAGGCATTTTCAGCAGATATGGAAACACATTAGACAGTACTGAGACATAACATGCATATGTAATGAAAAGACATAAAGTAAAAGCTAAAAGCAATGACCGAAATCTCTAGTGTCCTACAAGCCCGGAAAGTATTGCTTATACAGAATATTTTGCATTGCAACTTGTCGATCAACCCACATAAATGCTAGCTTGTCAGTCATTGCCATAAAAAGTTGACGATTTTTATCGTCTTTCAAAGCATCACCAGCAGCCAACACTTTTTCAGCAGTGATCCCAGGCAGAGCATACACGCGGCTCATGCATGCCTCGATGGTTGGAATATTTGCTCGATTGGTCAGTTTGGTTTGATATATTTGCCTTACGAGCTCAAGTTTTTGTTTCCCAATTTCAACCATGTCTGTAATGACATCACTCCCAACTTCACTCTTTCGCCTTGGTCCCACAGATGACGAGGCAGTTTTTTTTTTGAGGATTCGTGGGTTGTAGGGAACGTGGTCTTTTCCCCGCAGAGTTATGGCCGGAACCACTCGCGCTTGCACTGGCATTTGTGTTTCCATGAGGAGGGCTCGGCGATCGGGAAGTTTGCGTTGATATGATATTTGGATTGAAAGGTGACCCAAACGACCCTGCTTCAAATAGATTAAGAGATTGCATACGGACATTCTAACTCCAAGTACAATATTATTATCCTCACCAGAGGAAGATAAGGATGAACTGTCAATTGTGGGAGCTGCAAGCATTTTAGACGAAAAGTCGTATCATCCAATAGCTGTGGTCTTTTCTGTCAAGAACTCTAGGTTCTTATATGCCGGAAAGGGTTTATCCCGATATTTTTCGTATGCCGGATTCTCCTGGACAAAGATAATTTTGAACATTAAAGCAATATATTAATTAATTGTAATTAGTAGTAGAAAGTTTGATATTTTAAATTTACCGCTAGTACTGCATCCTAGTCACTTGGGTCACCTGCTGTCGGGATATTCTGAATAAAATTCCATCCCCATCCACTCTTATTTGTTAAGGAGTTGTAAAGCATGAAACTCCTTTTTAGAACTTTGAGCCGATTCTTTATTTGGTCCTTTGACAGATTTATATTATTCCTCGAGTTGAATTCGAAAACTATCCTAATCCAGGCTAGGTTAGTGAAGGACCGGTTAACGTTGTTACCTAAGGTATGCTCCTTAGTCAGCAAACACAACAAAACTTGCGTCCATAGTATCAGTCCAATTTTGGGTTCGCGTCTACGTTTGGGGACGCATTCGGCAACTAGCATCCAGATTAACAATCTCATATTGAGGGGCCTCGAAGACCACTCCTTTCTTATGGACTGTCTTTGAATGTTTCTTGAATGGATGCATCTGTGCGAAAATGGTCTATAGTTCACACAAGTTTTATTGCTAATAGACAAAAGTAATTATGCATGACTTTCACTAACATAGCAAGCAATATATGTACAGAAAATTGCCGAGTCATAAGAATATGTAAAGATTGCAAAACTTAAATGGATATATTATATGATGTATAATAAGGCAAAGGCACAAGTATAACTAACGTACATGTTAATGTGCATTATAACTAATAGTGACAAACAACAAAATTGCCTAAGTACAACAAGCATACAGGTTGAATCTTAGCATTATTAATAAACGGTCTTCTGTAGAATGATTAACTTTCCAACAAATGCATAGCATTCTCGTCAATGTCCTATTATGGCAAATGAAGCATAGAAAGGATGAACTTCCTAGAAATATACGTATTTGTGGTGGATAGTTTGATTTGAGGCTTATGTTTTTAATTGGCTCAAGTGATTGCCAAGTAGCATGGGGGTGCAGTGGATTGTAAATCCATGCCATTCATCAAATACTTATGACAACCGTCATCATCAACGAAATTTTTTAGGAATCATTCTTTTAATACCATTTTGCCGCTAGTAAATTGCATATACGTACCATCCGGACTAAACATATCGGTCAATTAGCTTCACATGCAAATAAACGGATGCAAATCATCACGTAATGTAGCAGGTAACGTCACAAGTAGGACATAACATAGGAAGGCATCATGAGCACGGAAGAAACAATAGCAAATAAAATTGTGTCATCGGAACAACATGTAAAATTTTGTACATGTCAATAGAATCATGGATAGCAGAACTATATGTGAGAGTAATTATACCTTACGCAATATAAATGTTATGCAATGGCAACAACCAAATGTGATCCGGACTGTACAGTTCGAGCAGAGGGATGCATAGTTAAAAGCTCTTGCTTGGGGATCGGCAGCATACATCCATTAATTGCAGACGGGCAATAGCTACAAACAAAACACAAAAAACCAACACACAATGCACATGTATGTAATTCGCACACAACGGATCAGATGGTCGGGTTTTATCTTGTAGGATGGGTTTCAAAGGTGGCAACCCGCGGAGGTCGGCAACGGCGCGGAGAGCTGAGTGCGGAGAAAATGAAGGTGTCGCAGGCAGGGAAATGGCACACAGGCGATCGGGATGGAGGAAAAGGCTGCAAACAGAGATCAGCAGAGAAGTTAGATTCCCAAGCAGGAAATGACACACAGGGGATCGGGGGCGTGAAAAAGGCCATAGAGAGACCCGAGCGGCGCGAATGATGGATTCCCACTCACGGAATGCCACAGAGGTGATCGAGGGCGACGATAATGGTGCACAGAGAATAGATCTAAACAGGCGTTCGGAACGAGGGAGGGAAGAAGGTGTTCGGCTCGATCTCAGGCACAACTTGCTTGGGGGCAAAGGAGCAGCACGATGGGAAGTCGGCCTTGACGAGAGGCAACCCAACGCTGAGTTTCTGAGGAACTGCGCACAGATCGACACCTAGGATTACAATCCGAAGACTTCGGGCGCGGAGTTGAAGAACTCCAACGCAGAGGCTCGGAAGAGATGTGGATTGGAGAGGAGAGGGAGAGCTGAGGACCCATGAAGTTAGTAGGAGGTGAGGGAAAGGGATCTAGAGATTTGCGGGGAGGTGAGGGAGAAGGTATTCCACAGCGGAGGGGAGGAAGAGGGGGCTTGGGAGGAAGGAGATGAGGAAAGGAATGCCTCGGGTTCCACGAAGGGCAAGAAGCATGGATGGTTGGAACACCTTGTTCCACCACCCTTAACGGGTTATTCCAGGAATAACCCGTTAAGGGTGGGAACTACAGTTCCCACTCACCCTTACTTTTGTTTGGGTATGTGTGGGGCGGGGGGGTTGGGGAATATCTCCTTACCCCCTCCCCCCCCCCCCCCCCCCCCCCCCCCCCCGCCCCCGGCCTTTTAACCCCAATCCAAATGGTGCCTAGGGTTCTTTGAGCTGTTACTGTGAGTGAATTCAAATTTGATATGAATAAGACGTTGATTTTGTCATGCTTCATCCTTCGTAGAATCGTTGGGGTATTGAACCTCTACATGTTAGCGGCTAGTATTGCAATCTCCGATTTCACGACTAATCCTTATAATCCTTGCTCAAAATTTATTTCATTATTTGCACACTAGCTCTGTGGATTAGATTTTTACTCGACAGATCTCGGAACAGGATTGCACTGCTTTACTTTGTTTCCCGTAATTTGTTTCAGCAGAGATAACTAAAGAGAAAGTTGCTAGATTGTCTGACAGACTGTGAGTGCTGGTGTTAAGCATTTTCTTTTCTTTGGTTTTAATGACTTTCTGTTTGCTGCATCGGTTTATTCCCATTCTTGATAGAAGAAAGTTGCTTGAAATCTGACTATTTTCAGGTGCTTTGAAAATTAGACTTGCGTCCATGATGTAATCTAATTTTTTTTTGCTGCTGCTGCTGCTGTGGCTCAATTGTTAAAGATCCATATGTTGTACCCTTGTTATGAGAGAGAAGGATATGACTGCTAATTTCTACGTCATTTTGTGAAATTCCTGATGATTGGGCTTATCTTTTCTTGCATTACTTGTGAAAGTCTACGTGGCAAGGATTTAGGTGCCGTGACACGGGTCGTGCTGAAAATTTACTAGTATGGTACGGCGCTGTGTGTCGGGTTGTGCCGATGTGTGCCGGTCATAAAAAATACATGTGTGCTGAGACACAACGATATGAAATATTTACTTTTTTTAACAACAAAATATTCTATTTGTTTATTATATATTTTTATCAAATATTCTGAATTTTAATGAGAAGATTACTTACTAATTAAAAGAAAAGAAAGTTTTGAGTTGAGTCATCGACACGAAGGCTGTATCGTGCCGATATCTTGTTGACACGATATGGTATGATAGATACGGCCTGTACCGATGGGCGCTTAAATCCTTGCTACGTGGGTAACTTTATATAATCATTAGCCTGCTATTTAATAGAATATGTGAAAAAAAGTGTAATCATTTGTTATTTAATATAATATGTGAAAAAAAGTATAATCATTAGTTGATTGCCAAATGCCAATATATCTCAATTTTCGGATAGTGCAGGTATCCATCTAGTTAAAGAGTAGAGGAAATTCCAAAGTTCTACAATTATTTCTGATGAACTTTGTCACATGAGGTGCTCTTTGACATAAAATTATGACACTGACATTGCCTTATTCACAGATTATTGGTGGCTATGTGACCACAGGGTGTTGTTTAGATTTTGGAATATGACTGGAAAATATAGTAACTTTGGAGTTATTAAGAAGATTAATCTGTGAGACTTCTGAGTATATGTAAGTTAGGTCCAAAACTAACATGCTCTTGCTTTAGCTGGGTCTGGATTTTCTAGTTTGTTAGCATCAAATCTTGTCCATCAACAGTTTAATGAGTCTGATTAGAGATTTAATAGATGGGTAGTTTGCTTGTTGTCCGGAGTCAGGAACTGGTGATCGATAGTTGTACGGATGCCTACCATTTTGATGCTATCAAGATCTGAATAGGTTTTTCTGGATGCGATGTGATCAAACCTTGACGTTGTGCAATCAATGTCCTCTATATTTTGTTCAGATTATGCATAGTTCTACCACGATATGATATTAGTTAATAAATGTTTGTTGCGGTTCTTTTCGATATAATCCAGTTGTTATTAGGGGATTCGAGGAAATCATCTTGCAATGTGCAAGTTGAATTTGTAACTGGATCGAGTTTTAATCTCTCAAGACATTTTGGCCCCCTTGCTTCATTTTTCATCTATTTTTCATGTTATTATTCATCTCGTTTTTTCTTCCCCTCTTTTTTCTTTTTCTCCTTCTTTCCCATTGGCATTTATAAATATCTACATTTGAAGACCACAGCGAAGCTATCTCAGATGCATGAAGCTGAAGTTAGAGGCTCGAAGGTGAGTACCGTATTTGTATCTTTTCTTTCTTTACTACTATAAAGATACATAATTTCTTCTAGTGCCGCCGTAGAGAAGAAGCATATGCTAGCAAAGTCTCTCATGCATGGTATTCGGTGGTCCGTCAGACTCGTTTGTTTTCTTTCGTTGCCTCAGAAAGTGGACTAATGAATAATGTGGTCGACAAAATGGCGAAGGGGATTTTATATTTTAAGATGTCGAAATCCTTTTCGTAACTGCAGTTGATTTTCTCATCTGTCTAAATGGATGAGCGCAGTGCAGCCGATTGTTCAGTTCTTGCTGTTCTTCCATTCTCTGACCTTTCTTTTTCTGTGTGTTTACTGCATTTTCTGTGACGCCCCTAATAGTCCCATATCGGATGTGGATGGAATTGTGATTGGGTTTATATAAGATATGGACACTAGTAATAATAACTGGGCTTAAGCAATTTGGGCTGTGGTTTGGGCCCAACGAGTTATTATTGCTAGTGGGCCGGGTCGTTACATTTGGTATCAGAGCCAATAACCAGCCGGAAGTGTGCGACGAGTCTCGGCTGAGTTCGTCTCACATCGCCCGGTGATCTTGGGCTGCTGTGTGTGTGTTTGGGCTGACGAGGACGTCAGGCCTAAACGGGGGAAGTCTGTGACGCCCTCAATAGTCCCACATCGGATGTGAATGGAATTGTGATTGGGTTTATATGAGACATGGACACTAGTAATAATAACTGGGCTTAAGCATTTTGGGCTGTGGTTGGCTCCAACAAGTTATTATTGCTAGTGGGCCGGGTCGTTACATTTTCTTTCTTCTTTTTCTTTTTTTTTTTTACAATCTTATGCATATGGTGCAGGACGGTTGGCGCGCGGAGCCACTAAATATCTGGATCGCTTGCGGTTCTTCGCCGCAGTTTTACGATTACCTAATGGAGTTACACACATGGTAAACTTAATCTGGAAATTCAATTCACATTGCTATTTTGGAAACTGAATCTATGTACACAGTGTTGTGTACCTTCTCCTACTTACCAGTAGAGATGTAAAATATTTGTTTGTATACAATATATTCCAGGCAATTTTATCCCTGCTTTTTGCTCTATATTTTAAATCATAAGGCTGTGTTTGATTGGAACATAACTAAGAACTGTTTATTTTCAGTATAGATATAATTTTTTGGAATAAATAGAAATAAATTTAATTTTACATTTAAATATTTAATTAACGGCTAGATAATTTTAAATACTAATTAATAAAATAATTAGATTAGTTAAAATATTAAATTAATTTAAAAGTTAATATAATAATTAAAATTATATTTATTTTAATTAAGTTTGTTCATGGGAATAAGTTTGTTTCAGAGGAAAAAAAAAAAAAAAAAATCAGAAGTTTGGTTGAGATTCGTGGGTGCTGTATCTGTACGGTTTAAGTGAATTGGTTGTATATTTCTAACCGCTTGAATTTTTAAGATTAATAATTAGCGTCAACGATTCAACGATATGCTTTCCAAATAAAAATGTTTTTTATTATAAAACGACTAGCTTATTTCCTTTCAATAGATTACTGATCAAATAGTTCAATAGTTCAAATAATGCAAAAGGGACCATGGATCCCATTGCAACATATACAAGGTTTAAAATGGAAATTTAAATTACAAAGTCACAATATTTAAATCGAAACTAAATTTGCATCATGATGAAATTTGATTGTAACCATATGATTTTAATTTAATATATGATTATTTGATTTTCTTTTCAATTTGGTTTTGAAATTAAACAAAGTTAAAATTTAAATTTCTAACAATTTTATCAAATTGAAAAAAAGTTGAATCAAATTATGTTATCTACTTTGGTTCTATGTAATTATTTTTTTTTTTTTTTTTTGAGTTTGGACTTTTGAACTTTACCAAATAATTCAATATAGCACTCTTTTCAAGTGAACATATTAAATGTATAATCTTTTTGATCAGATGTTATATACATAATTCTGTAACATTTCACGATATAAAAAAATTTATTTATTTTTTTCAATTTTGATAATTAAGCATGACTAGTGAAAAATAATTTTAATGTTTATTCTTTTTTTATATGTTAGATTATAAAAAAAAAAAATTATTGCCGTTTTAAAGTTTATATCAAAATAATTTGATAAGGTTTCAAAAGTATAATTGTTAAAAGTGAAAGTTTACGTTCGTGTTTGCAAAACAGCTAAACTCTAGGGGTCTCTGAACATTTTTATCCACGTGCTTCGCAGGTGATAGATCCTCCACTATAAAACCCGCTCGAACCCTACTCCAAACCCTAGCACGTCGCCGCCTCTTCTCGGAAGAACACTCCTCACCTCTCCTCCAACAATGGTGAACTCCCTCTTCCTCCTCTCTCTTTGAGATCTCTCGAAACCCTAGATCTCGATCTCTCTCTCACACACACATTCTCTCTCTCTCTTTCGATTGCCTATGCAGGCCGACGTGGACGCCGATGTCACGGCGGGGCAGCCGAAGAAGAGGACGTTCAGGAAGTTCAGCTTCAGAGGGGTCGACCTCGACGCGCTCCTCGACATGTCCACCGACGAGCTCGTCAAGCTCTTCCATGCTAGGGCTCGGAGGAGGTAACCCTAACTATCGCGTGCCCTTTTCTCTTTTTTTTTTTTTCTTGGGTTTTCTCTTGAGAAATTTGCTAGGGTTTGATTTGATTTGATTTGATTGGATTGGATTAGGTTTCAGCGCGGATTGAAGCGGAAGCCGATGGCTTTGATCAAGAAGTTACGCAAGGCGGTGAGTTTTGTTGATCTCTTCTTTCTCTTACTACCTGTATTGTATTTGTTTTTCCTCTATGTTACTTGTTTGTGGTTGTTTATTGCTTTAGGTTTGGATTTTGTGTCTATAATTTGTATGATTTTTGTGTAAATTGAGTGGATCTGGTGTAAATATATCGTATTGCGCTAAGTCGAAGAATTTGTATATATATGGTGCCTTCTTTCTTGGATGTTGATATTTCCTTGTCATATGGAGATTTTTGTAGGAACCTTGTGACCTTTACTGGCATATGCCTTTCTATTTGGTTTATGCAAGAACTGTTTAGCTATTACTTCCTTGTATATGTTTTATGTTCTAGCACTTTTAGTTGTTTTTGATGATCAATTGTGTACATTTTTTTTTTCAAGGGTTGCCCAGAGAGCTTATTTGAAGTGGTATGTGTGTGTATGTTTTCTTTTAATATATTTTAACATGTTGATACTTCAGCTCTTGTTGGTTTTGGGAACTAGACGGTCCCAATCTGCATGATTTCCATCTCACTTAGGCTGAAACTCTAATATCACTGTTGAATTTTACCTTCTCTTCAAGGTTTCGAGGACTGAAATTATAAATTTGCCAAATAATGACGATATAGTTTGATTTTATGAGGTTCTTATAGCTCTTTCTTCACTCTTTGCGAGCACCTCTTCTTACCTCTTTTCTGTTTTGACATATTCGCTTCTCTCATTACTATGTTTTGGTAGGTATCTTTCCAATAACTGCTGCTACTTGGCTGTAGATTTATGACACCGTCTCTGTCGGGCAAATTTATAATTTGGCTTAAAAATGAGGCTTTTTTAATTGTCCCGTGACATCGTATAGAGGCTTGGGCCACATGTGACACTTCAATGGTCCCTCATTGGATAATGTGTGAGAGCGTGAGAGCCTTATATATAGCTAGCACATTATAACTAAGAATTTGGGCCTAAGTGTTTTGAGCTAGTGGTTTGAGCCCAAAAAGTTATTGGTGTTAGAGAATCTGATCGTTGTGTTTTGTTTCAGATCCAGAATTGCTAACTAAAAGTGTGAGATAGGTCTTATGTTTGCTGGTGATCTTAGGCTTGTGTGTAATTGGGTCTGACAAGGATGCTAGGGCCTAAATGAGAGGAGTTTATGACATCTCAGTAGTCCCACATCGGATAATATGGAAGAGTGTGAGAACCTTATATATGGTTAGCACATTATAACTAATAATTTCAGCTTTAGCATTTTGGGTCGTTGGTTTGAGCTCAACAAGTCATTAGTGCTGGTGGGTTAGGCCATTACACTATATTTACAACTTGTACATTGTTGGGTTCCATTTTGTATCCTTGTTTCAATTTTCAAGTTTTCCTGCCCTAGCACCAAAATTTTTTGCCTAACCTCATACTCTCAAATTTTTCAATACCCATAAATTGAACGAATATTGTTTGATCTTTGATCTGAATTTTAGTTTAGAATTATTTGAAATAAGTAATAAATCTTTCTTTCTATTTGTATATTTTATTTGAAAATCTCCTGTTGGAAGGTTGAGTGGGTTCCCAATGATAACCAATGATGCTTTGTTGGATATTTTTTTTTTCTCAGTTTTTAGGTTCACAGTTCTCGAGCCATTGTAGAAGGCATTCACGTGTAGATTTGTCGAAATAAGTGAAATACTTTGCATGTTCTTTCAATTTGAAGCAGTGTAATATAGTTCTTCATGATACGAGCAGATGATTCCTCTACATTTTCGTGATTTGCTAGAGCAGTAGCACTGACGAATGGAGTTTTATCAGAGTTAAATCTAGGCTCTTCCTTTCTTTCCCCTGCTGTCTTAAATCAATTGATATGTACAGAAAAAGGAGGCCCCTCCTGGTGAGAAGCCTGAGCCCGTGAGGACTCACCTCCGCAACATGATCATAGTGCCCGAGATGATCGGAAGCATCATCGGGGTGTACAACGGGAAGACGTTCAACCAGGTTGAGATCAAGCCCGAGATGATCGGCCACTACCTCGCAGAGTTCTCCATCTCCTACAAGCCGGTCAAGCATGGCAGGCCCGGTATTGGTGCCACCCACTCCTCCAGGTTCATTCCTCTGAAATAAGGAGGAGGATGTCGGTTTGTTCTCAATTCGCCTTTGAGACTTTTGTTCTAGCAGAGTTCTATTCGAACTTGCTCTTTAATTTTATTGAACTTTTGTGTTGACTACTTGGATCAACTGAGGTAATAGTACTCGCAAGTTATAATTTTTCCCTAGTATTTTGATTAATATGAAACTTTTGCAACTTGTCGTTTATCTCTTGCGATGATGCTTCGTTGCTCGTATCAGTTTGAAGGTTCTTCTAAGTGTTTGGAACTTTTATTTTCGCTACTTGATTAATTAGAGGTCTAATTTAATTGATCTGTTTTGTTATTTACATTGAGACTAGCGGAAGCATAATGATTTGCAAATTCGCCAGTTTCTGGTATATTATGAATGTTGAAATAAAATATATCTGATGGTAACTTTCTTTTGATGTGATTTTGATGATTGTTGATCCTTGAATGTGTTTTAGCATTTGCGTTCAGATGGGAGGACGTATTATGCCTTGCAAGGTGATTTATTTTATTTTGTAAAATTAACTTGCTCTTTTATTTTGTATAATTAACTTGCAGATGGATTATATGATATATCGTTCTAGACTTAAATTATGTGGTTAGCCTGCTCATCTTGTTTGGTTCCACTTTTATTATTTTTATTCCTTTTTGTAAATAAAATTTTTATATTAGAATGTGACCCTCCAGTCATTTATATAAAATGATATAATAGAATTAAATTTTTTAATGCGATTATAATATTTTAGGTGGCAGTTAGATCCAAGAGGTTAAGAGGGTTAAGCGTGCTAGTCGTAGAGTAGTTTAAGGATGGATGATTTTTTGGAAAGTTAGGACGTCATAGTTGATATCGGAGTCAATCACTAGTCGAAAATGTAAGAGGAGTCTTGACTGAGCCAGGATTATATAGCGGATAGAGCGTGGCTTTCTGGCTAATGATCGTTGTGGGTGGAGTGTAGTTTTTTACAAGGTTGATTAAGACTAGCGAGATAATCTCATATGTATTTGTGAGTGTGTTTGAGCTTGACGTGGACGTCAGGATTTAAAGTGGAAAAGAATGTGATATTTTTGAAATTTGGATTAGTCTTTTATATAAATGATTAGCTGCTGAATGAGATGAAAGGTGGAGAGAAGAGGAAGACGTCCTCCGACGCGAGGAGGGAGAGCGGCGAAGGAGTAATGGGCAAGGTGAAGGATAGGTGGCGATCATTGATGAAGGAGACGAATCATAATTATTTTATATATTCAAGAAAAATAATTTAATTTTTTTATTTAAAAAATAATAGAATTTACAAATATAAATTTTAACTTCAGCCTGGAGAAAAAAAATAATTACAGCTGCATCTGAATATATTTTCAACTATATTATTTTTGCAACTACATCCAACAACATCCGAGAGATATGCATCTGAAAGGAACAGAGTCAGTTGTTTGGAAGGAACAGAGGTAATTTTTTTTTACTGAGACAACAATTAGGATGATGACAGATTGGATAGGAATAAATAAGAAAAATAGATTAATAAATGGAGACAAAAATAATATTCTATCTCCTATTCAACTTTGGTAAATAATATTTTATCTCTTATTCAACCTTGGTTAAGATACAAATAAATTTAACCCGGTTTAATTGGAGATAAACTATAGGACAAGTCTACATATAAATTTAACAGAGAAAGTTTAGAAAACTATATTTTAGACATAAAATTTTGAGAGAAATATAAGAGTTCTAACTTCTTAGGACTACATGGACAATAATAACTCGTAATCACTGATCCAAAATATTTAAGTTTAATTATTATTATTAGAGTCCATGGCGATCCCTCATATTCTTAATTATAATTTTATTTTTATCTGATGTAGATCTACTCAAAGCACTCGCTCAAAATATTTAAGTTCAGTTATTATTATTAAGATGTATAGTTTTTATATTCTCAATCACAAGTTCTTTTCGGATTTGAGTTAAACTTTTACTATCTAATTCAGATTCGGATCTCGAACTACAACATTTTTCGAATTTGAATTCGGATTCGAATTTGATATAATTTTTTCTGATATGGATTCAGTATCTTTAAATCTTCTTTTAGTGGGCTTCACTGTGTGAGTTGGGATGAGGGTTTTTATGGAGGTCTACGGGCCATTAAAAAAAAAGGGTTAAATTGTATCTTAATTATCTCCTGTGGAAAAAATTGCATCAATTTTATATATATATATATATATATATATATATATATATATATATATATATATATATATATATATATATATATATATATATATATATCTCCACACTTTATTATTATCTCAAGTAAGTGCATCTATTTGAGATAGTTGTTGAATTCAGATATAAAACTTTATAAAAATAAATTCGTAGATAAAGTTGTTTATAAATAATGCAATAGAATCATGTAAACTATCAATGTTGATAGTGTTGGCAAAATAAGAAATCTCATTTATCTAAATTTTTTTATATATTTTTTTAGTTGCATTGGATACATGTTCAAATGTAGAATAAAGTGATATACTAACTCGTTTTAATAAGTTTTACAACCTAATTTATTATTTTTTTAAAAAAATTAGATTTATTTGAGACGACTGCGAAGTTTGGGTTTTACCATAGGGTATGAGAATTATTTAAAAGTTTTTTTAAAAACATTAACCGTAAAAATTTTTAAAATTTGCAAACTAATCCTCTATTTTTTTTTTTTTTTTAAACTAATTCTGCTTTTGACAACTCGGCGCCACGATGGCTGGACCACCGGAAGGCGGTGAACGGTTCACCACCTTTACAAAAATCCTCTGAAGGCGGTGAATGATTCACCGCCTTCTGTATATATGCTGAAGGCAGTGAATGATTCACCGCCTTCTGTATATATGTTAAAGACGGTGAATGGTTCACCGCTTTCAGCACATTCCCTAACACTTAGCCACATTTCGCCTTCGCCTCAGAACTAAGCCAATTTCTTTTGAAAAATAGTTGTGTAGTTTTTGTCTTAAAGATGCTGAATCGTTCAGCGCCTTTAGTACAATGAAGAAGGCACTGAATCGTTCAGCGCCTTTAGCATTGCACCAAAGGCGCTGAACGGTTCAGCGCCTTTAGCCATAGTAACCACTAACATTTTTTTCCAAGTAAAAAAAATCAAATTTTGTACAACAAGTTTCAGAACATTTAATTTTTCAGCTAAAAGTATAACAAGTTTCACAATATTCAGATTTTGAGTTAAAACATTCAGAAATTATGTAGAACAACTATCATAACATTCAGAAATTACAGTTGAGTAATAACTAAAAATTAAGTTCTAAAAAATTTCAATAAATACAACCTCAAACTTAAAATTGAGCAAAAACTCAATTTTGAGTTCGTCCTCTCCCTCGACGTCCTCGGCCACGGCCGCGTCCATGCCCTCGCCCTCGCCCACGCCCACGCCCACGCCCACGTCCACGTCCACGTCCACGAGGAACATCAAGCTTGATAATCGGTATATCATCAAGATGCTCGACGGCTGCCGGCTGATCGAGCTCATCGATAATACCACCCTCATCATGCTCAGCAATATGCTGGATCTCCTGTGGCGATGATGACGAGGGACGATGATATGAATATGTCGAAGCAAAAGATGTCCGTGATACAGGAGGCGGGAGCGACTCTGAAATTGAAAAAAATGTCGTAGGGGCATGAATAGGAGGAGATGGAGATCGTGGCACCTGAAAGGGCGTAAATAGTTAGTTAATTTGAATTTGAAGACTTAATTTGAAATTTCTGGTGATATGAAGGTACCTGATGACTCGAGGACGATGCATGAGCATACTCTTCTCGTCCCTCTGAAACTCTGACAGTAGGTAGTATTGATACATTTTGCAGTACCATATGAATATTCTCGCGTATATCTGCCAGAGTCTCGAATGTGATTGCAGGCAATGGTCGATCATGCAATAACTGGCCTATAGTAGTATCCATCTGTCGTAGTGTGTCGGTCTGTATTTTAATTTACAAATTAAATTTATATTAAATATACAAAACATGTTAAATTTATATATATAAATTATTATACAAGTGCCCTCTCCTCGTAATCGTCCAGTACCATTGCATGTATATGGATGCCGCCTGCAGTGGGTCCTCACCAGCAGCCGGGAGTTGATCAACGATGTGATCTAACCTCTCAGACCACCTCTCAATGTGTCCAGCATGAAATACAATCCAAGCCTCATTCGGACGCCCACGTAATGTCACGCGTCGGATGGACTCCACATTGAGAGGTATACGCTGGAGAAGACCAAACTGCCGCAGGACTCTGTCTGGTAAATACATCTCTACAATGTGAAAGCAGATGATGACTGTTCTTGAACGCCAGTATTGCGAGCCCTGTACACAGAAGTCTGATAATGCGGCTAAAATCTCATTTGTGTACGACATCCATATAACCTGTTAATAACACAAAATGATAAGTTAATATAAAAATATTTTAAAAAAATATATTTAAAGTATTGAATAAAATATCTACATAACTGTGTCTCTCTCTGCTGATTCAACTCATCTATATAAAACTCAATGTCAGTGGTCCTGACATTGGCTCCAAAGCGTAGTCCTCCGGCGTTGGCCCATCTAAATTATAAAATACATATATTAGTTGCAATTACATTTGAAATACAAAAATCTACTATATCAAATAAATGTCTTATCGGCAACCCAGAGGTCGATCTACTATATCGGGTAGCACTAGGACGCCTGTAGGTCGGCCGATATGAATGTGGTCCTAAGCCCCCAAATCTAAAAATTAACACCAACGACTTAATATAATAAATAGAATATTAAATACCAATATATTAACATAATACTGAAATTAAAATATTAGATATTATACCGGTAATAGGGTTCCAAAACAACAACATTCTGCCTTCCTGTTCAGTGAGGCAGGTCCTAGCGCTCGATATAGATATGCCAAGATAGTTGCACCTCACGCATAAGCCCCACAGTTATCGAAATCAGCCAAAAGTGGTAGCCACTTTAGGTGAACTCTGTGTCCAGTAGGGTTGGGAAACAAGCTACACCCGATTTGATATAACATATATATATGCACAGGCTGTAGCTGGCACTACTCCTGCTCATATAGCCACGCTAGACGTATCTGCAACCCCTTGATTTCGTCGGGCACAACTCCCAACAATGCCTCGCATAGAGGCTCCCAGTTTTGCAGTGCAGTTTCCGTCACTTGTAGACCGTCGACACGAAGACCAGAAATAACCGCCACATTCTGGAGTGTGACGGTCATCTCACCATGGCGAAAGTGGAACGTCTGAATCTCCTGTCTCCACCTCTCGGTAAGGGCGGCTAGTAAAGCCCGATCCAGCTGCACGCGTCTCAGGCGTGCTACCCGGTAAAATCCAGACTATTAGAGTAGATTTAGTACAGCTGGATGGTCAAGCTCCTACTAGTTGAGCTTGCGCCCATACTCTGAGAACTGCACAGCACGATACCCCTATAATGTAAAAAAATATAGTTAGGTCTTACATCAATTCAGCTTATTTATATTACGATAAATATCAAATAAAATTTTATAGCTCTTACCTCAGTCATGATAAATGCTGACATATGGAGATGCTGCTCTGATAGGACCGACGGATCAACTGGTCCCGCGTCCTCGTGATCTACCATATGCAATATGTAATCTACATATTAGTAACATAATAGCTTAAAAAAGCAAAATATTAAGACTACATAAATAAAATTGTGGAAGTCATACGTCGACGTACTTGTTGCACTCTTTCTACATTTTGTGGATAGGTGCTCCTATAGTGGCATGCTTGTTTACAAATGGAACATTTTCCTCGTCGGCCACCCCCCTTGTCCATTATATTACGAATACGTGTAGATCGTGAACGACCTTTCTTCCTTCGTATAGGAGGCGGTACAATCGGAGGGCCTTGGGGTTGTGGCCAGTGTCGTCTATCAGGAACAGAATGAAAATATCGTTCGTAAGTCGCACGATAGCAGTCCATACTATACCAGCGCGAACAAAAAATATGATAGTCTATTCTTATTTGTGAAGTACTACAGACTGCTAGGAGATGCGAGCAAGGTATTTCCGTTAGAAGAAATTCACGACATGAGCATTCTGCTTCTGTTCCATTCACGATCACTGTGTAGGAGAAATCTCCAGTATTGACTTCAAATTCCGTTAGTCCAAAGCGCTGGACAATGTGTCCCCGCGCCTGATCCATACCTTGGATAATTTTTACTTGTATTTTAGGACTTAACGCGCCTGTCACACTTTCACCGTCATAGCGGTGTTTTAAGAAATACACATTCAGTTTATAAAATGTCGCTACAACAAAAGCCGTGATCGGCAAAGCACGAATCCCCTTAAATACCCCATTTAACGATTTAGAAAGATTCGTAGTCATCAACCCAAATCGTTGGCCTCCATCAAATGTCCTTGCCCAGTACTCTTTATATCTTTCAAGATCATGCACCTACTGCCAAACATCGTGATCCAACGCTTCTAATTCTTCTTTTAGCTGATAATATTCGGTCGGTGTTGAAGTAATTTCGATATTTCAGAATTTATCTAACAAAGTATCGTTTTTGAAGTGGTTATTCATATTTGTTTTTATGTGTCGAAGGCATCAACGATGCGAGTGACCCTGTCGTGGAGGATAGATATCAGCCACTATTTCTCTCAATCCAGAAAATCGATCAGATATAAAACAAATGACTCTATCGCGGGTAACATATTGACGCATATTCTGCAGAAACCATCGCCAACTCCCTCCATTCTCCCTTTCACAAATTGCAAATGCCAAAGGATATAGTCCATTATTTGCATCTGCAGCCGTCGTTATCAGAGCATGACCTTCGTATTTGCCGTACATATGAGTGGCATCAATACTCACGACCGGCCGACAATGTGCGAATCCACGAATCGAAAGTCCAAATGACCAAAAAACACGACCAAAGCGACAAATCCCATCAGCAGGCCACCTATGTTCCAGATGCCATAAAGTACCATAATTACATTCCTTCAGTATAGTAAGGTAACGAGGCAAGTCTGTGTATGACTGCTCCCAGCTCCCGTAAATAACCTGTAACGCTTTACTCCTTGCCTGCCAAGCCTTCCAATAAGTTATGTCGACCTGCAGAGTTAATCGCACCGTTTCTTGAATTTCTTTTGGCGTCATATTAAGTCATACCTTTAATGTCGGGAGAATCAGTTGACATATAAGGTTCGAATTACAATTACGGTGCGTCGTGTTCAGCATTGGAATTACACATGTGTGTGGACCAGCATATATTTTTACCCTAAAGTATGTCGTATCTTTAGGAACTGAAGAATGCAATCTCCATGGACATCCATCTACCGTGCATTTGACAGTATAAGTCGTTCTAGTAGATTTATATACTTTTATTTGAATATTATGGTCAATATGCCACCGGTATAGAGCGTCCAATAAAGAAGTCTTATCACGAAAGACGCGTCCAACCCAAGTCCCGTCAATGCTAGGTAGACCAATATTGATTTGTCGAATATTTCTCACTGTAGGATCTACAACATACTAATTTATCAAATTATTATCTGAAGAAAAATGTTCTGGATGATCAACAAATTCAATTTCCTCGTCAGGAATGTCTACATATTCGTTGCTTTATTTGTGGATTGTCGATTTCATTAAAAACTATATTTGTAAGATAATTCAACCCTCCATCACGATCATCATCTATATCTGGAGATTGATCATTCAAATCGTCATCCTCACTACTGTTCTAATCATCATTAATTGGTGCATCCTCATCACTATCACCACCCCCGTCAATATTAGCATATCTTCCGTCAATATTATCACCTCCTTCATCAATATTATTACCCCCTTCGTCAATATTATCACATCCCCCGTCAACATTAGTACCAAAATCATTAATACCAGAATTATTCCAATGTTCATAGGAAGTAGATAATCTGCACATTTGTTAAAAATAAAATTTCAATATTACCACCTCCATATCTAATTAATTAAAAATATAATTTGATTTGTCCTTACCCCCAATCATAAGGTTCTAGTTGCAGATGAGACATCCTTGGTTCTAGACGGGAGGTCGTGCATTGTCCACGTGAGGTCGTGGCTTGCGTGTGTGTGGTCGTAGGTGGCACACATATGGTCGTTGGTGGCACACTACTAATCGAGTAAGGTACAACAGTCTCAATAGACGAATACTCAATTTCTCTACAGTATATATAATGATTAAGTCTTATAAAAAAAAAAAAACAAATTAATAATTTATTATGTTATTTTACTAACATTGTCATTCTTACACCACCTTCGCTTGGTATATTTTGATCACCCATTACATTAGCGGAAGGACCCACATCAATATAATTGTGGAGTATTCTCGTGTAATAACCTTGCGATTCAAAATTTTCTAACGGATGGATGTAAATTTTTCTCAATGTATACCCTCACAAAATCATAATGTTCACATAATCCAATCATTCCCTCCAATGATTCATCATCTACTACTTTGTGAGCTAAATATTCACTACCGAACGTGGGGGAACGAATAGTGAATTTTAAACGAAATTATTCTCTTGTACAATTTACTAAACGATACATTCTCGTCTCGAAATTAGTATATGTAAAATTGAAACGTATCGCGATTAATTTTTTTCGACCGCCGACATATTTTGGACTATTCTCATCCATAATTAACTGTCCATCCCAATGAACACTTAGTGACATGAGACGATTAGCCATGTTAACTACAAAAAAAATATTGAATTAGCCATGAATACTCTCACTGTGAGATATCTCACAGTGAGACCTCTCTCACAGTGAGATCTCTCTCTCTCAATTAGAGAGAGAGAGGGGGACAGTAAGAGATCTCACTGAGAACTCTTCTAAGAGAGAGCTCTCACAGTGAGAGATCTCACTGTGAGATCTCTCACAGTGAGAGAGAAGCTCTCACTGTTCTCTCTCTCTCACTGTTCTCTCTCACTGTGAGAGAGAACAGTGAGAGAGAGAGAATGTGAGATAAAATAAGAGGGAGAGGGCCAGTGAGAGGGAGAGGGAGAGATCTCTATCTTAGTTAGAGAGAGAGATCTATCTCAGTTAGAGAGAGAGAAGGGGACAGTGAGAGAGAGGGAGAGGGAAATGGAAATGAAACAACCTACTATGCGACAGCGGGCTTCGGCGACGGCTCTGGAGATGAGAGTGGGGAGATGGGGCGAGCGGGAAAGGGGGGGGGGGCTACTGTGCGATTGTGTTGTGAAGAGGGGAAAGTGAGAGCACTGTGCGATGCGGGGTTTTGTTGCTGAAGAAGGCGCTGAACGATTCAGCGCCTTCAATGTAATGCTAAAGGCGCTGAATCGTTCAGCGCCTTTAGTGCAATGCTAAAGGCGTTGAACCGCTCAGCGCCTTCTTCATTGTAAAAGTACTGAACGATTCAAAAGAAATTGGCTAAGTTCTGGGGCGAAGGCAAAATTTGGCTAAGTTGCGTGGAATGTGCTGAAGGCGGTGAATGATTCACCGCCTTCCACATGTATACTGAAGACGGTGAACGATTCACCGCCTTCAGCATATATACCGAAAGTCGTAAACCATTCACCGCCTTCACATAGTTTTTGTAAAAACGGTGAATGATTCACCGCCTTCAGGAAAAACACTAAAGACAGTGAACCGTTCACCTCCTTCAGATTGTCTATCCGACGTGGGGCCGAGCTGGCAAAAGTAATGTTAGTTTTATATATATTTTTTTGAAATGTTAGTTTGCAAATTTTAAAAATTTTTAGGATTTATTTTTAAAAAAATCCATTATTTACACGTTGATTTGTCCTGCTACACATTTTCAAGACAAGAATTTCAAATTTCTTACAAGAGAAAGAATGTTTGTGTCATGAGATAATTCAATGTGAGATTGAGATGGGAGTCGATAATTTGTTTTATTTCTTGGGTCAAAAATGCGTGCATGGAAACAAAGGCCATTTGAAATAGACTCTTAAAGTAATTTACTTATTTATTTATTTATTTATTTATTTTGTGTTTTGAGGTCCTTTTTATCTTTGTGTGATATCTCAGGCATACTTTTCAAATGCATGCAAAGAAATATAACTCCCAAATTTCGACCTCTCTATTAAGTTTTTGATGATCAGTTAGTGCGTCCCGACCTCTTTTTTTTTTTTTTTCTTTAATCTCTAATGTTTATTCCTTCTTTTACATCTATTATTTTTAAAACTTCTTATTAATTAACATTGAAATTTTAAAAGTTTACAACATATTATGTAATGATACATAATTTAGATTCTTAATCAAATAGCCAAAAACTCGTAAATATTGAATTGATACTTTTACAAACAACATAATTATATATATATATATATATATATATATATATATATATATATATATATATATATAGAGAGAGAGAGAGAGAGAGAGAGAGAGAGAGATATGGAATGCTATCAGTAGCAGACAAGTTTTGTTGCCACCCATTTATTTTCAATGAGGGAGCTTCCAAATTAACGATTGACATACTTGAAAATGATCTAAACTATATACTGAAAATATAAAAAAAATCAAATTTTAATTTTTTTCAATATCATTGACCTAAAGATCAAAGTGTTATAAAATTTGTTATTTTAATAATAGATATAAGTTTTTTTGCTCGTTTAACGGTGTAAAAAAATCTAAATGAATTAAATTTTGGTTAGAAAATTTTTTAAACTGTTTAAAACAAGTCTATACTCTTTATCTTGATTATAAAACTCCTATCATCACTTTTTAAAAAATATTTATTTTTAGCCGTTTATTTTTGTGTCCACTTGATGGACAAGGAAAAATATCAAAAAAATATGAAATTTAATTTTCAAATAGTTTAAATACTCTAGATTATATTTAACGATCATCGTTTTGGAAGTTCCATCATCGAAAACAAATGGGTGGCAATGGGGTTTATTTGCTACCGATAGTATTTCAGCATATATATATATATATATAAAATAGGGCTACTATAAGAGTATAGACCCCTTCATATTCGTAAGTTTTTCGCCGTTGGATGAAGGGGTGTGCGGTTAGGATGAGAGTGGTCTCGTAGAATTTAGTGGGTTGTTGGTGAAATAGTATAAAAATTAAGAGACTACTAAAATCCTAACCGCGCATCCTTTTATCCAAGGATCTGAAATTTATGAGTATGAATGGGTCTATACTCATAAGAGTAAAATAAACGGACTTATATATATATATATACACACACACACACACACACATAGAATAGAGCTTATGTACTTTCAAAAGTTTGTTGCTCATCAATGCTTGTGAATTTTTCACTATTGGATTTGTATTGGAATTGGTGCAATTGTACTTTTTTTCTCTCTCTTCTTAAATTTTTTATAATAACACGGATCCCAATACAAATTCAATGGTGAAAAATTCACAAGTATGGACTAGTTTGTACTTTTGAAAGTATATAAGCTCTTATATATATATATATATATATATATATATATATATATATATATATATATATATATATATATATATATATATATATATATATATATATATAACTAGACTGGAATACTATCGATAGCGCCAAGTCATTGGTGTTACTAATTTTTTAGCCCTTGGAATAAGAGATGTGCAGTTAAGATGATAGTGGTCCCCTAGGGTTTAGTGGGTAGTTGGTTGAATAGTAAAAATCTTAGGGGACTACTATAATCACAACTGCACATCTTTTCATCCAAATACTGAAAACTTGATAGCACCAATAGCTTGGTGCTATCGAGTATTCCAGCCGGACTATATATATATATATATATATATATATATATATATATATATATATATATATATATATATATATATATATAAAAGCCGGAATGCTATCGATAACAAACGGGCTCCGTTGTCATTCATTTGTTTTCACTGATGGAGCTTTCAAAACGACGATCGACACCGTTAAATATAATCTAGATCATTTAAACTATATAGAAATTAAATTTCATTCTCTTTCAATATTCTTTTCTTGGACACAAAAATAAACGGCTGAAAATAAATATCCTTTAAAAAGTTATGATAGGAGTCTTATAATTTAGATCGAGAGTATAGATTTTATTTTAAATAGTTTAAATAATTTTCTAACCAACATTCAATTAATTTAGATTTTTCTATATCGTTAAACAAGTAAAATACTCATATCTGTTATTAAAATTATAAATTTTGTAACTCTTTGATCATTAGATCAATGATGTCAAAAAAATTTGAAATTTGATTTCTAGATACTTTCAGTGATATAGATCATATTCAACGATACTAATTGTCAATTTGGAAGCTCTATCATCGAAAACAAATGGGTGATAATGAAACTCATTTTCTATCGATAACATTCCAGCTCAACTATATATATATATATATATATATATATATATATATATATATATATATATATATATATATAATTAAGCTCATATGCTTTTAAAAGTACCAAGTTATTGGTACTCGTAGATTTTTAGTCTTTAGATGAAATTATGTACGGTTAGGATGATAGTAGGCTTAGTGGGTAGTTGGTGAATAGCATGATTTAGAATGAAATTAGTCAAATGGATAGATCTAATAGTAGAAAACTTATAAGCACCAATTGTTTGGATGAAAATATGTACGGCTAGGATGAGAGTGAGTTTAGTGGGTGGTTGGTGAATAGCATGATTTAGAGTGGAATTAGTCAAATGGATAGATCTAATGGTAGAAAACTTATAAACACCAATTGCTTGATTTTTTTAAAAAATATAGTAGCCGATATATATATATATATAGAGTGGGCGTGTGTGTGTGTGTGTTTGGCTATAACACTACAACAAAACTATACTATAGCGACACTTTTAAGTGTTTCTAAAATATGCAAAAAGTGCCGCTAGCAAAAATGTCGACACTTATAATTAGTGTCGCTATATGTGCAGTCGCTAGGGTGTATAGCGACACATTATTATAATGTATCCCAAAAATGTGTCCCTATAACCTAATTTTATTGTAGTGGCTACTGTTTTTAAAAGCACCAAACAATTGGTGCTTGTAAATTCTCTACCATTAGTTTATTCCCTTTGACTAATTTTATTTATTAGATCATACTATTCCACCAATCACCCACTAAATCCAAGGGACCTACTATCATCCTAACCATAAATTCTTTCATCCTAAGGCCAAAAATCTATAAGCACCAATAACTTGGTATTTTTAAAAGTATAAGAGTTTAATTATATATATATATATAGAGTCCGACTAGAATACTATCGATAGTACCAAACAATTGGTGCTATCAAGTTTTCAGCCGTTAGATGAAATGATATGCGGTTGGGATTATAGTGGTCCCCTAAGATTTTTACTATTCAACCAACCACCTAGTAAACCTTAGGGGAGCATTATCATCTTAACCACACATCCTTTAATCCAAAGGCTAAAAACTTTATAGTACCAATGGCTTGGTGCTATCGATAGTATTCCAGTCCAATTATATATATATATATATATATATATATATATATATATATATATATATATATATATATATATATATATATATATATATATATATATATATATATATATATATATAGTTGAGCTGAAATGCTGTCAATAATAAACGGTATATATATATATATATATATATATATATATATATATATATATATATATATATATATATATATATATATAATATATATATATATATATATATATAGTTGAGCTGAAATGCTGTCAATAATAAACGGGTTCCGTTGTCATCTATTTGTTTTTGATTTGTTTTTTATGATGGAGTTTCCAAATTGACGATTAGTACAGTTGAACATGATCTAGACCACTGAAATTATATAAAAATTAAATTTCAAATTTTTGCGACATCATCAACCTAATGATCAAAAGATTGTAAAATTATAATTTTAATGGTAAATATAAGTCTTTTACCCGTTTAACGGTATTAAGAAATTTAAATTAATTAAATTTTGATTATAAATTTTTTTAAACTATTTAATTTTGATTACAAGACTCCTATCATCACTTTTTGAAGAATATTTATTTTTAACCGTTCATTTTTGTATTTATTGGATGGACCAGAAAAAAATATAAAAAAAGTATGAAATTTAATTTTCAAATAGTTTAAATGGTCTAGATTATATTTAACGATGCCTATTGTTATTTTGGAAGCTCCATCATCGAATACAAATTGATGGCAACAAAACTCTTTTACTACCGATAGCATTCCAGTTCAACTATATATATATATATATATATATATATATATATATATATATATATATATATATATATATATATATATATATATTCCAGCTTGTGTGTTTTTAGAAAGACGGAGGTCTCCATGCTCCTAAATTATTTTTGATGTTGGGACTTCCAAATGGACGATTGGCTCAGTCAGACTTGATCTAAAATATTTGAAATATTTAGAAAATAAATTCTGCGATTTTCTAATATCATTAATCTAGTAATCAAAATGGCTCAAAATCGAATACTGAAAATATAAATCTTACAAAATATGATGATATGATACTAAAATTTTAGATCAAAAATATTAATCTTATTTTATATAGTATAAAGAATTTTCTATCAAAATTTTACACGATTTGAATATTTCAATACTATTAAACTTGCAAACAGCTCATCACAACTATTAAAATTGTTGATTTTTAGCTTCTTTGATTACTAGGCAAATGATATATAAGAATCATAAAATTTATTGTTTAGATTTTTTAAATACTCTATATTAAGTTTAACTGAGCCGATCGTCCATTCGAAAGTCACAATATTAAAAATTACTTGGGAGCACGAATATCTCCTTACTTCTAAAAGCGTACAAACCTAACAATATATATATATATATATATATATATAGAGAGAGAGAGAGAGAGAGAGAGAGAGAGAGAGAGAGAGAGAGAGAGAGAGAGAGAGAGAGAGAGAGAGAGAGAGAGAGAGAGAGAGAGAGAGAGAGGGGACCGGCTAAAATACTATCGATAGATATGTGGTTGGGATTATAGTGGTCCCCTAAGATTTTCACTATTCAACCAACCACCTAGTAAACCCTAGGGAACCACTATCATCTTAACCACACATCCTTTAATCCAAAGGCTAATACCTTGATACCACCAATGACTTGGTGCTATCGATAGTATTCTAGCCGGACTCTATATATATATATATATATATATATATATATATATAGAGTCCGGCTGGAATACTATCGATAGCACCAAGCAATTGGTGTTATCAAGTTTTCAGCTCTTGGATGAAAAAATGTGCGGTTGAAATTATATTTGTCCTATAGAATTTTTTCTACTCAACCAACCACCCACTAAATCCTATGAGACCATTATCATCCTAACTGCACGAATCTTAATGCAAAATCAATAATAATAAAATTATAAGCATATTTGAACTTGTGTTTTTAAAAATATATAAACTCTATTTTATATATATATATATATATATATATATATATATATATATATATATATATATATATATATATATATATATATTAAAACTAACTATAGATAATTTAATTTAAAATAATAAAAAATAATAATTCGTGCATTATACGATCTTTTACTCGTACAATAAATAATGCAAGCAAGAATTTAGTGAAGTTAGGTTTGGACCATGAACCATGGGATATTTAGACTACAGAAACTATTTTACCTTCCTACTTTATGCAATTTTCTTTTCAGTTGTACTACCTACATGTAACTTTCATGTATGTGTATGTATACTGTTCATTTATAGGAAGATCTCTGAGATTATAAATAGAATAATGCTAGATCTACCATCCATTTTGGATTACAATTCTATTACTTAATTGACTATTTAAAGGCTCAGATTACTATACTAATTTTATCACTCTTTTTTTTTTTTTTTTTTTTTTTAGTACAAAAACTAAATAAGAGTAGGGTAAGCTCAGAGGTCAAGTCGTTAGATGCGTCAGAGTAATCAATGTAGCCCAAATCCTGGAAGATAATTTTAGATGCTTATATATACTATTATTTTTTCTTAATGAGTGGCTAAACAAACCTGAATCTGGGTAGATCTCAATCACAGGAGCGAAATATTGGACAAGCTTTAAAAAAATGTTTTACATTAATGCAAGGTCAAGATTCCATACACAAGTCATGTCCCTTGAGCCCCACCACTCTATTAAAAGCGCCCGTTTGGTATTAAAATTATTTGAGGGATAAGAGAGATATTCTTTTTATCTCCCAAACACATCAGAAACTACGAAAATATTTTATTCTGATACAACTAGAATAAGTGGGAACTACTGTTCTCATTCTTCCCAACCACTCTCTTGTTTTTTCCTTAATTATCCTCCCACGTCTTCTGAGGCACCATTCCGCAAAGTTTGAGGGCAAAAAGGTCATTTAAAATAACTAATACTCTTTATTCTTTTTATTTCTCATTATCATACCAAATACAAAATCTCTTATTCCTGGAATCATACCAAACGCTTTTTTACACTAGTTCTGTATTTTATACTTATTCTTAAAATAGCTAGTTCTGTCTTATTCCGTTATCAAACCGTTCTAAAATATAACATAATAAAGCTTGAAGGCAAAAATGTCATTTAAAACAACTAATACTCTTTATTTTTTTTATTCCTTATTATCAAACCAAACATAAAACTTCTTATTCCTGGAATCATACCAAACATTTTTTTACACTAGTTCTGTACTTTATACTTATCATTAAAATAGCTAGTTCTGACTTATTCCGTTACCAAACAGTCCTAAAATATAACAATCATAGTACAGTACTATAATCCAAACTTAATTATGACATTTTTGCGTGTGGATTCAGCACAAATTGGAGCATATATATCTCTTTATGCGAAATTTATGCAGAAAAAATTAATCAAGATTTAAGAGCAAGAAAAGAAAATCTAAAAAAGAATCTAGCAATAGAAATTTTAGCCTAAATTATAGCCAAGTGGATCATTTACAATGTGGAAAAGCAAAGGCACGAGATTGCTTAAGAACCCAGGAAAGGCAATTCTTCCTTAGCTGTTTGTTTTGTTAACAAATTTGATTGGTCGTGGACGTATCTCGGATTAGATTAATTTGACTTAAAAGTTAAACGCTAATCAAGGTTTAAGTATTACTTGAAACTTTGGTTCTATTTGTAATCGCGTCTTTAGCACGTGCTTTTGTTATGATTTGGTTATCATTATTATTATTATTATTATTAGCTTTGATTCCTAGAGTGCTAATGTTGATTAGTTAAAGTAAAGATATATATTTATAGGCAATCACAAGGAACTAATGAGATATATGACAAGTCATGTTAGGACCATTACTTCTCTTGTTTTGATCTGGATTACAGTCAATGGTTATAATGTACCAACTTAAATAGCTGAAATCTCCTGTGCTCCATTCAATGTCTCATTAAAAATTATGAGGAAAAAGAATAGGAAATGGCCTTTCACATGTATCCAGAATTTTGGTTTTTAATCAGTGTTGACAGAGAATTCAATGATGGCTTTATAACATCCAATCAGATATTGCCATCTTACAACATTGAAGTATATAAACAAATTTCTTTCATTTTCTTCACATCCTTTTCTTTTCTGCTTGGAATTATCTTATCATCTTTGGTTTGATGAGATTAAGTCAATACATACAGGTAAGAAACTGTTCCCTTAGCAACAACCATTACTTTTTACGATCAAATCTAGTCAGATTCGATAAATCTTTGATTTAATAGTAAATATGGCTGTGTTAATAACATCAGGGAAGAAGATATTGTACTTGTAATTCATGTGGTTCATGATAACAAAACCAATGGCATTCTAAAGAATGTATATCAACTGGAAGGTTCTTGGAAGTTTCAGATGTCAGAAGAAGTTGGAGATGTACCAAATTTTATATGGCCAAAATTACCAGAGAGTATGCTGTGATTAAGTCATCCACAAAAGCAAGAGAAAGAGAAGTACTGAAACATGTTCATGACTTTCCATTGCATCCCAGGATTACAGAAGCTCCAGTTTCAGCTTCAAAATTTTCAATTTTTCAACTTTTGACATACGCAGATTTTCGCAATCGACCGACTACATCGAGAATCTCAATTGATCAAACTCAAGTCTTACCAAAATGCGAGGATCAACACTTTCCGTTCCTCGTGAACACGCCCATGTTCTATCTGCTTCTAAAGGGAGAATAATAAACTGTCAATGCTTTTCAGGATCTGTATTCCACCATTAAAAGCTTGTGAGCCAAATCATTTTTCACAACAAGAGGAGAGGCTTGAATGGCTTTCTTTCAGTTATACAACTCAAAGGGTCTTTTTTCTATGTCTGCGCTGATTGAGCTTGCGAACTTTGATGGTTGTGCTCTCCCTCGTAAGTAACAATGAGCATCGAAGAGTCGTCTATGCACCTCTCGACGTGCTTTCTCGCAGGGCAACCTCGAATGCTGCTGCATTTGTAGTATCCCCTGAATCAAATTTTAGTGGTAAACTTCGTCAGTTGCTGCAACCGACAAATAGAAGGGATGATTGTTTGATAGTAACCAGTATATCAGTAAACAAACAATCACGTAAACAATATTTTTACATCTAGCTAACCTACTTCAACACTAATTTACATCAATCGCATTTACGCAACTTGATAAAATACTTTTATTGATTACATAGCTACCCAGATATTCTATTTGATTCTCAGCAAACAGTAAGTAGAGAAAATCTTGTTGCAGCATGTAAAACATATATATACCTGGGATGAGGAGAACCTTTAATTGGTTTCTGACCATACTTTCTCCATGAGTACTCATCTGGGGGTATATCAGCAAGCTTGTTGCTAATTGCAGGCACCTTAATGGACCTCTTCACTCTCAACTTCCTACACCAACACAATTAAAAAAAAGAAAATCACATTGCTATATCAACCAATCCAAATCCAAATCCAAATGTGGCTACATTCAACCTCCTCTTCGAGCAATGGCACCTCCCACTGCTAGAGCACTTGCCATTCCCATCCTCCCCTTTGCCATGACACCTCCTCTTGGGAGGCGGCGGGCGCGCGATTGTCGCCGCCGCCGCGTCCGACGGCGGCGTCGCGCCGATCAAACGGAACGCCTCGCCGTCCAGCTGCACCACGCTCCCGTCCACGCTCAGCGAAGACAGGAACGACCGGTTCGTGTTCGACGACGCGGTCGGCCCGCGGCTCGACTCCTCAATCTTGAAGCTTATCTCATTGCCGGCCCTCCGAAAAACCTCATTCTGAAACTTCACATGCTGCTGGAACTGGAAATTGAAAGACCCGGGCTGAAAGCAGCTTTTAGGAGTAGAATTCGCTTCCGAAACCGAAACCGACTTCTCGATGAACAACTTGGGGTTAAATTGGGGTGTTGTAGCCCTTGAAACAGCACCAAATTGCGATCTTCGGCTACTATCGAAAGGGCTGGTAGATGAGTAATCTAAGAAGAGTGTGGGGTTGAATTTGGGCAGGGGTTTGTTCTCAATTCTGACCCTTGCATGGCCCTTACAATTGCTGAGAATGGAAGCAACTCTTCTGAACTTAGAAACAGCTTCCCCTGTCTCTGCTGCAACAATCTTATTATGCTGAATTGGATGATCTTGGGAGTGGGAAAGAAGGCTCAGAACTCTGTAGCAGCTCTCAACAGCTGCCTTATTGGCCTCTTCCACCTCCTCCATCTCAAACCCCAAAAAAATTCACAAACTAAACCACAAATCTCAATGATTCAGCACCCAGGAGAGAGCATCTGGCAAAGGAAAAAAGACCCACCAAATGAAAGAAAGCAGCCAAGATCAGATTATTATTATTATTATTATTATTATTATTGAAGATTTGGTTGATCTTGAAAAAAAAAAAAAAAAAAAAAACAAAAAAAACACAACAACAGCAACAGCAACAGCAACAACAACAACAACAACAACAACAACAACAACAAAAAAAAAGGTTCTTTCATGGATTGTTCTGCAGCAAATAGCACACCATAAATTGAAACAAAAAGGGAGCCCAAAAGAGAGAGAGAGAGAGAGAGAGAGAGAGAGAGAGAGAGAAAAGGAGAGCTCACCATGGATTTGGGGAGAGACCCAAAATGGAGGTAGGGGAGAGTGGGAGAGGGTGGTGGTGTTCCCATGGCTTTTGGTGGGATTGGGAGGCGTGAAGGGGAAGACCAAATGTAGATGAAAATTTCCATCTTTTATTATTATTATTATTATTATTATTATTATTATTATGTATTTATTGTTATTTTATTATTTTATTTCCATATTATATAGGGAAATGATACTTGTACACTCCTTTCGGGGTGTATATCACACACCCCACCTATCCAATGGGTGGGGTGTGATGATGGGTCAATCGATGTGATCCGTAAAAGATATCGCCACCATTAAAATGGTGGAGGTGTATGATATACACCCTTCGGGGTGTACATGTAGCATTGCTCTATTATATATGTATATTATCAGTCCACTCCATTCCCGGGGACTAAAGCAATAGATTCGGGTTCCAGAGGGTGTACATTAAAATAAAGGTTAGTTCTAATTGAAGGAAAGTTAATATATACTCCAAATAAAATATACATGTTACATCTCATTTTATATTATATTCATCTAAGAATGAAATAAATTTTATCGATCACTTCGAAGTAACGGATAAATAAATTTTTATTTTTAGATAGGATGAAATGTATGATATACACTCCATTTGGAATGTATAGGTAGCATAGTTCTGAAGAAAAAAAATACATTCCTACCGAATAATAAAATAAAATATTTATCGAAGTAACCGATAAATAAATTTCTATTTTTAGATAGGATGAGATGTATGATATACACTCCATTTGGAATGTATAGGTAGCATAATTCTGAAGAAAAAAAATACATTCCTACCGAATAATAAAATTAAATATTTATCATTATAAAATTTTGATCAATTTATATAAAAAATTTATCGATTTTACATTTTAAAAAAAAAGTCCATATTTTTCACTTTTGCATATTCAATTCGAATTTTATAATTTCAAACTAAAATGTCTTATGCTCGGTCCATTCCACACCTATGCCTTCACATACGTTGAGTAAAAACTACGGTACAATCCAAATTGACCTAAAATTTTATTATTTAAAATAGATAAAAATTATATAGCTTATTTTAATTCTCAACTACCATCCATTTTAATTTGATCATTCGAGCTAGTTAATAATTTTTCAACTTTAAAATTTAAATACATAATAAATTACTTCAATCAAATAAATATATTTTTATCTTAAGTTTTATAATTTAAAAATAAATCTATAAGTTGAAGGATTAAAATTAACTTTTTTTAATGTAAAATTATGATTGTACACTTGAATAAATATCATGTTAATTATATTTAATATCTTTTTTTTTTTAAATATGTTTTTTTTTTTAACTTTCGAATTGTTCTACATAAATTGTAGACCTTGATTAAAAAGATTAAAAAAAAACTATAATTTTATAGGGGCATAATTTAGATTTGTACTTTTTTATTTGATGAAAAGTAATGAAATTTATTAATTAAGATGATCAAAATCATTAGTAGAGTTTCCAAATTAGTTTACTAAAAGAAATTGTTCTAAGTTTTATGAAAAATCGAGAGAAACTGGAATCAAGAAACAAAATTAAGGGGGGGGGTCGATTTGGAAATCATCTTAAGCTGAAGGGGTCCCAGCAAAATTTTCACCACCAACATTATTGCTCTTTGGAAAGAGAGTCCAAATTACGGTTAGTGCTCCCCCGGATGATCTTAGCCGTCAGATTAACGGGCGGCTGAGATCATCCTCTTCTTCTGATTAATTTGTGAATTTTCTTTTCTTTTTTTTTTTTTATTTTACGAATTTATGATTGGTCAAAAAATTAGATAATTGGGTGGGGCCCATCCCCGTTCATTAAGCTCTTGCCTCGAGGAGCATCTCTGCGCTCGCCGTTACGGCTGAGACGGGACGAGGGGCCGACACGTGTCGGTGGATCGGAGCTGCTGAGAGGGACACGTGTCGGTCGACGCGGGCGTTGTTGACCTGAGCGCGCGTGGTGGGGCCGGGTGGTGAGTGGAAAGGGTGTGGTGTGGGGCCCACCCCTCACCGCGACAGGTCTACGTTGACTCCGGTGGGGATGTAGATGCGTGAGCTTTGAATATATAATAATAATAATGGAATTCGATACTACAGTGAATACGATCGTTTCCTTTTGGTACTCACAAATTATTTTTATTTCCTTTTGGTACTCACAAATTATTTTTAATAATAATAAAATTATTAAATATGTATGTAATTTATATTGTTAGATATTTATTTATAAATTAAAAATAAATTTATTTTATTTATCATATGACAATCAGAAAACTAATAAGTTGACTGAACTTGCCGTCCAACAATAGACCTAACGTTCAGATAAGAAATTAATGATTAGCGCCAACGATCCGACACATATTTTTAAATATAATTTAAAATATTTAAATATTTTAAATTTTAACTTTATACATTTTATGATAAAAAAAATTTTCAAATTATAAAAAGCGTTTTTGTATTACCGGTATAAAATTAAATTTTTAATAAAAAATTATATTTATTTTACGGATCAAGATCAATAATTTTAATCTTGAATTTTAAAATACTATTTAAGAGATTTTTGCCGTTTATACTCATTTGATAAATTTTATTAAAAATTTTAAAAATATAAAATTTAATTTTGAGATACTTCAAATATTTTAGATAAATTTGGACACTAAATTCAATAGAATTTCAATATGAATGTTAAAATTTAATTAGTATTCTCCACATATATGTATTCAAATCATAAGTTAGTTAATTCGAATTCGGCAAAAATTCGATACGAATATAATACGAATAAAGTTCGTATCATAATTTTTAAAATTATTAAAAAATTTGGTTTAAAAAACAGGTTCGTCAATTATTCGGATAAGCGATTTATACGAAAATTATACATTCACTAATTAAAAATTCAGAATAAAAAGTTTGACAATTAAATTTAAAAAAAAATTTCTAGATTTATACTAGAATAAATAGTTATAATTTTTAAAAATATAAATATAAATAGCTACAAAATAAAATATATTAATTAAAAATAATAATAACAAACTATATTATATATCAGAGAGCCCGATCCGTGAATGAATTTTTTTTTTTCTTTTTTTTTTTTTTAGGACTAAGAGGGTTCTTCATACTTATTCAAAAAGTACGTGATGGCCCAAAAATTTGAAATTCTGAATTATTCGCTGAAAATATTTTTTGGCTAAAAAATTAACTAACAAAGATTCAAATTAACATTCGAAGAAAAAAAAAAAATGAATGCAAATTTGGGTTTTTTAAAAAATCCTATCATATTGGATCATTTCCATCCTAATAAGAGATAAAAGAGATGTAAACATATATTGTAAAAGATAAAATAGTTTTTTATTGTGTTTTTCTAAATTACATGTTAATATTATGAGCAATGCTATATGTACACTCCTAAAGGGGTGTACATCTTACACCGACCCATCTAAGGGTGGGGTCACTTCATAAATTGTGAAGTGACCCCTCACCACAGTCCACCCATTGAATGGGTGGGGTGTGTAATGTACACTCCAAATAGGAATGTACAAGTAGCATTTTTTTTAATATTATATCTATATATTTGTTAAAATATATAGAATCTTATTGAATAAAATATAGGCATATAATATCTATATATTTGTTAAAATATATAGAATCTTATTGAATAAAATATAGGCATATAAAGTTTGAACATGAGTAGGAACTTTTTTTAATTGCATTGGGTTTTTTTCGCGTTATTTTTAGTTTATATATAAATACATATTAGTATATATTATTATTTGAATTATATCGAAGTATAAATCTGACTCAAAATCTAAATCCGAATCTGTTTTAAGCCGATAAAATAATAAAAATTTAGCCTCCGATAAATATTTACATCTGAATTCATATTGGAAGAAAAATATGGATGTGAATATAGTTTTATTAAAAGTCTGATTCTTAAATATATATAGAGGTGTACATGGTTTGGTCTCAAATGGAAAACTAAACCCAAAGAAGCCAAATAAGACAATTTGATTTTTTTTTTTTTATATGATTTTCGGTTTAGTTTTGAAATTTACTAAAATTTGATTTTTGATTTCGATTCGATTTGAACACATTTTTAAACCTAATCGGACCAAAAACCAAATAGTAAATTTTTTCACACTTTTTATTTAAATTATTTATTAAAATTTTATATTTATGGCCAAATCTTGATCATATCAATACATTTTTTAAAATTTTATGTTTATAATTAAATTTTTGTATGTGATTTCATAATGATACAAGGTTGAATCTTAAATTATAAATTAGTTCATAAAAAATAAAAAATCTAAACATTAATTGCAAAATCAGATTCGGATTATTTCTGGCCATAAATTAGTTCGATTCAGTTAGGCCTGATATTTGCCTAAAAACCAAACTAAACCGAACCAAACCGAACCAATTACACCCCTACTTAAATAATAATAATAATAATAATAATATAAACCAATAAAGTTGATAATGCTAGAGCTATGATTTTATTATTATTATTATTATTTTTTCAAAATGAGAGGTGAAATATATATTTAATACTACTAGGCTAAAATAGGCTAAAATAAAAAGTTATGCATAATAATAATAATAATAATAATAGGGTTAATTGCATACGGCTCCCTACAAACATATCGAATAGCAGATATATTCCTACAAAGTTCAACTTTTCATATATCCCTACAAAGTTTAACTTTTCATATTTATCCCTTTAAAATCCAACATTATTCATATATATCCCTATCGTCTATCTCTGTTAGAAAAATCTAGTTAACCATAGATTAAATAGTTAATCTTAGTTAGTTAGTGAGGTAAATTTATCTTTTTACCCTTCCAGATATTTCTGTATTATTTTTTGGAGGAATATTTTTAAAAGGGTAAAACTGTCATTTCACATATAATCTGTTTAAAAAATAAACAGTGATAATAAACCGGAGGGATATATATAAATAGCGTTGGACTTTTGAAGGAATAAATATAAAAAGTTGAACTTTGTAGGAATATATTTGCTATTCGATACGTTTGCAGGGAACCGTATGCAATTAATCCATAATAATAATAATAGCTGTAGTTGAACGTAAATATTTTGGACTAATTATTTGAAGTCAATAAATCAAATCGTTACAGCTACCAAAGGACCACAAAAATTCAGAAACAAATATTTTTATACTTGTTAGATTATCAAAAACTCCCATAAGTCTTTAGTTAGAATTTATTAATCCTAGATGGCAACATGTCTTCGTCTGTGATGGCCTTTTTGTCTGGGATAATAATTCATCTTGACTTGTCCATTTTATTATAGTTCTCATGTTTTAGTCCATGGAACATAAAACGCTGTTGTTGTTGTTGTTGTTGCAGTCACTTAGGCAATACATTATTAGAAAATGAATGAAGAATTAAAAAGAAAACAAAAAAAAAAATCATCCTCCACTCATTCTCAAATGATAATATAAGAAATTCTAATTTCATATAATAATTATTTTATGCTTAATTTCTAGCAACAAAATGAACCCCAGAGCCATGTATATGGATGAAATTGAAAATGCATGAGAGGAAAAAATTTCTACTATTTGTTAATCGAAAAGTCAAACGTGAGATAAATGCGATGAACAGAGAGGAATTATGCGTTGCGTCTACAACTCATCATGCCGATTAAACTGATAATAATTTAATTCCGTGAAAGCTGAGATGGATAACTATTCTTATCCGGAAACGGATAACTCAAAACTCAAAGCGTAATAAGAGAGTCAACAGAGTCATGACTAACAGGTAATATACGTTCCTTTCTCAAAGGATTACGTTTTTCCCGTCATAAAAAATATGCGACGCTCTAATTGGCTAATGACTTTGCGTGCTATATTTACCCTTTTTTTTTGAATCCACCATTAATGCATTTCTGCAACTAAAATAGCATTTTGTTAGCATTTTGTTAGGTCGCATCTGGAATATAGTATTGCTTTCAATCATACGAAAAGAATGCTTATGGAAAATAAATTATCATAGGACTAAGGCTTCGTAATGAATTCTCATGTGTACATGAACCAACCACAAAATCTGGGAATTGAATCTTTATTATTAAGATTCAAACTCGCGGCAGTTTCCCAATGCTTGCGCATGGAACTGAGCACCCCACAAAATCTGGGAACCCTCAATATGAGGGGCCATTGATTCTGATTCTATTTTCCATTTTAGCTGCAGTAATCTTAGCAGTTTGAACCTCTATAGAAGTAGAAATAAGATGTGCAAAGGGCTGTTGATTCTGCTGCAAGATATAGTTGCAGATTCCTAAGATTTAAATACTCTATGGCACAGTTTGTTTCGGGACTAGAACCGGAAATAAGAGGTTTATCCTCCTTATTCTACCAAACGCATCAAGAATTATTCGGTACAGTAGTTCTAGTACAAGCAGAATAAGCTGGAACAACAGTTCTTATCTATTATTTTATAATTTTTTTTTTTTTATTAAACTATCCATCCTCCCCCTCCTTTCTCTCTTTCTAATACACTCTCATCATCACAAATTCCTCTCTCTCCTTTCTCTTTTTTCCTTTCCAATACACTCTCATCATCACAAATCCCTCTCTCTCCTCTCTCTCTTTTCCTTCCTAATACACTCTCATCATCACAACCTCTTTATTCTTCTTATTCCTCATTTTCATACCAAACACAAAATCTCTTATCCCTGGAACCGAACCAAACGTTTTTTCGCTCTTATTCCGTACTTTATACCTATCCCCAGAATAACTAGCTCTGGTTATTCCGTTACCAAACGATACCTATAAATTTTTAATATATATATAATACTTTTCCCCTCTAAGAAATTGTTGTCTATGGCCTATTAGTGCATCACATGCATTGAACATATTTTTTTAATGATTAATATTATAGAATCAAAATTTAATTCAATTGATACAATCTACACTGTATTAAAAAAAAAAAAAAAAAAACTGTATAATTTCAAGGTTTAAATTCATATATATAATAATAATATGATTTTACAAATCTGGTGTATAAGATGTACTATACACCCCGGAGCACCCAACAATATTTTCTCCTGTGCTATCCCATATTTTTATTATTTTATTATTTTTTTATTTTATTTAAATAATTTTAATAGTTTGGCTAAATTATATTTTTGGTCCTTAAACTAAAAAGCAAGTGAGACACTTTGGTCTTCAAATTTTTATTTTTAATAATTTTTAGTTCAAATTTTTTAAATTATTACAATCAAATTTTAAAATTTAATTTAGTTGGCTAAATATTATTATGTTGGTAATATGAAAGTAGTTTGTCAGTGTTATGATTGGTTACATTAGTAATGATTAAAAAATTACATCACTTTTGTATCACCGACAAAAATATCTAGTGAAAAATTCAAATAAAAGATTATTATAAATTAAAGTTGAAAGACTAAACTATCACCCGCCTCATAGTTTGAGGACCACAAGTAGGAATGCCAACGAGCCGAACACGAGCGAGTTGAACCGGCTCGTTTAATAAACGAGCTGAATACGAGCTGACTTATTTAAATATCGAGCTGAAAATACGAGCTGACTCGCGAACAACAAGTTAAATTTTCATTCCCACTATTGAGGATTAAGTTAAAAGAAAATTAAAAAAAATAAATCTAATAATTAAAATTCACAAAATTTTTTTTTTTTTTTATATTAGATTAGTATAAAATCTAAATAGTAAAATTTATAAGAATATTTCTCTTTTATATATATATATATATAAAGTTCTAGCAAGGTGATTTTGAAAGTACTAAAATATTGGCACTATAATATTTTTAATCGTTGAATTAATTCTAATAGTTTTTTAAATCATACACAATAGTTCATAAATAATCATTATTATTAATTTTTGATCCAATGACCAAAATGCCAGTTCCAGTTTTAAAATTTTTTAATACTTTTAAAAATATTATAGCTCAATATAGATAAATAAGATTTTTTTTTTATAATTAGTTTTCTTTGTAACGAAGTAAATTTTATATTTTAAGTTGAAATAAAAATTAAATAATAAAATCTATATTATATATATAATTATAATTAATATATATATAAATATAATATAAATGTATTCGAGTTGTTATCGAGCTGAACACGAGCGAGTTAACCTCAGCTCTTGTTCGGCTCGTTTATTAAACGAGCTAAAAAATTCGGCTCCGGTTCGACTTGTTTGCTAAACGAGCAATTTAATCTCGAGCTTATTATCGAACAGCGAGTTGAATTGCCACCAAGTGAGTTCTAATTATTTCATTTATCTAATACCCACATTGTCATTTACTGACTCATATATTATTATCAATTAGTTAATTACTAATAAGCCCTTACAAAAATATATGTTGCGCATACACATTTAAATTAGTTTTCTTTAAATTAATATAATTAATAACTAGGCTAATAAATGTTTATAAAAAAGTATAAAAAGATTAACTAAATTTTACTGCTAAAATATTATACGTCGGTCACATCGCGCGGGTCCTTAACTAGTTTTCATTATTTGCAAGAATTATATGCTCTAATAGATGATAACAATAAAAATAATAAATTGCCACTAATTTCTTTTTGACAATAAATTGATAAGAAAATAAGAGTAAAATAAAATAAATGAACTACATTCCTACAGCTCAGGTTGAAGAAAAAATTATTATCATACTGTAATCCATAAAAAATATTTCTCAAACCCTAATACCTCATGCAATGCTTGAATTGACCAATAGGCAGCTGGAATTCTTTTGCAACCACCTATTAAAAAAAAAAAAAAAAAAAAAAAAAAAATGTAGTAGATATTAGTACTACAGGCCAGCTCGAAATAGGCCTACCAACTTTTTATTTTCTTTTTAATGAATACCCCCTCAAACTTAAGTTTTTTTTTCATTTTAGTAACTCTCCTTTATTAAATCACGAATTTGTTAAATTCTACTAGTTAAATGCTAACAAAACTACTGTTCAGTGTAATACGACATAAATAATTAATTCGTACTAAGAAGAATCAGAAAGTTGAAAGAGTGACAAAGAGAAAATAAAAAAAATAAAAGAAAGTTGACGGGTCTATTTCATAATGGACTATAGTTGAAAAGTTCACTACACATTTTCACTTTTTTTTTCTTTTTTTTTTCTATATTTAAATTGAACTTAAATGATAGCATATTTATTTCTTATAATATAAGTATATATGTGTAGGCCATACCTCAATGCCAATCTCTGGATATCATCAAGATCCAATAAGACCTTTGTATTTAGCATAATAAATGATCGCAACGAAAAGCACGGCACTTATAGCTGCCCCGAAAACCACCACCTGTTTTTGATCAAGAAGCATGTAGACATGGTATTATAAATACGTCGTCTTTAAATGAAAATATGATCTGAGATTCGTACTAGTCCGTCAAACTTCAAACTTACCCATGTAAAGATGTAACCGTGGTTGTCGTTCCATGTGTATGGGATGTTCATGCCGAAAATTCCAGCGACTAACGAGTATAGGGTGAGGCTAACAGTGCCAGAGCTCAAGAAAAGCTCCAACTGCGATAGTAAAGAAGGGGGGGCTTGTTAGATTTGGACCGCTATGTAGGATAAAACAAATGTTGACAAGAATAAAGTTTCTGTAAAAAAAAATGTCACCTGAATCAGCTGATTTCGATGATTATCAAGCTGCAAAGACAAACATTAAGTTATTCGGTTTAAAGATGTGACAGGAAATTGGCTTAATTGCAAATTTAGTCCTAGAAGTCTGACCATGATTTTAATTAGGTAAGTGTCCATAGTGTTTCAGTTTTACAATTTCTTCATTGAAGTTTGTTCTGCGTAACAGTTAAAAAAAAATCATTTTGTTGGCCGGTAAGAAAAGATACCACATCATCAGCATAATCATTAGAGCTCATCGACATGACAGTATTTTAAGATTTTGATTTTTAAAATATGATGCTGATGTGGTATTTTCTAGAAAACCCAAAATACTCGATAGTCACGCAGAATAAACTTTGCGGAGTAAATTAGCAAAATTTGAAACTCCGAGAGCATAACAGAATTAGGATCAAACTTCAGAAACTAAGTGACTATTTGCCCTTTGGAGTTTCTGCTTTGGTGCAAATGAAACTGAGCTGGTGGAGGGATTTACTATAGTGCTTCTACCCCAACACACTTCATCTAACTGCACAGGACTTAAATTCATAATTAAAGCAAGAAAACTCCATGTACCTGAAAATTGATATAATCCTCTGTATCATCAATGTACTCGCGTAGCTGTAAAGAAATTATAGAATGTAACAACGTTCGCGACTAAAGTGGTTGAACCAAGAACGCACAGAGACCAAAGTAAGATTATATTATTCTTAAATGACATCATACATGCATTTAATGAAAATAAATCCAGTTTAAAGATTTGGAGAGTTATGCACACAGTCATAGTCGCCCCTTAGATCAGATTGAAACTTGTCCTCCTACGTAGTTCTTTTATTTAAATGACAATCCACTATGTGAAGGTAACATCTGGATCAGATGAACAAGAAGTCCCTTAAGAAAGAAGCAAGTGAAAAAGGTTTCTTTTCGTGTTAGTGAGTGTCTACCAAACATTAACATGTTACATCCTAGCTAAATTCAGGCTATTGGCCAAAAATGAACTTACGATGAACCAAAAATAATCAGCAATAACAGAAAAACAAGAATGCTTTAATGCCTAAGCTCATTTAGCAACTGACCATCCTTGCATACTCCCAACAGAGGGCCACACATAGCAATAGTATTGTAAGTTTTGTCTCCTGGTGGAGACAATTCATGCACATGAGGATGAAAGGTGTAAAGGCTTTAGCAATATCGGAAGATAAGTTTGCAGCCATGATAATAGATCTAAATGTAAGAGAGTAAGAAAGGGACAAGTGAAGTACAAAGATCAAGAATTATAGTTTCATTTGCCTGGAAGTCGAACTTTAATTTCTGTTACACACCCATCAACTTAATTGTGGACTGCTCGACCAAAACTCTCATCATTAGACTCCAACATCCAACAAACTGATCAACTTTGGTTATTTAATCTGATATATTTCTAGCCAGTGTTAAGTGACAGTTATCTGGTGTTGGTTCACCGAAGAACAAGACATTTGTATAAGATGGCAGTTTAGATAGCATATTCACCAGAACTTTTTTCTTTATTCTTGTACTTGTGGTTTAGCATCTAGAGGTATGTACACCACAGTTGTCCAGAAATGCAAAACAAGAAAAAAGATAATCTAAATGTCAAGAAATGCATACCGTGATCAATTTATTTAAAGTTCCTTCAATTTGCCTGAAATATGCCTGCAATTTTTGGAGATAGCATAAATTAGGATTAATCTTTTGGAAATAGGATTAATCTTTTGGAAGACATGAGAGTGGGTAAAAAAATATTTAATCTAATTGACTGTGAGAATTGATAGACTATAACAACCTCAAGTAACATCTCAAGCTCTTCAACATCATTCTCATTGTGATATGTTGCTACACTGGCCCTACTAGCTCGAGATATTTTTGATAATATTGCGGGTGAGTTGGGAGACCAATCAGCCCTACCAGAGCCACTGATAGGCGAGGATGCTCCAGCAAGCTTTCTTGATAAGTACAGATCAGCCATGTCATTGTCATCATCCAATAGCCGTTCAAGCTCATCTCTTACCTAGAAATGACAAAGAAAATAGATAATGAAGAATGAGAAGATATCTCATTTGAGAGGCCACTGCAATGAAGCACATAACATCAGCATCAGCCTTTCTAATGTTCATATAGTTTGTTACTGAATGACAATGATCAGGAACCATGAAAGATAAGCAAATTCACCCTGAAAAAGATATTTCTTCCCTTCCTAACCAACAAAATGGAAAACAGCATCCGATCCATATTTTGAATGCAGAGTTAACTCGCTTTCAGTGCCTTATAGGTCAGTAACCACTTGGTAGTCAAGAGAATCCCACTTAATGAGTCCCTTAAACTTTTAAAATGGCAAGATAGAAAGAAAGCCAGAACTTGATATAGAATAAATCTCTGTATCGAAGCATCAAATTCACAAACTAGAAAGCAGAATCAGGTAGAATCAGAGTAAGGAAAAGAGTTAAAAGAGGAAAGTGCAGAATCAGGTAGAATCAGGTAGAATAATCATTGATCACCAATCATTAAATCAGGAGCTTAGGGAGTATAGCTCAGAAGAATCAGAACCTTAAATTTTTACATATGTATGCAACTAAAAACTTGAATATGAAAGATTGAGAGTAAAACTAAGATATTCCAATAATTATTGGTGAAATTTTTTAAAGAACATTCCAGCAGTCCAGTGTACTCAGGATGCACTAATCAATATGACAGAATACATGAAAGAATTCAGGCAACTTTTAGTTAGTTATGACCAACGGTCACCGGAGAAGATAAAGGATCTTAACAACCTTATTTCCTAAGAGCATATTGCCTCTACCCAAAAAAAAAAAAAAAAAAAAAAGTTCTAAGAATTTACCAGTGGATGTTGAAAGCTGAGATGATGAGCCACTTGAAAACACCAAAAGCAAATAATAAGTTTGGTCAAGTAGAAGAAAACCCCCAAAGGAAAATATCTCTTTGAATCAAACTAAAAATTGAGTCAATCAGTAGAAACAGTGACGAGTTTACAAGGAAAAAGTTTGCTAAAGTATCATTTGTGGAATAAAAATTTGACAAAATATTACAATGAATTAATGTGCATTCTCTGGTATACACCATGCTAGTTATTTTCTGCATGGTATGGAAGTGTACATTGTGTTATTTAGCATGCCAAATAGTGCCATTGTGTATCAATGCATGATACACAGAGATTAGCATTAGCATTTGACAAGAGCAGCTGCAGCGCATTTAGGTAAGTTACAACCACACCACTAGCGTGGGATTGGGACATGATACTCTTATTAATTCTTTAAACAAAGAGTGCTTTTTTTTGAGAGAGAGAATTTAAACAAAGAGTGCTAAGAATGCATTCCTGAGCTACAACAATTATAAATGCAGACCAACCAATAATATTTAGAGGTACATGTAAATATAACATGTAGAGGGAAACAAGGAAACAAAAAGGTACACCTTCTGAACACGAGCAATCAACCTAGTCATTGCGCTCTTAAGCTTGCGAACCCTATCCAAGTTACGGCTACTGATCTGCAAAGAGTAGGATACTTCACCAGATTGCATAAGCCGTGAGAATAATAGATGTTACAAACACATCACTAACGTTTTCTTATAATTTGCAAAACAAAATCATTCTTCTACCCTCTAGAGTGATTCAAGTAAATAACAAGCAACTCAAATGTATCAATAAATATCTATATGCAAATCTTGCTTTTTTTTGGTCATACATATAAAGGACAAGGTGATATGCCACGAATTCTTCCAATAGTACTAGGTAGGACAACAAAAAAGTAACTCACAAAAAAGATTATGACACACCTTAGAGGTCAGCTCATCTAATGCCGGGTAAGCAGCAGTTTCCAATTCAGTGGTACGGGCATCAAGGAAGCTACAAATTGCTTCCAATGCAACTTCCAAGGCACGAAACTCAAAAGGTGATTCTGGATTACATAATTGAAGCACAGATTAGTCTTTGGAGCAATTAATGGCCCGTCAGCCGTAAAGCAGTATAAAATGGAGGAAGTCATAGAAAATTTCCCTATAGCCTAAATTACACCACGAGTGAAAAACTTTGATAATCAGGTTAAGAAGCATTGAAAAGCAAACCAAGGGAATAAGCTTCTCAGGAATTTCAGAGCATGACAATTTGTTTTGTTTCGTTAAATAACTTCCAGATCTTTAAAAGTCATGTTTCTTACATGGTCTCAAGAAAGCCAATAAAAACAAATTTACTTGTCCTATATATTTTAGATTGATCAATTACTCCTGAATCCTGAAACCATTAAGACCTTGTTTGGTTCACCTATTTTAGACTCTAGAATCAGAATGGGATTCACTAACTCCGATAGCTGTTGTTTGTTTTACAAAAATCAGATTCTGATTCCCATTCCACTCTATAATGGAAATGACTCAATCCATTTATGGCCCATTCTACCTTTGAATCCTGGATTGGCCCATTCCAGAGTAAACAACTCAAATCCCTCTCTCACAAACACCTCCCCCTCCTCTCCCTTCACCACTCTTCTTTCCCTAAGCGAAAACCCTCTCTCAAAATTCTAGATGTCCTTTTTATCCATTCTTATTCCCATTTCAATAATAAATCAAACATTTTTGGATGATTCGTCATTCTATTTTCCATTCCAATAATCCGATTCCATTACCATTCTCATTCCAACCATGAACCAAACATGCCCTAAAAGCTTCTTAAGGGTGAGTTCTCTCAGAAGACACATTTGATTTTGATTTTTGACATAATGTACCACATGTTCAGTGTAAGAGATACAAATCTCTAGACAATTCATAAAGAGATCGGCACGAATAACAAGTGCAGCTGCTAGTAAGTTTGAAAGTGACTCTCAGTAACTTCTTACTGAATCTTTTATCCAGAAGACATTCAAATTCTATTCTGAACCATACTTATGTATCACGTCAACATAAACTCACATAGCATAGTCATAATATTCTCCTGCAAACACTAGAAAATAGTTAGTACTTCAAGTGCCAACTTAAAGTCAAGTAGTCCTCTTGGCACAGGTTGTAGCTTTTAAACTGACTCTTGACGCCACCAGCATTACAGCGGGTCAGAATAAATTGAGAAGAACTAGCATTTTCAGTGCCTATTTTTCCTCTCAAACAGAGTGAATCATGTTGAAGTTAGGTTAAAATACATTGTTTCCCTAAAAATGTCATACAAAATATCATACAAAAGTCATGTTCTGAAAAAAAAAGAATGTCTTTTCTAGAGGATACTGGTTTTCTACGAAATAGCAGAGGTATTTTCTCTCGCTTTTCCTCTACTTTTGAAGGGAAAAAAAGAATAAAGGGGCCTACTTTCTCACCCTTCCTCTCAAAGTCACTTCCTTGAGAATCAAACCAAACAGGAGAAAGTAACTTCTTTTGTCATTAAGGACGAACACAAAAGCATTATATTTTTCTGCTAATGATATGACATAATAAGTATTAAGATCTTAATGATATCTACTATGAAGACAAAAATTCAGAGACAACTAGAAAAAGTAACAACCCTAATCAAAAAGCATCAATGCCAACTATTGCTCACCATCCTCTTCAGCACCTTCAACCTCATGCGATGCGTTTGCTTCATCTTGCCCTTGGCGAACAATGTTCGCCGGTGGTAGACGCCTGCGGAACTCCTCGACTACAGGAATTACATGCTCCTCAGAAGGATCTCTAAGAAACATCTACCCAAGCAAAACATAACACCTTTTCAACATCTCTTATCAAGAAAAGAAGCTTAGCAGCATTAATCAGATCCTATTTTAGGGACAATAGGGCACACAATATGCAGTATAACATACCTCCTCTGCCGTGATTATTGCTTTAATATGCTGGAAAAAAAATTAAAAAAAAATTAGCAAAAAAAATCAGCCAAAAAAACAGAAAAATTCACGGGGGTGTAGAATCAAAAACCTCGAGATTGAGAACGATCGCCTTCTCCCGCCCCAGGATCGCGGATGGATATGAGAGCAAGGGATCGAGGATCCTCAAATCCCGAGCGTGGATCTCCACGCGGTGCATGATCGCGTACTTATCCACATCGAGCACCGTCCCCTTCCCGTCGGCGTCTACCACCATCCAGCTCCTCGCCGCCCCCGCCCCCGCCCCCGCCCCCGCCCCCGTCCCCGCCGCCGCCGCCGCCGCCCCCTTCTTCTTCGCCGCGCCACCGTGATCCGCCACCGCCGCCGCCATCGAAGAAACCCTAGATCGTAGAAACCTCCGGTGAAAGACGATACGGAGGAGGACGAGGAGGACGACGATGATCACATCGCCGAGTTACTCCGCTCTCGCCTCGGCGATTCGCGCCCCCGACGCTTCCTATAAATAGAGAGAGAGAGAGAGAGAGAGAGAGAAAGAAGAGGGGGAGAGAGCGCCGCATTAATTGAGCCTTTATTTTATTTTATAATTATTTTATTCGGATTTAAATCGGGTGGTCGGGTATAATGCGATTATGGTGTCACGGATCCGACAATTGTGTTAACTTGTTTCGCTTTTTATTTGACTGAGGCGTCAACACACGTGTGTTTTGGAGAAAACCATATCAACCCAATCATTGTTGAGCGCGGAGTGATTCCATATGTAGTCAACCACTTCGTACTCTCCTCACCATCTATGTCGAATTGATTTTCCATATTTTTTAAAAGAATAATTGACTGTGTAACTCTGAAATCTGAAAAAATATCTGATTTATTCCTCTTATTTTTTTCTTTCCAATATACCCTTCATACATTCCACCGTTATTAAAAATACCCCTACCGTTTCCCTTTGTTAAGTTAACTAGGGTTAAACTAGAGTTAAATAATAATCAGAGTTGAAAATTATCAGATATACCTATTTTGTCCGGATTTAGAATTTAGGGTTTAGGGTTTAGAATTTTTTAGGGTTTTAGGGTTTAGGGTTTAGGGTTTTTTAGGGTTTAGGGTTTAGGGTTTAGGGTTTAGAAATTTTTAGGGTTTTAGGGTTTAGGGTTTAGGGTTTTAGGGTTTAGGGGTTTAGGGTTTTAGGGTTTAGGGTTTAGGGTTTAGGGTATATTTGAAAGGGCAAAATAGTAATTATACATAGATAACGGCAGTTCCAAACGGTACACTAACAGAGTTTAACTTCAGGAGTATTTTGGAAAGAAGTTGGAACGTAAGAAGGGTAGTTTTAATATTAGCCTTCTAAGAGAGGTAAATCTAAAAACAGAAAAATTTTTAGGGGTATATAGGAAATTGCCCCTTTTTTAAAATATTAAGTTATTAATATTGGTAAATTTTTTAGCTCTCTAATAAAAGAATGTGTAATTAGGATAATAATAGATTTTTTGGATTTAATGGGTGGTTGGTGAAATAGTATAATCTACGGATGAATTTAGTCAACAAAATAGATCTAACGGTAAAAAATTTATAAGCATTAATTGCTTGATATTTTTACAAGCATAGTAGCCAAATTCATCTATATCTATCTTTATTTATTTACAAAGCTAGTCTACTATACTATTAATATCATTAATTTGTTAAAATTTTAATTTTTAGATAAAGAGATATGCAATTATGATGATAATGACCACCTAGGGTTTAGTGGATGGCTAGTAAAATAATATGATCTAAAGAATAGATATGATCAAAAGAATAAATTTAACGTTAAAAAACTTAATATCACCAAATACTTTAGAGCAATGCTCCTATATATAATATTTTTTTGACTGTCGTCCATTCATTCATGTTCAATGTCTCAGATTTAATTATTTTTTAGTTGTGATATGCAAAAGCAGATCACTTCGAGAGAGATACCGATGTATCCAAAATAGAGTATTTTGGTCTTCTAATTCAGGAGTAATTAAATAATTTTACATCTACTTTGAGAGTTTTTATTTTTTGAAAAAATTATAAATTTTAAATATTTTATTTTAGTGAGAGTTTTTTTACATTAAGTGATTTTAAATATTTTAAATTTTAATTCTTAAACTACTTAAATTAATGTCTAAATTTTAATATTTTTCTATTAAAATTTGAATTAATTTAGTTCATACAATTCTATTTAAGAATAAATTTGAATTATACCCTATATTCCAATTAAATCAAATATTTAACCACAATCAAATTTTTTAAAATAGTGATACAAAAGTAATATCTAAATTAGATGAATTATAAAATTTCTTAATCATATTAAATAGGTAGACTTTGAATATTTACCCACTTTTAAATTTTTTAAAATAATGATACAAAATTAATGTCTAAATTAAAGAAATTCTAAAATTTTTTAAACATATTAAATATGTTGAATTTTTATATTTATCTATATTCATTTTTTTTAAAATATTGATATAAATTAATACCTAAATTATAATTTTAAAACTCTTTAAATTAATGACTGAATTGTAATTCTAAAATATTTTAAATTAATGGCTAAATTGTAATTCTAAAACTCTTTAAGTTAATGGCTAAATTAAAGCAAAATTAATGCCTAAATTTGTGAAAAGTATATCAATCAAAACTTTCATTATAGGGTGAATTTAAATATTTAACCACTTTCAAATTTTTTTAAATAGTTATACAAAATTAATGTCTAAATTAAAGAAATTCTAAAGATTTTTAAACATATTAAATATGATGAATTTGAATATTTACCTACATTCAATTTTTTTTAAAATATTGATATAAATTAATACGTAAATTGTAATTCTAAAACTTCGTAAATTAATAACTAAATTGTAATTCTAAAACTCTTTAAATTAATACCTAAAAATTATAATTCTAAATTTTTTAAATTAATGCCTAAATTAGTGCAAAAGTAATGCCTAAATTTATGGAAGCTATATAAAATCTAAACTTTTATTATAAGTTAAATTTAAAAATTTACCCACTTTCAAATTTAATAAAATATTGATACAAAATTAATGTCTAAATTAGAAAAAAATTACGATTCTTTAAACATATTAAATATGTTGAATTTGAATATTTGCCTATATTCAATGTTTTAAAAAATATTGATATAAATTAATGTTTAAATTGTAATTTTAAAATTCATTAAATTAATGCCTAAATTTAACTGTAAAACTCTTTATATTAATACCTAAATTGTAATTTTAAAACTTTTAAAATTGATGCCTAAATTTGTCACACCTCGAGCCCGCAGCAGAAGCCTCAGGCACGCAACAGACCCACCACGTATATGAGAACGCACCCCACACACGTGAAGCATCTAAAACTAACCTGCAAAAGAACTATAATTTAGAGTTAACATGCGTCAGAGTATAAGTAAAACTATACTAATATCTATCATTGTACAGAGCATAAGTAAAATTATACTAATATCTATCGTTGTACAACAATATAGAGATCTACCTCACAAAAATAAAATACAAAGGAATTTGACTTAGCCAGTCCCGCACTAAACAAAACTACTAAAAGGTTAGTTTACCTCTATCAAAAATAACTAGGAAGGGGCTACTATTTACCGTGCAATTTTCTTATTTTGGTTCGAAGCTGGCTCAAAAAGTCATGAAAAGTAAACCACAAGTGGACCTTAGAACTACAAAGCAGTAGTTTCCATTGGTCGGTAACAATCACGACCTCCTCACTAGGTCTGCCAAAAAAAAAAACTACAAAATAAGCGTGTAGAAAAGTATAAAAAATTAAATAAAATAAAACATCACACAACGCTACAATGCCTCTACACCAAAACTCAAGATAACTCTACCAATGCCCGATCACAACAGAAAACCTAACTCGCACCACACTAGGTGACTCAATGGTATACTGGACCCAATTCTGAACTGATCGTCTCAACAAGCCGGTCAAGCCTGCGCCGTCTATAAATAGGCCACTGTCAATCTCTCCCTGCTGTCCAGATTGCACCTCAGATGATGGCCCGTCAACAGTAGACACCAGGCTTGTCACGCCCTGGGGGTTTAATTAAGCGGAAAAACGCGTATTATTTTTTTGAAACATTCCCACCCTCCGGCACGTGCCCAGACCCGCCACATATACAAAGTTACCCCACAAACGGACAGAGTCTCCTTTGTATATGTACGGTGTCACAATCATAATTTATACTTTAACCACACCAGTCAAGGAGATAAAAGGAGGAAAGAGATAACATACACCATATCCAATAAGACCACTATATTTTGAAAGGATAAATCCATGGGTTTGTAAAACGGTGTCCACTCAACACCTAATTTTAAAAACATTTTCGTAATCTCTTTCTTTGATTTGAAAATTAGTCATACCAGCAAGAAATAAGAAAAAACCGTTCATGAACACCAACCAATCCCAACATCCACAACATCCACAATAACGTAACATACACACATAAGCTAACTAGCCGAGATAATCCAAAACGAAATAAAGGAAGGGTCACCAGCCCCAAACGAGGCTAAAATCCTCTAGTCGCAGCCTCACCGTCGTCCCGGATCCCACCCCTGACCGAACCTGCCCGAGTGTGAGAAGTCAGTGACAAAAAGAGTAAGAGGTAAATGTAACATGAGCAAGATGCTATTAATACTGAGAATAAAGCAAACCGAAAGACCAGAGCATCCACACTCCCCCTCATGAATCAATAGAAACTCCCTGTAAATCGAAATAGTGCACCTGCCAAATGGTCTAAAGACCTCTGGCAAAAGAAGACACCTTGCTCTCACCTTGTTGCTTTTAACCCCTCCACGGCACTTGTGCAGCACCGTAAGTAACCGCAATGGGTCCCCACTACATCACCTTGTGGGGTACACGGGTCAACGTACCACCTCTCCGAAAAAGTACACCGATGCGGTGGCAAAATCGCTGGTGTGCGTGCAAGCAGCCATGAGCATAATGACCGAAGTCCATGTGTAACATAGAGCACCGCGACGTTCAGTCGCAACAGATAGTAATAATAGGAATACTCATGCGAACAGGGGTTATTCATTAGCACATCTACTTTACTCTCACGTATTACATACGAAACCACACTCCAAAACACAGGAAATGGTACCCACCTCAAAATGCCTCGACCGGAACACTCGGAACTGAACTGCGCCCTCGCACGACTCCCGGACCTAAAAAGAAAATTCCCAACAAAAACATAACATCAATAAGCTAAACCGCGTCCTACGAAAAACCATAGCCCCGAACTCTGTCCAGAAAAAGACAGAGAACACCAAGACCAACCAAGACGCGGCGCAAGAACAGCGCGGCGCAAAGACAACGCGGCGCGGCAGCACGGTGCATGCGGAGCAGCCCCGCGCGGCGTGTTGCATGTGGAGCAGCCCTGCGCGGACTCCAGCCCAGCGCGGGCACGCTCTGCGGCGGTGCCGCCCCGCGCGGGCACCAGCCCCGCACGGGCGCGCTGCATGCAGAGCAGCCCCGCACGGGTGCACTGCATGCAGAGCAGCCCCACGCGGGCACCAGCCCTGCGCGGGCGCGCTGCATGCAAAACAGCCCCGCGCGGACACCGGCTCCGCGCGGCGCGCTGCATGCGGAGCAGCCCCGCGCGGGCACCAGCCCCGCGCGGTGCGCGCTGTGGCGGTGCGACCCCGCACGGGTACTAGCCTCGCGCGGGCACCGGCCCTGCGCGACGCGCTACGGCGGTACGGCCCCACGCGCCGCGCGGGGCCGACCAGCCCCGCGCGGGCGCACTGCATGCAGAGCACCCCCGCGCGGGCACCGGCCCGGCGCGGCGCGCTGCATGCGGAGCCACCCCGCGCGGGCTCCAGCCCTGCGTGGGTGCGCGCTGCCGGGGTGCGACCCCGCGCGGGCACCAGCCCCGCGCGGGCGGGCTGCATGCAGAGCAGCCCCAAGAGGGCACCGGCCCCGCGCGGCGCGCTGCATGCGGAGCAGCCCCACGAGGGCTCCAGCCCCGCGCGGGTGCGCGCTGCGGCGGTGCGGCAGCAGCGGCTGCCCTGCGTGGCACAACCCCGCGCGGCAGCAGCGGCTGCCCCGCACGAGCACTACCCCGCACGGGCGCGCAAGCGGCGCGGTAGCAGCCCCGCGCAGATTGCCTCCCCGCGCGGGCGCGCGCTGCGCGGCAACGACAACTGCCCCACAAGGGCACCAGCCCCACGTGGGCGCGTGCGGCACTTGCAGCCGCGCGCTGGTCCTGTCGCCGCGCGGCTGCAAGCGACGCGGCGCAACGCTGCTGCCCACGCGCGGCGTGGTGTGCGGCCCTTCAGCGGCGCGCGGGTAACGCTCGCCTTAGCCGCACGGCGGCAGCGAGGCGGCGGCGCGATGGCTTCTAGGGCATCCTAGCGTCGCCCAAACGACAAGACCAAAAACGCAAAACCCAAAACCTAAAACACGAAACGACGAAAACATGAGAGAGAGAAACGCTGCTAACCTTGCTCTAATGGAGAAGACGACCCGATCTTGTTCCTCGCGGTAGTGAGAATCCGGATCCGCTCCCCGTTGACGGTGACGTTTCGTTCCCGGCCTCTGGCACGTTGATGGAAGAACCGATCTCCTTTTCTCTCCGAACTAGGTTTTTCGTTTTCTTGAAAGGTATTAATTTAATATTATATTTATCTTGTACGTACAAAAATAAAACCCTTATTCGATATATAAAAGAAAGATTCTCATCTCCTCGAAAACGTGTCGATCACTTAGCACGGATTCCGATGCACACTATGAATATCGAGACCTTCAAAACTCCATTCCGAGAGATCCGCAAATCGGATTTCAGATCCGATCGCTTTGCCGTTCACCGTTTTTAGAGCTCTAACACAGAAAAATACCCGCACGCACCGACGTTCTACCCAAGAAAACTTGATAATTTAAACCCCTAACAACTAATTTATTCAAAAAGAATTTAAAAAAAAAACAAGAAAGGTCGTGATATTACAAGACTACCTCCTATCTCTAATCATCCGGCCCCTGTGCCGATAAACCCCAGTAAAGCTCAAAGTGGAATGCAAACTATATAATCAACGATGATCCCACAGATCACCAACGACACAAAATAGAAGCCTCAAAGTCAACTCACGAATCCTCAACACGAAAGTACCATGCATCTCAAACACAATGCCCTAACCACACACTCTCTCCCACACACTAGCCCATGGCCCACGAAATCTCAACATAACGCAATCTCTATGAGGGTATGACGTAGCACAAATATCAAAACCTAAATATCACACATCTCTAATACCCAACAACACAACGAAAGGTCAACTCAGGTCGACAACATGATTTACCCTCACAATCAGACTAATCCAATCATGCTATAAATGACACCTACCCCGATACACGTGCTACCCATAATTCCCATACGTCCCTTAATAATAAAATAATAATAAATTATAACACCGACTCGAATAGCCCAAATACAGATAAAACATCACCTAAACACTAGCATACATTTCTACAATTAATGTTTAAACAATAGCTATAAAAATCCTTAATTTAGAAAGTAGTCATAAAAAGGTAATCCGCCACTCTCGACGACACGGAACCCATATGGATCGCAAATTCTGGCAGAACACGATCGGCGGACAAACGACATGCTAAACAATGATCACCACACATGAACGGCTTCACCCCGCTTCAACCACGCGATACAAAAAACCCCGATCCTAACAGTCCAACAAAGAAGGCGCAAAGCTTAAAATCTAAAACTCTAACGAGCAAAAACTATCACTATCAAAAATCACATCGAAAAACCCAAACAAACAATAATAATAATAAAAAACCTACCCCGAAGTCGACGCACCGTTAAATCTCATATGCACACGCCCGTGCTCGAGTCCTCGAATAGAACCATGCACTCCACGATACTCTCCACGCGCTCACAACCTTACTCTCCCTCTCCCTCGCTCTTTGTTTCCCCCTCTAAAGCCCTCGAACGTGAGTAAAAAGCAGAAAAGAGAGAGATCTCGCTCTTAAATAGCCAAAATAGCAATTCGGACGCCTAAAACAACCCATTCGGGTGACCAAAGCAACAAAAAAGTGGCCCGAAAGGGCGCGTTTTGGGCGCCCGAAAGGAGCACCCGAAATCGCCGCCTCACCACGTGCGCGTCACGCGCATCACATCGTGCGCTCCGCTTCCCCGCACCCCCGCGTCCAATTAGGCGATGCCATGCGTCCCTGCCTCGCCTCCCACGCTGCCGCACGTCTGCTACCCAGCGCACCTGCCTCTCATTCTGAGCGACTACAATCCGGATTCGGACGCCCGGATCGCGCCCGAAACCTGAAAAATCCCTTAAAACTCCTTCGAACTCTTTTTTTGCGCCGATTTGTGCTAATACGGTCCCGACTTGGCCATCACTCCCACAACGTACTGACCAACTATTCTACACCTTTATTATTTATAAAAGTCCAGTATCTCACAAAATTAGTACAAAATTAATATCTAAATTTCTAGAAAGTATATAAATCAAGAATTTCTTGAATTTAAATATTTACCCACTTTCAAATTTTTTAAAATAGTGATACAAAATTAATGTATAAATTAAAGGAATCTAAATTTATTTAAACATATTAAATATATTGAATTTGGATATTTACCTACATTTATTTAAAAAAAAATATAGATATAAATTAATGCCTAAATTAGAGGAATTCTAAAACTCCATAAATTAATCCCTAAATTTCAATTCTAAACCTCCTTAAATTAATACATAAATTGTAATATTTCTACTATTAAAATTTGAATTAATTTAGTCCGTACAATTCTATTCTAAGAATAAATTTGAATTATACCCTATATTTCTATTAAATCAAATATTTAACCACCTTTAAATTTTTTTTAAATAGTGATACAAAAGTTATATCTAGATGAATTTTAAAATTTCTTAATCATATTAAGTATGTAGAATTTGAATATTTACATACTTTTAAATTTTTAAAATAGTGATACAAAATTAATGTTTAAATTAGAGAAATTCTAAAATTTTTTAAACATATTAAATATGTTGAATTTGAATATTTACCTATATTCAAATTTTTTAAAAATATTGATATAAATTAATACCTAAATTGTAATTTTAAAACTCTTTAAATTAATGCCTAAATTGTAATTCTAAAACTTTTTAAATTAATGTATAAATTGTAATTCTAAAACTTTTTAAATTAATGCAAAATCAATATCTAAATTTGTGGAAAGCATATCAATCAAAACTTTCATTATATGTTGAATTTAAATATTTACCTACTTTAAAATTTTTTAAAATAGTGATACCAAATTAATGTCTAAATTAAAAAAAATTTCAAAATTTTTAAACATTAAATATATTGAATTTGAATATTTACCCACCTTCAATTTTTTTTAAAATATTGATATAAATTAATGCCTAAGTTGTAATTCTAAAACTACTTAAATTAATGCCTAAATTGTAATTCTAAAACTCTTTAAATTAATACTAAATTGTAATTCTAAATTTTTTTAAATTAATGCCTAAATTAGTGCAAAATTAATGCCTAAATTTACAGAAGGTATATCAATCAAAACTTTTATTACATGTTAAATTTAAATATTTACCCATTTTAAAATTTTGTAAAATATTAATACAAAATTAATGTCTAAATAAAATAAATTATAAAATTCTTTAAACATATTAAATATGTTGAATTTGAATATTTACCTACGTTTAATTTTTAAAAAAATATTGATATAAATTAATGGCTAAATTGTAATTCTAAAACTCTTAAATTAAAGCCTAAATTATAACTCTAAAACTCTTAAAAAATATACCTAAATTGTAATTCTAAAAATTTTAAAATTAATGGCTAAATTAGTGCAGAATACTTAAATTTGTGGAAAGTATATCAATCAAAAGTTTCAATTGAATTTAAATATTTTTCCACTTTTAAATTTTTTTAAATAGTGATACAAAATTAATGTCTAAATTAGAATTCTAAAAATTTTTAAATATATTAAATATGTTGAATTTGAATATGTGCCAACATTAAATTTTTTAAAAAATATTGATATAAATTAATGCTTATATTGTAAATCTAAAACTTCCTAAATTAATGCTAAAATTGTGATTCTAAAACTATTTAAATTAATGCCTAAATTACCATTCTAAATTTTTTAAAATTAATGTTTAGATTATTACAAAATTATTATCTAAATTTGTGGAAGGTATATCAATTAAAATTTTCATTAAATTTTGAGATATTTATTACGAGTTAAAACATAAAATGACATTTTTATCCTTAATTGATCAAGGGTTATTTTTTAAAAAAATTTATACTATATATAAAAACATTTGAATTTATGGATTCAATTTTAGCAGAAAAGAATAATTTAATTTTTTTTTTCTTGCAAAAAAATAAATAAATAATGTAATAAAATAATTTTTTTTTCTACCAAATAATATTTTTTTATTAAATATTTTTATATTATTGTATATAATTTGAACAATATTTGTACATAACTAGTTATGCAGCATAAAACTCCTTTCTTCCTGCTTTAATTGATTTTTATATTTTAAGATTAACCCTTTAGTATCTCGAATTTACAAATTTTCCACAATCTTTCAAAATTCTCATGTTTTCAATATTTTTTTTTAATATCCCATTTCTTTATCCAAATGTTAATATCTTACATTGTCTTCCAGTACATAATAAACAATTATATAATTTTATTGCTAAAAAAAAATAAATATTTCATATCATTATGTATAGACACATATATTTTTTTTTGTAATCATGCACCATGCCATGCCACACTTGTAAAAAATCAACTAGTAGTATGTACCCTCCAATGTCACAAGAATAATTCACACAGATAAAAACAATAATTCACAAATATTCATACCACACTGGTTTGCATCTCAGATTCCTCATTGAAATGCTCACAGTTGCAGATTTTGCATCACAATTCCCCCACAGCTGGTGGTGGAAGAAGCATAACCCAAAAATTTGGAGAGGGTTTTTCTGAGCCTGATGATTGTAATTTCAAATTCGAGTAATTACCGCAAGAAATATGGATATAATTCCATCTTTAGCTGCGCGCAGCAACATGAAAAAGTTATACATGGCGAAATAGCAGAAAAGACTGCTATTGCTCAAGAAATGTAGAAAGTTCGAAGATAAATAGTACGATTTATGGGGCAGTATTTAACTTTTTCTCACAATTGTATTACACAAGAATCTCTCCGCTTCGCTTTAGTTCTGACGCTGCTCGCCATTCGGGGTCTATGCCTGTTACAACGGCGAAATACAAAATTAATCAGCTTTTCCAGCATCCACCGTTTAATTAGGCAAAAGAAGAAAACAAAAAAAATCCCAGAAAGATAATGGGATTTTGGAGTGAATTGTTTTCAGGCAATAATTTCAGTCGGAATAAATAATCAACTGATATTGCTTGCAAAATTGAAGGCGTAAATAAATGGGGCATATTCCATGAAATGGGTATGAACATCAACATAGTAATGGCATATATTTGAACTAGTAGTGGATTAGAGCGAGTACTCGTTCCGCGAAGTAATGTTAATATATTTTCCTGGTTCTTTCTAGCATGTTAGTTTTAGTATTGACTTGGGTAAAAGGTGACGATTAATAGAACGAACGCCGAAATTTCCTAGACCTATTTTAGACGAACAAAGAAGAGGTACAACAAGCAGATAGAACTTTAATCAGATGAAGGTTGCGCGCTTTAGAAGCAGGTGTCTCAGTTGAATAATCTAGGAGTGAGTTCTAATTTTACAAGAAATTAATTAAAATTCTTCCCCCTTCAGAGTCTCTTGATATAGTAAAAGCATAATTTCATATAAGAACACCATTAATGAAAGAAGTCGTACAACTATTTGGAGGTAGCAAAGTTGTCTTCAAAGAGATGGGGATTTGTTCAGCATGATATATGATAAGTTTAAAGATATCAACCAAACCTGTTTCCTCTTCTTCCTATGTCTGCGTTTCCTCCGAGGTTTATGAGCATCGGAATTGGAACTCAAGTTGCTGTTATTATCTCCTTGTACATTCGCCGCTGGTCTCCGATTTTTGAAGGAAGAGCGGTTTGTGCTATTTGATGTGTTGCTCGAAGTGGATACATTGAGCTTCTTTATAAATTTACCTCTGTTTGGAGGTAATGATCGAGGAGGAGGCATGAGAACCCGAGCAGATATTTGCCTCTGCACCAAAATATAACAAAGTCAATGTCAAAGACAAACCATCAGACATACAAAAACGGAAATTATAGCAGCATTGCTAAGAAACCTGATTCTTTTCATCACTTGACATGCTAGAAGTTGCTTTCCCAGAAGCGCTGGAAGCTGGCTCCCTGAGCACAAAGTAACACAAAGTATTAGCATGAAGGACATAAGACTTTCACTGACCAAATTTTAAAATTTTGACCGATCAAAGTATACACATACTTTTTACAGTCTAAAATCTAGAATTTGTTTTTTCCTGAATTATAAGATCTAGTATGTCATGTATATGATATCTAAATGATACCTTCTCAAGGATATCATTTATGATAGTTGTAAGCAACACAACATAGAAAATATGTCGGGACTTGTGCTGTCTTAGCATATAACTTATTTTGTTCTTAGTTTATCTATCGCCGAACCAATACTTTTCAGTTTACAAATCATAACTGGAACACTGTCATATCAAAAGTGTGATTGGAGTGTCCCGAAATGTAAGTTTACTTTTAAGAGAACAACCCTAAACTTAAAAAAAGACTGGTTAATTATCATAACATATCATGTCGTACACTACATACACACTAACAAAGACATAAAGAAAATGTAAATGTAGGAAGTGTCTGTTAACTAATGCACGTGTGTATGCGTCAATACATAGCTAGTACTAGATAATGAAACCCCATAATTAAAAAGCCCATACCGCTTCAACATAAATACTGCTAACTAAAAAATTTTGGTGAAGATGAAATGTAGTATGTACATGAAATTAAATATTCAAGATTATTAAGTTGCACCAGGTAAGTTAGGTGAAAGAAGCCTGAATATGCCGCATAAGAACTTAAAACTGGAAAAGCTACCTTTAAGGTTCCTTATAATTAGAGAATGATGCATCTAGTTAAGTATCTTCAGAACCTACTCTAGCAAACAATGAGAAGAGATCTAATATATATTAAATGGTTGAGAGAGCAAAGGACTGATCACTGTGGTTCAAACTTTCTCAGCTAAGTATGTTCAAGCTAATAATTCAAAAATTATTGAAGAACAAGAAAGAGGGAAAAAGGGGGGCAGGGACAGATCTATGGGTTGGTTAGCTAAAAATAATCATCTTTATGAAGAGTCAGGGGGGGAAGATAAGAAGAAACAAAAAATGGATGTAACATATGCAAATTTCATACTTTGTACTTTTGTCTGTCCACTCATCATCTGCCTCTGCCTCATCACTTGAACTTCCAGACATGAAGAAGTCATCCTCGCTCATATCTAAAGCATCATCATCACTTGCTGTCTCTGTTTAGAAAACAAGAAACTATTCAGCATATCAGAAGGCGCTAAGAGGATCTATATCCTACTAACATACAGAATTTAACAAGAAACACAGTAAATTGTTAAAGGATAAAGTGACAACAAGCGGAAGGCACCAGTAAAAAAACACAAAAAAATTATAAAAAAAGAAAAGAAAAGAAGGAACAAGAGGTATTACATAAATATACCAAAATGAGAATATTTAAAATGATTTTCAAGTAAAATGTTCGAAAATGTGATGACCTTCTAAGTCTTTCCCACTAGCTGCAGCAGCCACAAGATTGTCTTTGATTTGCTTCCGCAACTTATTTCTTTTTTCAACAATAGTAGGATTATCCCCACCAGCAAACAACGGTACATATTTTTCCGTCTTTGGGAAGAACTGCACTAGGAAAAAACAAGAGAAAAAACTTGATGTAAGCTATCAAGAAACTCTTCTCAACTCCAAAACAGGTGTAGATATAATTATCATCACTTGCACACTTAACACTACATTATGAAAGCAAGGTGCCCAAAAAGAAAAAAAAAAAAAAAAAAATCTAATTAGAAATTCATAATTTAATCATAAGACTGCATTTTCATTAAACAAATAAAGGATATTATAAAAAAAGGCATCAAGCTCAGCTTCTATGAAATCGCTTGGCCGAACAATTGTCCAGATGGAGTTGTTTAAAAAAAATAAACAAATTATTCATTGAAATTCTTGTCATTAGCTTACCCTAACATATTCAAGATCTTCTCGTAATTTTGAGAGCTGATCAGATATTCTTCCCTCTTCAACATGATCAGATGATGAGCGTTGTTGCTTTTCAAGTCGTCTTATCATCCTCTCTATCTTTCTTCTCTCTAGTTCAAACACCAAGAAACTCGAAACAGTAGTACCAATATAAAGAATATATGTTAAAGATATCATTCTACGAAGAACTCCGAGGAAAATGGGAAAATACCAAAGAATTTTATCTTTCTATCTCGCAACTGTATTTTGCGTTCGATAGCCAGTCTAGTATGAATTTCCTGCTGTCTTTTCAGTTCTTCCAATTTCTTCACTTGAGCTTCCCTGACTTCATGAGGAAGATCCTTTAAACAAAATAGAAATGTATTACCACATAGAGGCACAGAAGAAGAATACAAAAGATTAATGTAGTAAAATTAGTCTGAATAAGATTTCACGATTCCAGCATGAACCATAGTGATATCAAAATCTGAAAAAACTATGATAACAAAAACAAATTTATGCAACTGTGTGTATTAACTAGTTGAACAGATGCATCTACTGCATGCAATTTTTCCCTCTAACCTAAACAAAAAGTAAGAACTAAATCAAAACACTCCTAAATGTTCAAGGGGCCACATGCATCCAACGTAAAAAAAGTCCGAAGATGCAGGTGAAACTTGAATAAAAGTTAAACCATTATTCGGTGCAATTTATCCACAATTTCATCACATTCACATCTCATTTAGACATTAAATCTAGGGAAAATCGTTTTGCAAGATTTGGTGCAATTTACCCACAATTTCATCATATTCACATCTCATTTAGACAAAATCTTATTAACAACTTAAACAACACAATGCAAATTCCCTATTTTTTGGCTTCTGAACTGCATTTAATAAACTACCACTAACCATTCGAAACCTACCAGATTAAAGACATCAATAACCAGAACCCTAACTCAAATCAACAACTAAAATTAGGGGAAAATTAAGGGCTTTTCAATTCAAATCTAGGGAAAATCGTTTTGCGAGTACCTTACGGAGCAATCGCTCGGTGGATCGGATCTGGTTCTTGAGGGACGCCGACCTCTGCCTCTTCTGCTTCTTGTCGAGCCCCTGCCCCTTCGATCGGCGCCCGAGGGGTCGCCGCTCCTCGACGCGGCGCCGCACGTAGCCGCCGTGCGCCATCGGCGAGGATCCGATCGAGCTCGGATAAGAGTTTTGAGGTTTCTAGGGTTAGGGTTAGAGTTTCGGTTTTAAATTGGTAGGAAGAGAGATGGGGGCCTCTTCTTCTTCGCGCCGGGTTCGAGGATGCGGTGTACCGTTAAATCTAGGGTTAATTGCAAACGGTCCCTAAAAATATATAATACATATCTATAAAAATTTAATTTTTTATATTTATTTTTTAAAAAATTTTAAATTTGAGATTTTTTTTAAATTAACCTTAATAAATGTAGAAATTTGAAAAATAAAGGTAACATTTATATTAAAGGTAACATTTAAAGGCGCTGAATGGTTTAGCGCCTTTAACATTTCTAAAGCAGGATTACTCTTGCAAATATTTCTTTTACAATGTTATTTTTCAAATTTCTAAATTTATTAGGATTAATTTAAAAAAAAACAATGACTATAATATAAAAAAAAATAAAAAAATAAATTAATTTTTTTATCTACCCGATATTAGATATTTAATTTATGATTAACTAAAATTTTTTAACAAACATAGACGATAGAAATATACATGAATAAAGTTGAATTTTTTAAAAAATAAATATAAAAAATTAAATTTTATAAAAATATATTAAATTTTCGATATATTTTTAAGATATATATATATGCAATTAACCTTTAAATCTGTCACGTGCTAACGTGCGAAAAGAGTAATGGTCTTATACAATATTTATATTCTGACCTTTATTTTTTTTAAAATGAACGGCTAAGATGTATTTTAAATATGAAGTTCGGTATCAGTAGAAATAAAAAAAATATTTTTATCTAATAAAATTTTTTTATCTTATCTTTAGAAAAGGGTATTATAAAATTTTTACAATTCTTAATTTATTTCTAATATATTGATTATTAGTTTTCTAAATATACTTTTATTGAAGAGATAAATCATTTCTAATTTAAATTACATTTAAATTATAAACTTATTATTAAAAAAATTTAAAAATTTAAAAATTTAATCAAATTCAAAATATTCTTAAATATATATATATATAGTACCAATTCAAAATAAAAATTAAATTAAATTTAAATTTTTAATTTTAATTCTAAGCAAAAAGTTGGTTTCATAAGTAATAATACAAATTAAATTTTAAATAAATAATTAAAGTGGGGTTTATAAGTAACGGTGTATATTAAAATCAAATTTAAATTATGAATTTAACTTTCAAATATAAAAACCTATATATTTAAATAAATAATAAATTTTGAATTCAAATTATTAATTTAATACTTGAACGTACACAATTATAATCAAATTCAAAAAATAAAAATAAGGACTTTTTTTGAAATTGACCCTATAAAAATTTAAAATTTTAAAAATAGCCCTGCAAATTTTGTATTTACAAAAATGGCCCTCTTCATGCCAACTGGGCGCCACGTCAGCGTGCCACATCAGCCGGGGCGAGGGACGTGGATTAAGTTAAACACGCAGGTTCAACCTGCATGTCTAAACACAGCAGGTTTTTGCCTTAGTCTTTCTTTATAATTTTGCTCTTTGGTATCTAAAAATTGAAAATTTGCGACAATTGGCATTGTTATTATTTTTTAAAATTAAATTTTATTATTTTTATTAAATTTTATCACTTATTTCTGTTGTTGTTTTCTTCGGATGGTGCAGAATAATGAATGTTCAGATAGGGGAGACATCGAGACTTGGTTGGCTCGGAGTGGAAGCCGATCCATTGGTGCACTCGGAAAATCATCAGAGTCAAAGTGGTTCATATCTAGGAATGCTATCATCTCCGGCCTTGGATTACTTGGTATTACGTGGTATCATCTTTTTTATTTAGCTCTCTCGGTTATTTAGCTCTCTCGAATTTTGAGAGTGAGCATCAGGTTATAACTTATTTTTTTTTTGGAAGCTAACAATAAATCTTTGTGTTTAAGTAGTGCAAAAAGGAGATCAAATGCACTAATTATGCTAAAAGAAACTGATATTTTTGTCAACCAAAGCTTTAAACGAATAATAAATGCAAAGCATATACATAGTGAGCATTAAAAAAAAAAGAAAGGCATGAAAAATAGAAATTATAAATATTACATTGAACAATTATTACAGTAAGTTTAAACATTTCAAAAAAGAAGCAAAATACATGATTACGAGCACAACACAACAACACAACAAAGTACAACACATCACAACACATTACATCATATTACATCACATCACATTACATCACATCACATCACGGTTTGGTGAATTAATTCATTGCCCAGTAAAAAACGATGTCGGTGATCTTCAAATTCTTCAAATTCTACCGGGTCCTCGACATCATCGTTGTTTGCAAATGAATTTTCAATCCATTCAATCCCTTCATCTTGAATGGCGCCCGTGAGAGAATTCAAACCGCCATCATGACCAAAATCAATAGATTGTGGGATACCATCACTATCATCATCTGTAGAGTCCATATCAGTTTCACTTACATGCTCATCGTCACTGCTATTTATTTGCTCATTATCACTTTCTATTACTTCCTCATTTTCATTCATATTTCTCAACTCTAGATCAGTGACGTGTCGATTGCTAGATGATGGACCCTCATATAGATTATGATGTATATTTGATCTGTAAAGGTATTTATGATTAACTATTCGAATCTATTAAGATAATATATGTAATTAAATCATATAGTCGCTTACCGCTCATCAACTCCACCGAATAAAGATGGATCCACAGTAATATATGGTAATGATGTATTCACTGGCACATATGGGATTTCAGACACTCTGCAATACTTATAAAATGTAAATTATCCATTTTCCACACCTATACTATTAAAGGACAAAGATTGAAATTGAAAATTTCTAAATTTTCATACCTTGATGTACGAATTCGTTCAAGATCGACATAATCTCTTTGGTAAACAGAGGTTGGACGGTGACGTGTAGTCAACACTTGCTTCTCTACGTATACTTTGATACAATCATGAAATGGAAAAAAACTCATCACGCCTACAATCCCATGATCACTTGATATGTCAAGTAATTCCCATTCATTAGGTCCCATTGGACATCGAACTGTTATGCGTAGATGGAACTCCGCTCGATCATAATTAGTGACCTTGTATATTTCTACTTCGAAATCCCGAAATGTGATGTCGCGGTGAATTCCGATCAGTTCTTTATAGCCATCAATGTATTGTGGTATATTATTGTTCACGACTAAATTTCCGTCCCAATGAATATAAAACGGAACACATTCACCAGACATACTGACGTACTAAAAATAACAATAAATAATATAACATTCGTCAGTTTGATGACTACTCTACTCTAGTTCGACAAATTAAGATCAGTATGATGAGCTTGACAAATTAAGATCATGGACCATATATTTTTTTCACAATATAGGTTTATACTTTTAATATATGTTTATACTTTTAAAAGTATATAAGCCCTTCTCTCTCTCTATATATATTAAACATTAATTTTATGTAATTTAATATATATATATATATATATATATATATAGTATTTAATCTTGGATTTATATACACACACAGTATTTAATCTTGGATTTAAATAGATTCAATTAACAAGACTAACTCAAATGGATTCAATTAACAAAATTAAATGTTAAAACACTATCAATAAAAGCCCTAAATTTTGACCTATATGCAAAAAAAAATATCTTAAACGGCAACGAGGCTGCTGCACGGAAAAGAGAGAGAGAGAGTGCTCTCGTGCGCCGGCGGCTCCTCCTCCGACGACGACCGGCGGCTGCGGCGTGTGCTGCACGGGAGCGAGCGAGAGAGAGAGAGAGAATTCGAAATAGATGAGTGAGGAAGGGGTCGGGGGCGGGCGGGGGTTTAGGGCAAGTAGACACGCAGGTTCAACCAGCGTGTCCAAACACGCAGGTTGAACCTGCGTGTTTAGACACGCAGTTTGAGCCTGCGTCTCTAAACACGCAGGTTGAACCTGCATGTTTAGACACGCAAATACAACCTGCGCGTTCAACTCGTTTACACCTCAGCTCCAACGCTGACGTGGCCCGCTGACGTGGCGCCCAGTTGGCATGAAGAGGGCCATTTTTGCAAATACAAATTTTACAGGACCATTTTTAAAAATTTAAATTTTTATAGGGTCAATTTCAAAAAAAAGCCCTAAAAATAAATATAAAATACAAATTGAAAAACTCAGCAACGTGAAATCAAATACAAGTTGGCATTGGAGTTTCGCAAATTCATTTCGTGGCTTCGCTATTTTATTGGTAAGGGAAAAGCCAAGCAGTAGAGAAACCAATCAATACAACCAAAATTTCATGCAGGCACATTAAAGTATCATATAAAGTATACACTTTATAATCACCCAAGAATAATAAACAGAAATTTAAGAAATGTGGATAAAGTAATGATTTACAAGAGAGATCAACAAGATTATAGTTCACATGAGACACAGAGGCTTCAGCATTATTCACTGCATCTTATTTCATCTTTACTAGAATTCAAAAACAAAGAAAGGAAAGCACATTACAAAGACACTTCAAGGAATGGTTCGCTGGTAGAGAGGCAGAGCCCCCAATGCCTCTCGCTCAGCCCTCTCCTTCTTTACCTGCCAATAAAGTGACGAGCAATTTGAGCAGAGTTAACAAACCCCAAATCATATGACCAGACAAAAAAAAAAAAAAAAAAAATTGTAACTAGAACACCACACAACAGATAAAAAAAAAAGACTAGAAAAGGATGAGTATATTGAATGGACGTGGACGAGGATATTGAATGGATTTCAATGCTGAAAACAGATGGTGGGCATCAAATATATCCATACTTGTTCTAAAGGTATAATATAAAACTCAATGCAGAATCATGGGAATATATAGAACAAACAAATTAGAGAACCGCAAAAGAAATATGGAAATATAGAAATTATTAAGGATCCAGAATATAGTTTGTACTATTCTGTAAATGGATATGTATTCAAAAATAGTACTCAACCCAAATTCTTATTTGGATTAAGTTCTTGTCCGGATTAAGGCATCTGAAAATGGAGTCCAGATTCAAGCTGGATAAAAATTTAAACCCATGTATGAAAATTCAGATTTCGAGGCTGGATAGAGCACAAATTATTTAACTTATATCTTACATCTTCTGTCCTTGCTTCACAATCCTCCTGTAACGACCCGGCCCACTAGCAATAATAATTCGTTCGGTCCAAACCACAGCCCAAAATGCTTAAGCCCAGTTATTATTACTAGTGTCCAAGTTTCATATAAACCCAATCACAATTCCATCCACATCCGATGTGGGACTATTGGGGGTGTCACAGACTCCCCCCGTTTAGGCCTGACGTCCTCGTCAGCCCAAACAGACACACAACAGCCCAAGATCACCAGGCGATGTGAGACTTGTCTCGCTAGTCCTGTCATCTAAACCCAGGCTCAGCCGAGACTCGCCGCACACTTCCGGCTGGTTATTGGCTCTGATACCAAATGTAACGACCCGGCCCACTAGCAATAATAACTCGTTCGGCCCAAACCACAGCCCAAAATGCTTAAGCCCAGTTATTATTACTAGTGTCCAAGTTTCATATAAACCCAATCACAATTCCATCCACATCCGATGTGGGACTATTGGGGGTGTCCCAGACTCCCCCCATTTAGGCCTGACGTCCTCGTCAGCCCAAACAGACACACAACAGCCCAAGATCACCAGGCGATGTGAGACTTGTCTCGCTAGCCCTGTCATCTAGACCCAGGCTCAGCCGAGACTCGCCGCACACTTCCGGCTGGTTATTGGCTCTGATACCAAATGTAACGACCCGGCCCACTAGCAATAATAACTCGTTCGGCCCAAACCACAACCCAAAATGCTTAAGCCCAGTTATTATTACTAGTGTCCAAGTTTCATATAAATCCAATCACAATTCCATCCACATCCGATGTGGGACTATTGGGGGTGTCACACCTCCCCCTTTAAAGACTTGTCAAGAAAAGGACAGCAAGAGAATGCGACAAAGTACAATGTTTAATAGGAGATATTGAGAGAAAGAAGATAACAAATACCTTAAAACTAGCAACAATGTTCTGAAAAACAGTATATATGGCTGCATATGCAGTTTAGAGCACCTTCCACCATATGATAGGTGGTGTGCATTACACTGGGGGACCTATCGCCATATTAGATAAAGGAGAAGCCTCAAAAGGAGAGAGAAGGGAGGGGGCGTGTGTGTTAAGTTTTGTGAATCTAGCTTAGGTAAAAAGAGTTTGGTATGTTTAAGATATATAAGAGATTTCTGATAGATAATAAGTGAGACAGATTATTGTGGAGTGACAAATAGCCTTACTGTTAGGAAAAATATGCTGACTTATACAACATATGCTTGCTAAACTAAAGCATGTCTCTGAGAGAACTTTTTTTTTGTTTTTTTTTACAATTAAATATACATTTTCTAATATTTTAATAGTTGAACCACATGTACAAGCGCAATGGGTCAACCGATATGCCAATATTTAGAACATTGATCTAGGACTCCTAAGTTCCTCTTAGATTGGCAACTACCGAAGATAGTGTAAAGGATATATAAATCATTTTAGACAGAGAAAGGAGTACAAAATAGTGCAGCAGCCGTGCATGGGAGGGCATGGAACTGAAAATGGGAAGAAAGAAAATTTGTTTTTTCTATACTATAAGAGAAAATGGACTTTGTAGTCCTTCAAGTCTCTTAAACTGATTAGGGACAAAATTAACAAAAGGAATGTGCATCAAGGAGGACAATACGAGAGGCTATCATGTGAAGAAAATATTTCTAAGGTGCAAATACGACATCAAAATAAATTGAGAGACCAGTAAGCAGAACGCCTTCACATAAATGAGCACCAAATTTCACTAGAAGAATATACAAGGTCAAACTATCGTGCCTACCATAAATAACGCACTGGATGGGGTGAAAATAATATAAACCAAATTTCAGTTTTACAGTTACAAAGAGGAGGGTTTCTCCGGCTATCTTGTGTGCTTGTGCGATGTGCAGCAAGTGAATGTAAACCAAATGCAGCAGTAAGAACATGTGACTCACCAGAGCCAACATATCACCAAGATAGCCTCTGAATGGTGTCTGCAGCACCTGTCGATAAAAGATAAAAAACATTTTAGTCTTCGTAACTGGAGTGTTTTTAAGAAGCCTAATAGTATGTATCCAAATCACCAAACTATGAAAAAAAAAAAAAACCATAATATGGATTTTTATAAAGACTAGATGCCACCAAATAATTTCATCAAAATATTGTTATATTAGCAAAATAGAACAGGCAGAAAATTTCGATCAAATAATAACAGATAAGCAGAAAGTTAAAGGTCGTAGAGGGTGTATAACCTCCTTTCGCAGAGGGTATATAGCCTCCTTAACCAATAAGTATCATGAAGAGTAAAGATATTCCAAAGCAAAAGACAACCACACTTGGCTATGCTGGTGTTAGATTTTTTTTTTTTGTAAGTAATAAAGCAGGATGAAAACATGTCTGTTTTAACATATTATTTGTTTTCCACATAAAAGTGACAACAAATTAAGCATCACTACCGCTAGAACCATAGCATATAATTAGAATGTCAATTGCATTTTCCAGATAGGGCAGATGAACAAAGAGTTGTATCTTCTTGGTTTTGATAAACTATTATCATTTTTAAATGTCTAAAGAAAAAAAATATATATTTAGCAAAGTAATAGTAATAGTGCTTTACAAAACAGAACAAGTTTTAAACCAAAAAACTATTTGGCTTTTAAGCCATTGGGTCAAATTAAGGATAACATGATAACATAGCCCTGCTTCTAAGACGCCAATCAGCCAAATGTGCAGCATATGGCTCACTGGCATTGGAGTGGTAGTGGTGTTTAGGGATTAACAAAGAACAATGCTCCGACTTTAAATCAAAGAAACGATTAAACAAATAATGGCAAAGAGAAAATTAGAATGGGAAGTGGGTTTTGGCTTAGGACATGTCAGTACTTTGAGAGTATAAAATTAAAAGAACTTGAGGCAATTAAATGGCAATTTTAAAAAGAGAGAAAAATAAATACTTCAAGGAAAAAAGGCAAAAAGAAAAATAAAAGAAAAGAGATGAATTTTCAAATAGCTGCAGGTTGGGAAGTATGAGATAATAAATCAACAAAGTTTACACAGTAGTGCAGAATTGAAAAGTCATGAACGTGGAGGGTCTCTTTCATGCAATGTTGCAAGGCCAATTCTTCAGCCTGGATTGCAGAGCTTGGTGTGCCCTGCTTCAGAAACTGGTGAATGAGTGCACTGTGTGTAGGTGGCTGGGCAGTTAGGTCCAACAAACAAGGCAGTGGGAATAGAGGACTTCAGAAGTTAGAACTCTAACAGAAGTTATAAAAAGGGATAGAAATGCTAGAGAAAAAGAGTAACATTGGGAGAGGCGAGGTATATGGCTGTCTTACGATAAAGAGAAAAAGGCATTAGGGTCACACCTTGTATTCACTTTAACATTTTAAATATCTACCAACACTTTGAATACATGGGTATAATTGAGTTTATTCAAACTAAGAAACTTCAAACCTTAACAGAGGCCTTTTTGGCCTGGCGAGGGTATGTTGTTCAAAGAAGCACTAATAGTTGCCTCATCGAATACCTTCTGACAATTTTTTTTTGAAGCAAATGCAGAAGTTCCTAATTGGAGTTTTCACTTTTGGACTTCAAAATCTTATTCGTGCTTTTCGACATAGTAGAAGCTCCAAACAAATTAAATTGCCAAATACTTTATTAGAGGTGATGAGGCTGAAAGTTAAAGTGGAAGCTAGACAAAACAAGTCTAACATCCCTAAGATTGAAGGATTTATCCTCATTTCCAAAGAATTCGAAACTAAAAGACCTTAAATCTAAATAAATACGACCCAACCAAAGTACACTTATGGCTGTTTGGTTGGATATAGTTGTAAATGCAATGTAGTTGGAAATGCGTGTAGCTGGATACGCAGCAGTTGTAACTACACTCATTTTGTTTGAAGCTGTGCAGACGTAACTTGTCAGGGACTCAGAATTTTCCACCCATTCGCTCCTCTGCAGTCATCCAAACTCCAAAAGAGATTGCTGCCAGAGGTTTTGCCAAAATCTTTTAGAAGCATCTACAGATCTCGAGATTGCAGACACAGAAGCCGAGAAGTCAAGTGTCCCTTAGGGTTTCTAGAATATGTAATAAATGTAGGTTGTTGGGAGCTCGCAGCCTCTCATTTTGGCTTGTAGTTATTCGCCACTTGGCGCCTTTCTACTTGCTCTCTTGGGTGGCGAGTGGCCTATATATACCCGTAACCTCCACCCCCTCAGGAGAACTCGGTTGTATTCTCTCACTCTCAAGTTAATTCCTCCAAACTCTCTCTCTTGTACTTAGTCTTAGGACAAGTAGGTCCGGGCTAACAAGCGAAAAGGCAAGTTTGTTCACTTCGCGAAGGAAGGTAAGTGCCACACGGGCTTGACAAGTACGTGACAAACTGCTACAGTTTCAATTCCTTTGTTTGGTACCCTGACGCCGATAGATGTATTTGTGAATCCCATCACCTTTCAGATAGAGTGGTGAGGTTACCTCCCCTACTCATAAAATAATCATATGATTTTATCTATGTATCACGGACACTTTTATAAGACTCGCATGTCCGTGTCGAACTCGCGTCCGATGTGGGCACTTTTTAGACGCGCATTAATACCGATCCATACTGCATAGAATTTAAAAAGTATATATAATTTTTTATTTTATTTTTTTTATGCATATATAATGTAAGATGATAACTATTTTAGCCTTTTGATGAGTACATATAAATTTTTTTTGAACAATATAAATAAATTATGAATGGTGGACAATTTTTTTTTTAAAATATATGAACTATCAATGAAAAATTTTATTAACTTTCATTCGTATGAGAAATAAAAACAATATTTTGCCAAATTTTATATTTAATAAATATATATTATTATATTAATAATATTATATTTTATTATCTCTGCTCATGTTTTGAGCGTGTCCTAATTTGTTGAAATTTGTCGAGTCGTGTCGTGTCCCGTGTTTCATGTCAGTGTCCATGATGCTTAGGATTTTATTAATCATTTAAACTTTCAATCTATAGATAAATAAGTGAATATATATTTAATATGATATATTTTGAGCAAATGCCTCGTATAGCCTTATTAAAAAAAAAATTCCCAATCTAGCCTTCTTTTTAAAAAAATTCCTAATCTAACCTCATTTGGATGGATTAGGAAAAAAAAAGTAAGTTAATAATATTTATGTGAGTTTATGTGTTAATTAGGAGAGAGAATTTTTTTTTTCTCCCTACCCACTTCCCAAGTAATTTAATATTTTTATTAGTTTAAATTATTATTGAATAATAATAATAATATTATTATTTAATTTAACAATACAATTGACATTATTAAACATCTGATAAAACTACACGTTCAAAAATAAAATTTAATATTACTAAAAATAAATATAATACAAAATAATATAATTATATACTAGATATAAATAAATATAATAATAATATTATTATTATTACACATTCGATATGATTAAACATCTAACATGACTATACTGAACATAATATGGACATGACTAAAAATAATACGACTATACACTTGACGAAGCAGTTGATATGACTAAAAAAATAATATGACAATATATTACATAAAAATAAAAGTAATATAACTATACCGTAAATATAAGGTGTCTTGGAAAGTAGGGGAGGAGAGGGAAAAAAATAATTTCTATCTCTTCATTAACATATAAACTCACATTAATAACATTAAATTACTTTTTCTTTTTTAATTTATTGAAATGAGGCTAGATTAGGAATTTTTTTTAAAAAAAGACTAGATTGGGAATATTTTTTTTTAACAAGGTTAGATTAGGCATTAGTTCATATATTTTATATTTTTCAATAAATTTTTAACTTACAAAATTGATGCAATTTAAAATTTGTGATCTATTTAACTTTAATAGATAAACAAACTACAAAAAATCTACTAAAATTCTCCCCACTTTTTTTTGTCAAATTAAATAAATTATAATTAACTATCATTACTAAATTAACATACCCAACCAAATTCTATCAAAATTTACAAACAATATTATTTTTTATATTTTAAATGAAACTATTTAAAAAATAATAAATTTTTTACACAAAGAATGTGTTACACGCGCGCTTTTATCAGTATTTATTTATTTGTATATATATTCATATATTTGTAAATCCATATACAAGTATATATTTATAAATTTATATAACTATTTATTTGTTTATTAAATATTCTTAATTAGTGAGAAAATGGATCCCTCACCAACTGCTGTAGTTGGGACTGCAACCAATTTGGATGTAGTTCCAAGTGCAACATTCAGGCCTCTTTGTGTAGTTCCAACTACAATAGTTGGACTCAACTGCACAAAATCAAACACAGGATTTGAGTCGGCATGCAATTGGAACTATAGAGTGGTTGCAACTACGTGCAACCGAACAACCACTTAATTTCATCCATTAAACCCAAGCGAAAAAGAAATTTAAATAAGCAAAAATAGTCCAATTTGCACCTCAATTGCATCATGTAAAAGAGTTAGGGGATAGAGAGAAAAGCAATAGATCAGAAGCACAATAACAAGACAATTAACTAGGACTCGAGCAGAAGGCAGTTAACAAGGACTCCTGATAATATAACTAAATACACGAGCAGGCAAAAAGAAAAATGCGATGGTACTACTAGCCAAGGATTTAAGTGTCGTGGCATAGGAATGTGTCCAACACTTGCCAACATAATATGGCACAGTATGTACCGTGCCATATCGAAGTGTGTCGTTGACAAAAATGCCTGTGTGCCGACATACTATAGCATAAAATATTTACTTTCTCTCAAGGATTTAAATGCCCATCGCCACGGCCCGTATCTACCATGTCGTACTGTGCCAACAAAATATCAGCACGATACAGCCCCCGTACCGATGTCACAATTCAAAACTCTCTTTTTTAAAAATTAGCAAGTAATTTTCTAAATAAAGTTCAAAAGGTTTGATAAAAATACATAATAAATAATTAAAATATATTATTGCAAAGAACAAAAATACATATTTTATGCTATTATGTGTCGGCACATATATTTTTTGTGACCAGCACGTATCGGCACGGTGAGGCACGCACCATGTCGTACCATGCCGGCAAGTTTTCGGCATGACCCGATGCCACAACACTTAAATCCTTACTTTCTCTGGCACTAATATATTCTATTTGCTTACTATATATTCTTCATCGTATCTTTTGCGCTTTATTGATATAATTACTTGCTAATTTCAAAGAAAATAGGAATTTGTTTGTATCGTGCCGATATCTAGTCAACACAGTATGGCATGGTGATCACGACCCCAGCCAATGGCCATTTAAATCCTTGCCACTAGCACATCTAGTGAACCAACTTACGATCTTATCATGGTTTTGTCTATTAATATATCATCTTTTTGCACTCCTTACTATTAATTTACATGGTCAATTGTCTAAACAGCATTGATCTTATAATATAGATTCTCTTTAACAAAGATTTTTTTTTGTCTCTTTATGATGCTAGAATACAAAAATTACGAAAGAACATAGCATTTCATAAGATCACTAACAAGTGTAAATTGAGGTTGATCACACCCCAATATTGCGAAAATTTGCCATTCCAAGTTACACTAATCAAAAGAGAAGCTAGTCGTAAGACGCAAGCATTTCACAAGGCTACTAACAAGTGTTATCTTAGGTTGATCACACCCCAATATTCAGATAGCTTGCCAACACTTGATCAAAAGAGAAGCTATTCAAAAGAGTATCCCACTAGCTATTACTATTAGATAAACTAGCATTCAAAACTCACTCCAACCCCAAGCAGTATCTGATCAACTAAGAGATTAATAGGCACAATGTACACACAGCAACTAATAAATTATATTTACCATACATGAGTATATATAACATAATCTTCTTACACATTATATCTAACTATAGGTTTGTAAGTTTCGCTGTACATTTAAATTAAGGCAACGAGTAGATGTGATTTGTGAATCGGCACAGTATAAAATCTCTCCAGCTATTATCTAATTTCTGAAACAGACAATCACAAAATTTCAAGCTTAGTTTGATTGAGAACTATTTGGACCACAGTTTCAATATCACTCTGCAGCTTCAGAAATCTCAGTAGTACATATTCAATAGGACATCTAACCAGCACTTTCAACATTTAATTGTCTTCTATGCACCATAAATTCAACCAATAATTCATCCCTAATACGTGTTTTATTTTTCTTGCATTATTTTACCTACCTAGTACCTACCATACATTATCACCCTTTAGGTACCACATCTATCTCTAATCCTCTCCTTCAATTGAAATGGAAGTGGGTCAATTGCACATGATTTTCGCTAATCAATATATATATATATATATATATATATATATATATATATATATATATATATATATATATATATATATATATATATATATATATATAAAATCCCCTCAAATCATTATAAGCACAAAACAGGGGAGAAAGAAAGAAAATGCAATAGTGTAAGTTTTCATGCATATTCATATGTCATCATTGATAGACTCTTCTGGATTACCAAAAATGAATTTTTTTTTTTTAAAAAAAAAAGATGATCTGACCAGATCCACGGCAGTGATGCACCATAAATTTTTTATCCAAAAGAGAGACCTAACGGATCAACAATTCCATAGAACCTAACTAATCATTTTTTTAATCACATCAACAATAAAATTTAGGTCAACCTGGAGATTCTCGGGCAAGTACTCGTGCTTCATGGAGAGATCCATGGCGCGCTTGAGCCGCTGGTTCCGAGCGTCCACCACCTCCCGCGGGAGCCGCGCAAGCGCCTCCTTAATATCCAGATCGTAGTACGGATCGTAAAGATCGTCGTACCGAAGCCCTAAAACCAAACGCGGATCGTAACGACCGACATCGATGATCTCCGATTTCGCCGATTCGGGAAAAAAAAAAAGCAAAAAAAAAAAAAAAAAAAAAAAAAAAAAAAAAAAAAACCCTAACCCTAATTGGGGAGGAAAGGGTTGGTCTACCGTAATTCCTGAGGCGTTTGGAGACGGTCTTCATGTGCTGCCGTGCGAGCCAGTTGCGGCGGGGGTTGATGAGCCACTGCGTCCACGACGACATCGCCATTTCTCTTTTCTCTCTCTCTCTCTCTCCTCTCTCTCTCTCTCTTTCGCTTTTTGCTGGTGCCCCAGCAAATGGCAAAGGTAAAAAACCTCTTCGGGTACTCTTTTTTCAAAATAACCCCTAAACAGTTTATAATTAGCAAAGGTAAACCTCTTCGAGTACTCTTTTTTCAAAATAACCCCTAAACAATTTATAATTAGCAAATGAACCTGTAAAAATTTTATTTTCAAAAAAATAATCCTATTTTCTCAAAAGTCAAAAGTCAGGATATTTCTTCATAAGTCCTTTAGGCAGCGTTTGGAAATAGAATAAATAGTGAATAAAGTATTTTATTCTAAAAAATCTTCCAAACAAGGTTAAAATTGAGCAGAATAAATTATTCTGGTCAAAACGGGTAATTCTCTCTAATTCGAAAACTACCCGTTAAAACCTATTCTTCTAAACCCATGGAATTGGGTGTTGCGTGCAATTTATTCCAAGGGCAAGAGAAAATTGCTCCTCGTTACACGCGCTGGCCTACCCTCATCTTCATCACCTCTGATGAAAAGCTTCCTCTCTCTCACTCCCTCCACTCGCTCCTCTTTACTTCCATTTCTTACCTAACCCTATCTTCAAAGCTTCCTCTCTCTCTCTCCCTCCACTCGCTCCTCTTTACTTTCATTTCTTATCTAATCCCTATCTTCAAAAACCCTCATCTCCTTTACTCCGAGCACTCTTCAAACCCTACTACCTCTGTAGGCAGGAAGGTGGTGGTTTCTAGAGCTTCTTTACTCGGTCGCTCTGCGAAGTCTTCGACTCTTCCCCAGGACGCATCAGCATCATCTTCCCTCTTAACTCCGTATCTAACCTACAGCAGTTGCCTCGTCGCCCTTTGTGCATCAAAACCTCCATTAATTGAGGAGGTGTGCTACTTGGAGATTTTGGTGAGTCTCCATTAACTCCGTATCTTATCTACTGCGGTTGCCTCGTCGCCCTGGTAATCAAAACCTCCATTAATTGAGGTGTGCTAGTTGGAGATTTTGTTGCATTTCTATCTCACCTACATTTGCCAAAGAGCCGATCCTGCTGTAGATCTGTCGTTACTCAAGGTGAGATCTCTTGGCGGGAGAGCGGCATTACTAATTTATTTTCTCCCCCATCTTGTTCAATCTCCTATCGCCTCTAATGTGTAGTCGCATCCATTTACTCCGATTACCTACTCCAACCGGCACAAGTAAGTTCATTGTTTTCTTCTATTTAAACACGGCACAGTAAGGGTCAATGCAATCCCTTCACCAAAAGAGGGCATTCGAGGGAAAGTTGTGGTTGTGTACTCAGACTAAGAACAATTTCAGTACATCTCCTTTTTATCTTTCAGAGATGAGGTTTCCTTATGTAAGATGTACTCTACATTGCTGGTATTTCGAGGATTTGGTTTTTTTAGCTGTGATGCATGTTGCAAGTCAGATGTATTAATGGCTTGGAGGCATGGAAGCAGTTCTATGCAGCTGCCATAGAGATACACATGACGACACCATCATGCTGAGCCAAGTGCCTTCTTTATGATAATCCATTGTAATTTTCTTATGTTTTCCTTTTTTCTCTTTCTATCTGTGCTAAACTTTTTTGCTCTACGACAGAGTCCAAATTTAAAATTGATTTTTGACATTTTAATGCTGATTCCTTTGTACATAATCTAGTTGTGTTGTGCCATGGCTCTGTTTTGATCCATTTACATTGCATAGTTACTTCACATTATGACATATTTTTTATATTTGCAGTTTTATGCTTAAAATTATTGGAATTGTTTCTTATGTGACCCCTATCTTGTTAAATTTTGATATTCCAGTTCTATGCTTCATATCATTTCTTTATAACTGTTGTGTCATGACTCTTTTTTTCTGTTTCTATCTGTGTTAAACTTCTTGTTGAACTGGAATATGCAATGTTGAGCTTGTTTGCCTTCGAGGGAATCTGTGCTAAACTTCTTTGGAATTGATTCTTATGTGACCCCTATCTTGTTAAATTTTGATATTCCAGTTTTATGCTTCAAATCATTTCTTATACTGTTGTGCCATGCCTTTTTTTTCTGTTTCTATCTGTGCTAAACTTCTATGGTTTGGTGGTAAGTTTAAATACATGCAGCCATCATAGAATCATCTTATACTTCTTTAGAACAGATATAACAAATGCAAGACTAATCTATACTTCAGCCTAACATATAAAGTGGTTTACATCTTGATTTTCATATTTAATTAGTTCCGATGGCCCCTCCAAACAAGAGCGCACAACGTGTAGTAAGAAAAAATCCTAACACCAACGATGTGGTCTCAACTGACATCCTCAGTATAGAAAGTTCGGGCCAGGAATCCTCAAAAAGCAGAGTTCGCTCTGGAAATTGGACGGAGGTCATGGATTCGGTACTGTTGAACTTGATGACCGAGGAACATGTTCTTGGTAATTTCATTAATGGAAGTTTTACTACACTGGCTTGGACTAGAATTATCCATGATTTTAATGAACGAACAAAAGTCAACTTCGTGAAATACCACTTACAAAATCGACTCAAAGTTTTGAAGCGCCAATTTGTCATGTACCAAACATTAGCTAATAAGAGCGGGTGGGGGTGGGACTATGATCGCAACATTCCGACCGCGGGCAATCAAAGTGATTGGGACACTATAATATCTGTAAGTCACTATTATTTTATTCTTTCAATTTTGTCATAATATAATAACCATTTGTTAACTTGATCCTAAATCTATATTGTGTAGGAAAATCCATCTTATGCAAGATGCAGGGATAAACCCTTTTCTGCATATCACGATATTGAGTTCTTATCTGGGAATACTACTGCCAGGGGTAGGCATGGTTTTACAACGGGGATGCATATTGAGGAAGTTCAAAGCAGCTCCTCGTCTTCCCCGGCCACAATTGCACTCTTAGAAGATATACGAAAATCAATGATGGGTGCTTGTGCAGGTGGCCAAAATTCAAATGCTCAACCACTACCTATGCCACCGTCAGCATCGAATGTAGATGTCAATGACACTACTTCATGCTCCCCTACTCCTACTCCTGTCAAGAGGGGAAATCCATATAATAGCAGTGCCTCAGGTCATACATCTTCTGGCAAGAGGCGTCGCTCCTCCCCTCCTTAACGCAAGGCAACACCAACATCAAGCCGCAAGGGAAAACTTGATGTCACCTCTGATAGTATCCAGGAGCTTGTCGAACTCGGTAAGAAGAGATTGAACATAGCCGAGTGTATGCTGCAACGTGAGCTTGATGCTCGTCCAAAGGTTCATTCTATCGAGGATTGTATGGCAAGATTAAATGATTTTCCTGGACTATCTCTTGAAGCCATTCTCTCTGCATGTGAAGCACTCAAAGATGAGCGCAACAGATCCATATTCATGTCCTTAAGTGGTGACATCCTACATATGTGGATTGAGCGTCAAATGAGCATGCAACGGATGGCCACTGGACAAAAGCCTGATCCACCTTCCTTCCCTCCTTTCTAGATAACACATTCTCACCTCAACCTGCAGTTTTTGTGGTCTTGCTGACAAACTTGCTTTTTTTTGGGTTTTGCGAACAATTAGCAAGACCAAATGCTGTTTGCGTTTATGTTATATTTCTTATGCATCTATCTGAACTTCTTAAAATGTTTTTATAATGCTATCGCTTATGTTGTATTTCCTATCATGTACTGTATTGCCATGACGTATGTCGTACCTATGTAGAAGTTATGGCCTACTATTCTACTACTTTTATCCTGCCTTCTTGATGGTTTTAATGTGAATTATCTGCTGTCTTTCTGGTTTAATGCAGTTTTTGTGCCTTTGTTGCTACTACTATGGTTGCTATCATATAAATGCTTATGAATCTTTTCACTATTCTACTACACATAATCTGATGGTTTTTACTCATGCCTTTTTCCTGTTATTATGGTTCTATCCTTTCCTTGTCTTTTAATTATCTAAACTTCTTCATTGGTTGGTTCGAATACTTCAGGCATGCTGGTTTGTGAGCCTCCTTCCATGCAGTTTTTTAACACAGTGTAAATATGAATTGCGGCGATGATGCACAAAGGGGTTATAGGTGTAAATGGTAGGGTGGCAGTGATACTCTCCACTGCAGCCATCATTTGTTCCTCGACCCTTTTTAACCTGAGCCAATCTTGTATCAGAAAAGATACATATTTGAATTGTGCCTTCTCAGAGGTGAGGTAATGTTGTTATCTTTATGAACTATGTACCATTTCATTTTCTAATCTATTACCTATTTCTTTCAGGCCTTAATTTTTACCAATTTGAATGTTGGTTTGCTGTTGGTGGTGATTGGCCTAGTTTATTCTCTGACTGTGGCGATGATGCATAAATGAAATTGAATTGAGGCGATGATGCACAAAGAGGTTATAGGTGTAAATGGTAGGGTGGCAGTGACACTCAACACTGCAGCCATCATTTGTTCCTTGACTCTTTTTAACCTGAGCCAATCTTGTATCATAAAAGATACATATTACTATTGTGATGAAGTTTTTGGTGAGGTAATGTTGTTCTCTTTACATGTTGCAGTGAGAACTAATATTGTGCCCTTTGCTGCAATGTGGCTCTTTCATGCATGATCTTGCTGGTTTGTTAGCCTCCTTCCATGCAGTTTTTTAACACAGTGTAAATATGAATTGCGGCGATGATGCACAAAGGGGTTATAGGTGTAAATGGTAGGGTGGCAGTGACACTCAACACTGCAGCCATCATTTGTTCCTCGACTCTTTTTAACCTGAGCCAATCTTGTATCATAAAAGATACATATTACTATTGTGATGAAGTTTTTGGTGAGGTAATGTTGTTCTCTTTACATGTTGCAGTGAGAACTAATATTGTGCCCTTTGCTGCAATGTGGCTCTTTCATGCATGATCTTGCTGGTTTGTGAGCCTCCTTCCATGCAGTTTTTTAACACAGTGTACATATGAATTGCGGCGATGATGCACAAAGGGGTTATAGGTGTAAATGGTAGGGTGGCAGTGACACTCTCCACTGCAGCCATCATTTGTTCCTCGACCCTTTTTAACCTGAGCCAATCTTGTATCATAAAAGATACATATTACTATTGTGATGAAGTTCTTGGTGAGTACTAACTTTGCACCAGTTTGCCATCATTTACCAACTTTGCATCAGGTTTCCATCACTATGCACCAGTTTTGCACTTTTCAATCAACCACTTTTGCAGTTTTGCAGTTTTACATTTTTTCAACTTTACAACTATGCACTTGGTTCTGATTTTTACATATTTCTAGTTGGTTCTGTTCTGTTATTTTTTGCAGTTTTGCAACTTTCCACCTGTTTTGCAGTTTGCCATCATTTTGCAACTTTGCACCAGGTTGCCATCATTTACCAACTTTGCATCAGGTTTCCATCACTATGCACCAGTTTTGCAGTTTTCAATCTACCACTTTTGCAGTTTTGCAGTTTTGCATTTTTCCAGCTTTACAACTATGCGCTTGGTTCTGATTTTTTCAGATTTCTAGTTGGTTCTGTTCTGTTATGTTTTGCAGTTCTGCAACTTTCCACGTGTTTTGCAGTTTGCCATCATTTTACAACTTTGGACCAGTTTGCCATCATTTACCAACTTTGCATCAGGTTTCCATCACTTTGCACCACTTTTGCAGTTTTCAATCTACCACTTATGCAGTTTTGCAGTTTTGCATTTTTTCAACTTTACAACTATGCACTTGGTTCTGATTTTTTCAGATTTCTAGTTGGTTCTGTTCTGTTATATTTTGCAGTTTTGCAACTTTCCACCTGTTTTGCAGTTTGCCATCAATTTGCAACTTTGCTCCAGTTTGCCATCATTTTGCAACTTTTCACCAGTTTTCCATCACTTTGCACCAGTTTTGCAGTTTTCAAGCAACCAGTCTTGCAGTTTTGCAGTTTTGCAGTTTTGCAGTTTTGCAACTTTACAACTATGCAAGCACCATTGACGACGATGCAATTTAAGACAGAATTGTGGCGATGATGCATAAATGAAATTGAATTGAGGCGATAATATACAAAGGGGTTATAGGTGTAAATGGTAGGGTGGCAGTGACACTCTCCACTGCAGTCATCATTTGTTCCTCGACCCTTTTTAACCTGAGCCAATCTTGAATCATACAAGATACATATTACTATTGTGCCTTCTCAAAGGTGAGGTAATGTTGTTCTCAACTTGAATGTTCCAGTGAGTACTAATAATGTGCCCTTTCTTGCAATGTTGCTCTTTCATACATGATAGTCCTTATACTGTTATCTTTATGACATATGTTTCATTGCTTTTCTATTCTTTGACCTATTTCTTCCCAGCCTTAATTTCTTCCTTTGACTTAATATTGTTCTCTTCACATGTTGCAGTGATGGCAGCTTTGATCAATCGCCAATTTTTTTCATCCCCAACTACAGCCCAACTTATGACATTTCTAGATGAGGAAGATGATTATTGGGATGAAGTGGTTACTATTGTGATCAATGAAGCTGTGATTCAATTTCACAGCACACTGTACAAGCGACCTTGTCGCACAAGACCATTCACTGGTCATCAAGTAATTATGGATATTCTATGAGGGCATCCTGATAGAGGGTACCAACATTTCCGTATGTCCAACACCATATTTATCAGACTTCGAGATGAATTGGTCGAGAAAGAATTGATACAGTGTAGTCGAAATTTGACTACCGACGAACAGCTAGGCATTTTTCTATTTGCTATAGGCCATGGAGTAACAAATAGAGTTTTAGCCGAAACCTTTCAGCACTCGGGGGAGACAATAAGCAGATATTTTAATAGTGTGTTGCGAGGTGTAATAGAACTTAGGCATGATTACACCCAAATGCCTCCAGGTAATGTAGGGATACATGAAAAAATTAGAGGCAACCCATTATTCCACCCCTTTAAGGTGATATTAATAGTAAATTTTGTTCGTAAGTTGGTATTTTATAGAATATTGATATTAACGTTTTCTTTTATATTTATATTGCAGAATGTAATTGGCGCTATTGATGGAACGCATATACCGGTTGTTGTACGAAAAAGTAAGCAACCGCGCTATCGTTGTCGAAAAGGATTTACATCCCAGAATATGATGGTCGCATGCTCGTTTGACCACCAAATCTTATTTGTTTGTACTGGGTGGGAGGGTTCTGCGGCAGATATGCGGGTTTTGCGTTGGTGCTGTGAAAGTGGGGGCTTCAAAGTTCCTGAAGGTTAAATTATTAAAAATTGTTTTCAAATTGATGAGTTATATATGCTTGCTTAATTTATTACTTATCTTTGGTTTTTATTTTATTGTGTAGGGAAATTCTTTTTGGTTGATTCAGGATATGCAAATAGTGAGCTATTTCTTGCACCTTATAGAGGAGAGCGTTACCACTTGAGCCAATTTGATGGCAATGCACGGGCGCGGACACATCGAGGACCAAGAGATTTATACAATCATAGGCATGCTCAATTGAGGAATGTCGTCGAGAAGACGTTCAGCATTTTGAAGAGGCGTTTCAAGGTACTTCGGCAAGCGACACCTTTCCCTTACAAAGTGCAGTGTCGCATCGCACTCACTTGTTGTGTGATCCATAACTTCATCAAGAGGCACCAAGGGACCGATATGTATTTCGACATGACATTAGAACCGTTTTCTCAAAATGATGAAGACGATGATCCTACACCTTTGATTGGGGCAGATGAATCGCGACGGGGTGACACCCTTCGGACAATGATAACGGATCAGCTATGGAATAATAGATAGTTGTATGTACTATTTTAATTATCCTTGTGAAAGTGAGCGTATTTAATTTAGTTATATATTCCACTGTGGCGAACTAATAACATTGCTATTTTGCTTCTCTGACTGTGGCGATGTTGCCTAGTTTCTTTTGTTTCGCTAGTTTGCTTCTCTGACTGTGGCGATGTTGCCTAGTTTCTTTTGTTTCGCTAGTTTGCTTCTCCGACTGTGGCGATGTTGCCTAGTTTTTTCTGTTTCGTTAGTTTCTTCTCTGACTGTTGCGATGTTGCCTTATCAATCCAAATTTAAGCTGGATATTGATTTATGTTTAACTTCATAAGTGTTTGCTTACAATTTGTTATTGGGTACATGTTTCTGTATATAAAAGACCAAATGGTGAATTGGAATTTTTAAAAATTTTACGACACTGAAATGCAAATCTGTGTAGAATTTGTTAGTAAATTTGATAATTAATTAAAACCACTATTTTAATATTAAATTAACATAGGATAATATATAGTTCAAATTAATAATAAACTATTTTATGTAAATAAAATATAGTACGAATTAAAAATTTTATTTACTAACTTTTGTAATTTTATGAAATCATAGTTATAATATAACATATTAAATAAATATTTTATTTACTAAATTTACTAAAATGTACATTAAAATGTAAAAAATAAAATTAAATTTAAAATTTAAAATTATAAATTAAAATTATAAATTAAAATTTATAATACAAATTTTAAATTAAAATTTAAAATTATAGTATGAAATTTAAAATTAAAATTCAAAATTAAAATTAACATTTAAAATTTAAAATTTAAAATTTAAAATTTAAAATTGAAAATTAAAATTAAAATTTAAAATTAAAGTATGAAATTTAATGGTGAATTGGAATTTTTAAAAATTTTACAACACTGAAATGCAAATTTCTGTGTAGAATTTATTAGTAAATTTGATAAATAATTAAAACCACTATTTTAATATTAAATTAACATAGGATAATATATAGTTCAAATTAATAATAAACTATTTTATGTAAATAAAATATAGTACGAATTAGAAATTTTATTTACTAACTTTTGTAATTTTATGAAATCATAGTTATAATATAAAATATTAAATAAATATTTTATTTACTAAATTTAATGAATTTACATTCAAATGTAAAAATTAAAATTAAATTTTAAATTTTTAATTTAAAATTAAAATTTCAAATTAAAATTTTAAATTTTAAATTGAAATTTTAATTTTAAATTATAATTTTAAATTTCATACTTTAATTTTAAATTTAAATTTAAATTTTCAATTGTAAAGTTTAAATTTTATATTTTAATTTTAATTTTAATTTTAATTTTGAAATTTAATTTTAAATTTCATACTATAATTTTAAATATTAATTTTAAATTGTTATTTTAAATTTAAATTTGAAATTTTAATTTAAATTTAAAATAACAATTTAAAATTATAGTATGAAATTTAAAATTAAATTTCAAAATTAAAATTAAAATTAAAATATAAAATTTAAACTTTACAATTGAAAATTTAAATTTAAATTTAAATTTAAAGTATGAAATTTAAAATTATAATTTAAAATTAAAATTTCAATTTAAAATTTAAAATTTAAATTTAATATTAAAATTTAAATTATAAAATTTAAAACCAAAATATAAAATAAGAAAACTTCAAAAGGGCAATGTTGGTATTTTGGAAAATATGTATCTACTTTTTTCTTCAATTCCCAATTATTCTCGTAACACAACCAAACAAAAAAAGAGTTATTCTATGGAATAAACACATTTACATACCAAACAAAAATTTATATTTACTCTTAATTATTCTAGAATATATCTTTGTTCTAAGTATAAAAAAATTAATTCTTGTAAACACAATTCTATTTCCAAACGGGGCCTTACTGTTTTCTAAAGAATATCTAATGAAAACGGTGAATCATTTGTCCTCTTTACACAAAAAAAAAAAATAAAAAATTAAATTAAAGCGTATAACACATGATCTACTTGTAGAAGATGCACAATCATATAAAAAAAAAGCTACAATGAGAAAATAAAAACATAACCAAATGTAACTAGAAAATACATAGCTTAGAAGTATGTGACTGCTGAAAAAGAACATTGAACTGAAATAGCACATATGTGTTAACCTACACATCAAATTCTCAATATAAAATTAATCTTACGAAAAAAAAAAAAAAACATTTGAGTGCGACCTAGGCACCTCTTCTCCTCCTATGAAAAGTCATCCACAGAATAAAAGGGGCTCAAACAACATTCTTTCTCATCTATCTCTTTCTCTTCTTCTTATCCTTCTCTATTCCTCTCAAAAGTTGCTGAGTACAATATTGGATGATACAAATGTAGGTTTGTTTTCTCCATCCCCTGAAATATTTTTTTATAAAATCCACAGGCTACAGTCATGGTTGATTGCCACATAGTCATCACTGTTGACATTTGTACACTTAAATTATGCAAGTAAGATTCTATTCCAGCAACATTCTGCATCATAAATCAAATCTAAGAACTCAAATTTTAAGCACCGAGTGCCTACTTAGCAGCTAACATAAAAAAATATGAAGTGAATTAGAAACTCACCGTGCAACAGTTATTGTATTCTCTTCCTCTTTGTCGTGGAACATGGATCTTTTAACAAAATAACACCTCAAAGCATAATGGTCGAAATCAAATAGAGGAAGATTGTGAATCTCTTCACAAAACAACATCTCAAAGCCCTAAACCCTAAATCAGATAGGAAGATCGTGAATCTCTTCACAAAATAACGTCTCAAAGCACAGTGGTCGAAATCATAGAGAGAATGATCTTGAATCTCTTCACAAAACACCATCTCAACGCGCAATCATCGAAATCAGATAGAGAAAGATCGTGAATCTTTTCACAAAACAACATCTCAATAGTCGAAATCAGATACAGGAAGATAAGTCACCTGGAGAAATGCTACTGCATATGGGGCGGCGATCGTATTGGCGAACTGCATAATGACACCGGCGACGATGGTGAGAACACTGATCATGAGCTTCGAATTGAAAGAGAATCGTGGAGTTTTCCCCCTCAACGCTCGCCACCAATGGACGGTGATCACCATAATAACGCCTCGCTATTGGAGCAAACCCTCCGATCGAGCTCCGTAGTCATCCGAGATTTCTCGAGGTTGGGCTCCATGGATCGATCGATGGTGGCGAAGTAGAAGAAGGGAATCGCTCTCTCTCTCTCTCTCTCTCTCTCTCTCTCTCTCTCTCAAAATTATCGAGGAACCCCTAGCGAGACTTGAACTCCCTCACGATCCAGGACAATGGAGGGAAAAGATATAGGGTATATATAGGTATACACCCCTTTAGGGGTGTATATCTTGCACCCCACCCCATTCTGGGGTGGGGTGAATTCCACTCGTCACTCGATGTGACGAGTGAAATAATATCCACCCCAGGATGGGGTGGGGTGTAGGATGTACACCCCTAAAGGGGTGTACACCTAGCATATGAGAAGAAGAGGAATGCTACCTGTACACCCAATCATGGGTGTACATCTTACACCCCCACCTATCCAAAGGTGGGGGACTTCTCCACCCATCACATCAAGTGATGGATGGAATTCACCCCACCCTGGGATGGGTGGGGTGTAAGATATACACCCCTTTTGGGGTGTATAGTTAGCCTTTTCCTTTAATTATTACTAGTGTAGGGATCCGCGCAATGCAGCGGACATATATTATTATAGCTAAATTTATACTAAATTTATTACAACAATATAAATAAATTATTCAAAAATCTCGATATAGATCAATTCAATATCAAATTACGGAATGAAATTATGCTACGACAAATTTATGGCACTCATCAGGATCTCGCCCTTTAGCAATAATAGAATTATGTGTTGAATTACGATTTACCGGAAAATTAGAGAAATGCACAGCAGACAAAAGATAAATCGTTGTAATAAATCGCCAACGATTTCGATAAAAAAATAAAATAAAATTCATAAAAAATTAAAATACGTACATAGTAAGTAATAAAATAAAGTATTAGATAAAAAAGTTGCATTAGGGTTTACAGCAACATCAAATAAAAAAATCTGATATAGATTCCTCAGGCAAAAAATAAAAATAAAATTGCATGATGTTTCTGTAAAGGATCGCTCACAAAGAATCAAAAGAAAGGGGCGGTGATTTTTATCTCTCGAGGTGACGACGCATTTGAAGACAACGGCAGCACGCTCCCACGTTCTATGGCGGGGCAATGTCAACAACAGGGCGCGAAAAACTCCACCAAGATCATCCCAGCAGAGTCCAAAACCAACCACTAAAACTCTTGATTCAACCACTGCTACCACTGCGCATGCTACCACCGCCACATCGATCTCCATAATCATTGCCTACGTTCCTGGCTCCTCCATCACCGTCTTGGTTTCCACCGCCATCACGTTCACCGCCTCCACCACCGCTACGACCACGCCGTCAAAACATCTTGTACGGGGTCTATAAAAACTTCACAAAGAAAAAGAGGAGGTAGGGTTGTAGAGAGTTGGGGGAAGCGGATGGCATATAAGAAGAAAATGTAAATTAACACCATGCTTAATTAATTTATTAAATGACAATTATGATTTCTTGAAACATCAAACGTCACCACCACCACAATAATTTAATAATGTATGTGGTGGAGATTATTATTAAATTAATTAATGCATGCAACAATAATTTAATAATGTATGTGGTGGAGATTATTATTAAATTAGATGTGAAGGGACGGATGTTAGAGAAGAAGAGAAGACAGGAGGTGAGAGATTGAGAGAGAGAGAGAGTAGATAATTATTGTGAAAAAAAAAATTAAAAATATTCTAAACTATGGAGAATGCGCCACGTCACCTTAAAAATATGAGAATTCATAATATGGTATAGATTATATAATTTTATTATATAATATTATTTATCTAGTAATTGAAATTATTCAAAATCAACGGCTGAAAATTAAAATCTCATAAAATGTGATGATATGATACTAAAATTTTAAATTAAGGATATTAATCTTGTTTTATATAGCATAAAAAAATTTCTATCAAAATTTTACGTGGTTTAAATATTTCAATACCATTAAACTTATAAACGGCTCACTACGATCATTAAAATTATTAGTTTTGAGCTCCTTTGATCACTAGGTAAATGATATCGAAAAATCATAAAATTTACTTTTTAGCTCTTTTAAATACTCTACATCAAGTTTAAAAGAGTCGATCATTTATTCAGAAGTCCAACGATGAAAAAATATAGAAGCCGCCTAGCATTTAAAAAGCACACAAGTCTATCTCTCTCTATATATATTATTATTATTCTAGTATTAGACTTAATTATAAAATACTAAATTCTAGACGAAATTAAATAGATAGAAGTTTTAAATTTTTACTTTTAATAAGACTAATATAATATATGCAAATAGAAAATAAAATTAGCTAACTTAAGTTTAATCTATTGGATTTTAATATGACTTGACCAGAAAAAAAATCTGGACCAATTTAATTAAAATCATATTGATTCACCGGTTTGATAGTTAAACTATCAATTTAAATAGTTCAAAATAATTTTTTAAATTATCAAATTTTAAGGGTTGAACCAAACCGTTTTATAAACTAGATTAAAGTCCAAGCCAGTTCGATCTGGGTTTTAAATCACTGTTATATCTACTCCACAAAAATTCGTACAAAACCTCTAGCAGCATCTAAACAACTTATAAATAGCTCTATTCAAACAACATTTCTACTTCAATACCACAAAAAACAAGCCCTTTCAAGCATGTTCAGTCAAGGGATCGATTTCAGAATTGCCTATAATTGAGGGTGTCCCTGTACATTTTTTTTTCTGCAAATAAATAACACTGACAAATTTGTTCTACTGAATTGAGTAATGCATTATCGAGAAATTATCAGTGGAACATTTACAAGAATTTTACACGAAACAACACTGAATGAAATCGGCGGGACGATTCCCGTTACAAGAACTTCACTACCAAATACTAGATACTGCATCCATATTCCTGTTCGCGCTTTACTTCGGTGTACGACGGCGAAATAAAGTAGCTACTTGTTCACTAGTGAGAAAGTACAAACAGGATTTGAATGGCAAATCGACATGAGACTATAGCCGGAGCATCGAATTATTAATGTATACATCAAGATCAAAAGGAAAATTTCAAAGCATAAGGGCCACCATTAGATTTCGAAATGTCCAAAGCCCATGTTTCCTGCGATTTTCTTCTTTTTTCTTGTTTTGGGATAGAAAGAACCGAAATTTAGGAAATAAACCTATGCTTGGTGAAGGTGAAGTTTGGAGATAGAACAATTCCTTTTGTCGTGTATCCTCGATTGATGCAGCCGATCATGCTTCAATTGTCGATGCTGCCTCATAACTGCCACTTTTCAGGATTTGTCCATCTCCCAGATGATGCCCCCGTCCTCTGCATGCAAATATAGAGCATGGATTAGTAGACGAGTGTGAAGTACAAATAAAATCAAGATAAAAATGTATAGAACTTCCTCTGTTCTTCAAATAGGGTGTTTCCCTGTTTAATCAAAAAAAAATGTATAGAACTTATCTGAACTATGGACCATTTTGAATCAACTGCTCGATCTTTTAAAATTTTTATTTACTATCCAACATTTCAATTTGTTTGATTTAAGTCGGTCAATGATAATTTGATTTTAAAATTTAAGCTAATTAATTACCTTAATTTAGATAGAATTGCATGAAGTAAATTTTGAAGACAAAGTGTCGTTAGCTTACTCAAATCAAAGTAAAATCAAAATTTTAAAAGGTTGGATAGTCAAACTCAAAATAGCCCCATAGTTCAGATAGGTTCCGTACATTTCCATCCTAAAGACTTTTATCCTTAACCGCCATTTACTGTTTATCTGAAGCTTTCAAGTATTTGCAAGCATAGCAAAGTGGGAAGACAACTACATTGTACTAATTTGATACTTCGTCAAAATTTTGAGAACATCAGACAACGCACAGAAAAAAGTGATTCACTGCAGACAGATTTCAACAATAAATCGGATGCAGACTGTATGAACTACTGAAAAGAATTCATCGAGAACCATGAGATCCAATCTGAGATCTACTATTGATATAGATAGTTGGCTAGTCAAAGTTTCCGATTACTGCTGGTATGGAGTAAGGAAAGAGGCACGGAAATGCACAAGCAGCGAGAATTCACCTTTGATCTTCTTGTTTATCCAAATCTCTAATAGCATCCCAGCACCAACTCCAGCAGCACAAATAGCACCGTAAATGGCAATAGCAGATGGTAAAGATCGTCGAGGTAGGAAATAGTAGTCAGGGACTTGTCTAATTTTCTTTGGGAGACGCTTTTTGACGACCGGTTCACTTGAGTCGGTACTTACGGTGCTGCCGACTGTTTTCCAGTCCACGTTCTTCAGCAAATCTTTAGAGTCTTCTGTTCCCATGTGGAAACCAACGTCGGATTTATAATCAAATAGGATCAATTAATGTTAACTTGGAGAAGATGTAGAAACCTGAAACACAAATAGATTAATTAGTTGGTATAACGGAGGTGTCGTGTTGAAAACATTTTCTTGGAAAGATGATAAAACAAGCAGAGCTTTAACAAATTAGAGCCTCGTAGATTTTCTCGAGTAACTGTTGCGCATCGGTAGTTAGTGGAAGAACTAGAGTACAACAGAGTAGGATAAAACACAGAAATTTTCTTGCATTACGGATTTGAATTCTCCAACCTGTCTCCATTATAGATCTTCCAATTTCAAATGTACAGATATTTCTATGCCCTCAGATGCACATACTAATAAGTAATCCAAAGGATCATGGCAATATATATATATATATATATATATATATATATATATATATATATATAGAATGATTCTGCTATACTATCAATAGTATCAAGCACTTGGTACTATTAAGTTTTTGGCCCTTGGATAAAGGGATGTGCGGTTTGGATGATAGTGGTCCCCTAGGGTTTATTAGGTGGTTGGTGAAATAGTATAAACCCTAGAAGACCACTATCATTTAAACCGCACATCCCTTCATTCAAGAGCTAAAAACTCAATAGTACCAAGTGCTTGGTACTATTAATAGTATAGTAGCCGGACTCTCTCTCTCTCTCTCTCTCTCTCTCTCTCTCTCTCTCTCTCTCTCTCTCTCTTATATATATATATATATAGAGAGAGAGAGAGAGAGTTGAGTTGGAATGCTATCAGTAGTAAACGAACTCGGTTGCCACACATTTGTTTTCGATGATGGAGTTTCCAAATCGACGATCAGTACCGTTGAACATGATCTAGATCACTGAAGTATGTAGAAATCAAATTTCAAATCTTTTCGACATCATTGGACTGATAATCAAATGGTTGCAAAATTTGTAATTTTAATAGTAGATATGAGTCTTTTGCTCGTTTAACGGTGTAAAGAAATCTAAATTAATTGAATTTTGGTTAAATTTTTTTTTTAACTATTTACAACAAAATCTATACTCTCGATCTTTGATTACAAAACTCCTATCATCACTTTTTGAAAGACATTCATTTTCAACAGTTCATTTTTGTGTCCACTTGATGGACAAGAAAAGAATATCGAAAAAGCATGAAATTTAATTTCCAGATAGTTTAAATGGTCTAAATCATATTTAACGGTGCCGATCGTCGTTTTGAAAACTCCATCATCGAAAATAAATGGGTGGCAACGGAACCCGTTTGCTACCAATAGCATTCCAACCTAGCTCTCTCTCTCTCTCTCTCTCTCTCTCTATCTCTCTCTCTCTCTCTCTCTAGAGAGAGAGAGAGAGAGAGAGAGAGAGAGAGAGAGAACTAGGCTACTATGCTATCGATAGCACCAAGGCATTGGTGCTATTAAGTTTTTAGTCATCGGATTAAAAAATATGCAGTTAGTATGATAATGATCCCCTAGTGTTTAGTAGGTGGTTGGTGGAATAGTATGATCTAACGGGTGAAAATGATCAAAATGATAGATCTAACGGCGGAAAACTTGGAAGCACAAAGTGCTTGGTGCTAACGATAGCATAGTAGCCGGACTCATATATATATATATATATATATATAGCATAACAATGACATATTTTCTATTATTTTCCTCAGGATAATAAACTAAAGTCATCAACTTTCTCATGGACCAACAACATACTGAGAATCAGAAATATTAGATCATTAAGAATCACATTGTATTTGAGATTTTCTTATGTATGGTAAAGAATTCTTTAACAAAAATGGCCTTAGCGTATTTTAAAGAGCTGGATCTTCATGCATCCTTTCATGAAAAGTGAGCATGCAGCGGTAATACCTCATTTTGAGGCTAAGTATGCTGCAAAAATCATCTAACTCACGTTTTTCAAAGATTATCTACATGCAGTAGTACAACAACAATGGCAGAGTAGCATATAGATTTTTAACACGAGCTTACCACGAGTTCCAAGACTCGTAGAAAAAAAACAAAAATCATACAGAAGCATCAGAGCATGAGTTACTGATAGCTTCCTATGGTAAGATAAGTACCACATTCACACAGATCACGTCATATGGAAAAGCAACCAGATAGCATGAGTCATATCACATATCAAAAGCACAGAATGGATCATAGATACCGCCTAGAAGTTTTACCAATAGCATGATCATATCATATACAAAAACTGATCACTAGCATAGGCCACATCATATACTAGAAATATGCAGTAGTAGAACAAACAATAACTGTTACGACCGCCTCAGGATCTATCTGCAGACTTATTGAGAAAGAATATCAATAAAACAGGTTCACGGTCGACGCATTTATGACAATCTCTCTATCCTAATTAGACCACACAACCTATATTAAGTCTTACCTTTCGTAGTTAGCTAATTGTACAAATCGTACGACTCAATAAGGACGTGGGCTGTCAGAAGGACCTTTCTCCTCCATTTTGTTTTTTTTTTCGTCCATCATGTATTAAAGATGAACTAAAGGGAGTCGGTTCTAGTTTAAGGTATAATAGATATATTAGACTAAAGGAGGTTTTTCGCCTTGGAGAGGACTATAACGAGGCGTCAGTGCGTCGCACGCATCCTTTCAGAGACATAAAACATTTGATACGAGACTGCCCAGTCCGATCAATATCGAATGTCAGAAAAGGCCATGATGAGTTCACAAGCACACATTTACATCTGAAAGTTTATTGCGCACAGATAAATTGTTGATATCAAACTTGCCATATAATATCATAGCACGACACGGACGCAACACCCCAGTGTCAAAAATAACTTCTACATATAACATGTCAACATGGCTAATGACATCCACATCAAGGATTTAAGTGCCCATCAGCACAGGCCGTATCCATTGTGCCGTATTATGCCAACAAAATACCGGCACAGCTTAAAACTCTCTATTCTTTAAATTAGTATGTAATTTTCTCAATAAAGTTCAAAAATTTTGATAAAAATATATAATAAGCAATTAGAATATTTTATTGCTAAAGAAAATAAATATTTCATGCCATTATGTATTGGTACGTATATATTTTTTGTAATCAGCACGCACTGGCATGGCCCAACACACTCCGGCACGGTCAAGCACGCACCATGCCAGCAAGTCTTTAGCACAACCCTGTACCTCGGCACGTTAATCCACATCATTTGTGGGATAACAGCATAGCGAAATAGCAGAAACAAACCAAAATCGTAAAAATATAATAATCAAACATAATCGAGAAATGTTGCATAATTCAAAATTTCAGATAAAAAATCTGTACAGAATTCAAGCATGCCTCGTTATTAGACAAAGAATAATATTTATTGATAAATCCCATAATGAAACATCTAATTCAAAGGGAGCAACATTATAAAAAACACAGAGTAACTTGAAGAACAGGAAGTAGCAATTTTACAGCTTCTGACCTAATGTCACATTTAAGTTTTAACAATTAAATGCTAAAAGGCTAAATTTTGGCATAAAAAAAGTGCAATTTTAAAGTTTGGGAAGAGGAAAATATAAGATTTTTCAAAACCCTAGTGGCTATTTGCAAAGGAGCGGTGCATTTAACCCAAATTTAAAATCACCTTCGAATTCCTTAAATCCAAGATCACGCCATAACCAATTCATTCGAATCGTGCTTAATTTTGAAGGTTCGAAGCGAACATAGAAAATTAAAGTTGAGATGCATCATCAATTCCAGTGAATGAACCACACGGTGAATCGAGAAAACTCGAGTTCGATAAACGTAAAGGGATCATTATTGGAAAAAAAAAAAACCCTAGAAGGGTTAGAGAGAGAGAGAGAGAGAGAGAGAGAGAGAGAGAGAGAGAGAGAGGCTTACCTCCTCGATCGCAGCAATGGCGGTGGATCGGCGGGAATTCACGGCGCGAGAGCGAGAGAGAGAGAGAGAGAGAGAGAGAGAAGGAGGAGGGATGTGAACGGGTACGGATACTCCAAAATTTTATCCGAAACCCGAAAACCAACGAATAATGCTAAACGGATATGTCTTCAAATCCGATACGAATTTGGGCTTTTTTTTGGGCCTATCTAGTTTTTTTTCCTTTTTTTTTTAAAAAAAAAAAAGTAGAGAAATGATAAATGTACGCTGAAAAAAAAAAAAATAGAAAAAAAAAGAGTGTACATATTACACCTTTCAATTCAAAATTTTAAATTTTAAACAACTCTTTTAAATTTTTAATATTAAAAGATATCATTAGCTCTTGATCAAGAAAATATAAAAATTACACCTATTTTTTGGATGTACAAATAGTTCACTACATGATACATCTCCATAATTTACTTAAAAAAGTTTGTGTATTTAATAAACAAAGAGATTTAATAAACAAAGAGTACGATGTAATATCTAAAATTGAATACTATATATATATATATATATATATATATATATATATATATATATATATATATATATATATATATATATATATATTCGTCCTTTAAGATATTTGTTTCAAATAAATTAAATCACTTCATAACTGAAATAGAGGTTGTTTGGCCTAGATTCTAAAAAAGTAATTTTTATAGAATTAATTTTAGTTTGGAGAATTGATTTTGATCAAAAGCGGTAAAACATTTGGCTAAGCTCAGATGAAAAGTAATTTTTCTAATATGATTTTTTTTTAAACTATTTGGTACAATTTTTTTTTTATTTGTAAATAATAATTTTTTTCTAAATTTTATTTTAAAATAATTTAAATTTAAATTTTTAAAAATAATTTAAAATTTAATATTTTAATTTAAAATATAAATTTAAAATTTAAAATTTTAAATTTTAAATTTTTAAATCAAATTTTAAAATTTAAATTTTTAAATCAAAATTTAAAATTTCAATTTCAAATTTAAAATCTAAATTTGAAATCTAATTATAAATTTAAAATTTAAAATTATAAAATTTAAAATTTAAAATTGAAATTAAATAGCTAAATTTAAAATTTAAAAGTTAAAATATGAAAATTAAAAAATCAAGTTTAAAATTTAACTTTAAATTTTAAATCTAAAATCAAAATAAAATTTAAAATTTGAATTCAAAATCAGAATCAGTTTTCAAGAAGCAAATTTTAACTGCTTCTTATTTTAAGCTTCGAAAATCAGAAAACTGATTCTAAAAATCAGAATCAAATTTTAAAAATTTAATTGTCAAACCCTTTATTGAGCCGAAAATCGCTTTTGAACTCAAAATCATTTTTAAAAAACTAGGCCAAACAGCCCCGTATAGTACTATACACGTAGACATTTGAACAACTCATTTACTTGCGTAGTATTATAGAAACTTTTAAACATTTCATTTGCCTTGTTTTTTTGTTCCTTTAATCTTTTCATTTCAAATGAAAGATTGTCCCCTAATTTGTAGGCTATCACTCAACTTCAAGAGAATCAGAATCCAAACCTAATAACTTACTTGGGCCAGATTCACATTTGGTAGGCGCAGCACCCTCCAATGTAAACGTTTAACAACATCACAATTTAAAAAAAAAAAAAGAGACTAAAACCAAACAAAATCAAAAGCAAAAGTAAAACCAAAACACAACATCAATGGGACCCGTACCAAAAGAGAAAGAAGCAGCTTATAATAGCACGATAAAGCACAGCACGGGAGCGAAAGCGACCGTCACTTCTTCGGCACAGCCAACCACATGCCGAAAACCGAAAAGAAAAAGGCGAAGGTCAACGAAGAAATGCTCGAAACAGAGACGACGACGACGACGACGACGCAAAGTAAACACCTCAGAGAAAATAAGAAGATGATGATGACTAGTCAGGAAAAGCAGATCGAAAAAGCGAGCACAGCCCACTTGAGAAACACGCCCCACTCGCGAGCAAAGAAGGTGCATGAACAGCATCTCCATTGACTCGAAAACATTTCGAAATCAAAACCAACTTCAAAGAGGACCTTACTTTTCGCGATTTAGTCAAACACTATGTAGGAATTCACACGCACGCGACCGTCGCATTTGATTAGTCAGAACATCCCACTACCGAAAAAAGGTCGGCCCCTCCACCCACAAAGTGCATTCAGCTAGTAGTGCAGTACAGCCCCGAAGTATTGCGCAAAATATATGACAGGACCTCCACTCATAGAATGATTGAAAGTTATTTAAAACAAAGGAGAGAGTAGACTTTCTCTTTCTCTTTCTCTCTCTCTCTTACCAATATCCTTCGCAATCAAACCACCTTCGACGAAAAAAGAAAATGGGAGGAAAGGAAAACAAGGTGACATGATATGTTAGGAGGATCAAACTGTGCAGATTTCTTACACTTGTGATTGGGGGGGGGGGCCAAACTAGTAGCAAGTTGGTCCATGGGGCGATTTTTTTTTTGTTTATAATCATTTTGGTTTGTTATTATGCTATGAAGGGGTGTTGGGTTCGGGTTTGACCGAGTGGCCCGACTCGGGCTGGTGTTGTTGTTGCGTGTCGTAGATGGCCACGGCGAGAGAGATCGGCATGATGCAGAGGGCTTTGGATTGGAGAAACTGCATCGCCGACCCGATGTCCTCTTCCATAAGCTTCGCCACTTGCCTTTCCGTGCCATCTGTGGACCACTTCTCCCAGATGTGTTGCTTGCTCCCACTCTCGCTTGCCTCCCCCTAGTGACGTTTGGATAAAGATAGAACAAGTGACATGATTATAACATTGTAGAATGCGCGTTGACTATGTTTACACGAAAGGAAATATATCAAACAACTGTTCTAATAATTAGGTAGTGGAGAGGAAAGCATCAGCACATTTCAGAAACTTAGGTACTAATTAACAGCAGGAGATGCATGAAATAGCGAAAGGTATCGGTTGAGTATTTAGACAGCAAAACCAGTATTCCCCGCCAAGCATAAATTGTACTTGATATATACATTAAATATATATATATATATAGTTGAGCAGAAAAGAATGTAACAGTATATATATTCAACATGAAAGATGAAAAGCTAATAGAATTCATGTCAAAAGAAAACAAGCTAATAGAATTAAAAACAAAAATAAGAGAGAAAATTATGAGGCGAGTTAGCTAAGCATATTCCCAAAAAAAAAACCTGGAGACTTCTAAAACTTGAGTAGCTAAAAGGTTAAGCTAAGAAAGCAGGTGGTGGTTAGGAGGCGGCAGATGATAGACGCAATCACAAGCTATATACTGAATATGAGGAGAAAAACATTCTAAAGCAATTGACAGGAAAAGTAGACACCAAGGTACGTCCATGAAAGGAGAGGGTGAAACGATTTTGATGTGATGAACAAGAGATCGAAAAAGAAGAGAAATTTTATACATTATTTCATCAAAAGAATAGATAAACAATTTTAATCTTCAAATGGAATTTAAACAAAGTAAATTATTAAATGTTGAAATTACTTTTTGCAAGTTTAAATTTGATTGTAGAAAGATTGAAGTAGGAAATATCATAGAATGAGTACTGTCTTCGTAGCTCCGACACAGAAGAAAACCAAAGAAAACTCAGAAAGAGAAAAGATACATACTTTCTTCAACAAAGGAAGTTACTTAAAACTAGAAAATGGATTCAAAATTCAAATAATCGATCGCGAGTGATTGGACCAAGTTCAAAATTGCTGTTCTATAAGCAGCCACTGCAAAATAACTTATCAGAGCCATCGTACAGCTTGCAAGAGAGATGGTGTGAAATCCATGCAAAAGTTCAAAATTCAATCTATGTAGCGAATTTGATCACAAATTTCAAAACTATTTATTAATCAAAATGATAAGACAATCAGCAGATTAATAAGAGCTATAATAATCATAATGGAAGCTAGCATAAAAACAGTCTAGTCCATCTCGTTATAGAATCTCCCACTTATGCTTTGAAATGTTAGCATGCTTCCTAGGGAATATTGCATTCATAGGTGGCTCGCAAGTGCTAATTGTGAAACACTAATGCAAATGTGCTGCAGAAAATAAGATAAAAATAATGCAATGGGCAAGCCTTCAATAGTTTCGATGAGCAAAAGATCAATTGGTTTCTATAATGTTTTAGACTCAACAGTCATAAATATTAAGTTTAAAATAATAGTGACAATAAACACAGCCAGTGCATGCTTAGTGATGTGACTTTTACAATAGCCTGACAGCTGGATTAGAACTTCCGCAAGAAGATAAATGATTGTTTTTGTCACCTTCAGCTAATTGAATAATGCTTTTAACATCTTATGCAATCTCAGCATAGCACTTATTTAAAGAGGAAACTTTTTGACCCACAAGATCAGCAATATATTATTATGGTTCTCAATGTCAAGTGGTCAGAAAACAGTGTATACACAATGTTGGGTTGGACAAGTGGTGATAGCAACATAAGAAACAATTTTATCGAGTCAATGTGGAAGCAATGCTAGAAAAAGATGTGAGGTGATCATTTAAGATGATTCAGGTATGCCCACATAGTAAACCACTAAGAGAAGTGATTTCAACTCAGGCCAAAGGGGATAGGAGGACCAAATTAGCTTGGTCAGCAACAACAACGAAAGAAACCACTGCCCTTATATTGATGGAGGACAATACCAAGAAAGAGTTGAGTAAAGGGAAAAATATTAATACAGCCAAACCCAGTGAACAACAAGGAATACTACAAATAATGACAATAGTACATGCAAGGACTTGCACAGAGGGTCAGCAACCACAAAAAACGATATGGCAGCAATGAGAGTTGAAATGGCAGCGCTTTATTGATGGAGAAGACCAACAAAATAGAGTTGAAAGGAGAGGATAAAATAAGATAGCCAATACCAGTAAATGGTGGGGTTGCTTAACAAGAATGGCAACAGTGCATGAAAGCGACGTATATAGATAACTACAAAGTCTTTGATGGCCAAAAGATACGTGTTCCAATATGTACTCTCTTGAATCAGCAACAATAGTGGAGAAATAATAGAGATGCTTGAGATAATCTGGCAGTAGTGATTAAATTGCAAGCTTTCAAGGCAGTAGGTTTAAAGTGCAGAATGATCACAATTCTCTGTATGGACTAGAATCATTCTACATAAGCAGATTTCCGACACATGAATCAAAAAAGAGAATGTTGATGTGCATGTGAGGGGAAATAATTGTGATTATTCAGCTTCACTTCTGAGCATAGAACTACCAATGAGAGAGACTAGCTCAGCTTAGTAAGAAACCACACAGAGTTAAAGAAAAAGGGAACTAAAATGATGTTTCTGAGAGAGAAGTGCAAGAAAACTGCATTAAGATATAGGCATTTTACATGACCATAATATGCTTACAAACATGTAAGACAAAACATTGGTCATTAGATAACAACTGTGCTTATCAGGTGACAATGAAGGACAATTTTTAACCTAAGTTTATACGGTAACATCAATCCAAGCATACATGTACAAGCATAAAGAAGCATATAAAACTAGCTTTTTTACGACAAATTATAATGACAATAAGGGTGCATTTGGTAATAGGATAATGTTCGAAGGGATAAATGTTTTTATCCTTGGAATTACTCAATACTCTAAGATGGAGAGGAATAAAAGGAATTTTGTGTTTGGTTTGACATTTCCTTATTCCCTAGTAGGATAACCAAATTCATCTGTGGATATTTCCCTTAAGAATAATGGAGAATAGTGGAAAAAGTGCGCCACGGAGAACGAGGCAAAAGGGTAGGTGGGAGTGGAGTAAAGTGCAGTACGGACAACGAGGTGAAGGATAAACTGGGAAATAGCCCTACTCCAGAGGTGGGGCGGAATAGCACTTAACAGGTTATTCCAGAATAACCTGGAATAACCCCACTTTGACCAGGATAAATAACCCCTATCAAATTTAGCTGTGTTTGGCATAATACATACAATAAAATGCTTTATCCCTCAGTTATTTTGTTACCACTGCAGCCTAAGTATCTCCAGGCCAACTTTGATAGGACTAGCAAGCAGAAATGGATAAGGTACGAGCACAAGAAAAGCATGTGCACATAAGCACGAAGGTCATAACCAATTCCGTGAATCACTATTATTATACCACAACTTGTATCTATATGTTTTACATTATAGTGCTCTATACAGTGCAAAAGAAAAGATAATAAGGAAGATTTGCACGAAACATAATAAACAAACCTTGCCCCATAAACAAAGGTAAAATGCATGCACATAGAATCGCAAAAAAGATAAGCTGTCATAGGAAAGATTATAGCATGTTGTGATATCTTATTTCTAGGTTTACCTCAACTGACAGTGGGATATCAGCTACCAGTTGTGCAACAGCACCAGCACCACCTAGCCTGCTCATACTTAGAACCTGAAAGTTAAGTGATAAGGATGAAAAGTAGAAGTCATGCCATAAGCACTTATTTCTACATATATTCTACCACTGCATTAATGCTGTTACTAGGTTACATCATTACAAACAAGAAAACATTATTATAGACAAGAAAGTAGTGATTTACCTTTACTTGAAGCCTCAAAAACTTCACATAGTCTAAAATCTCATCAAGCATCGCTGCTCTATCTGTCTGCAAAAATAAATGGAAGTCATCCATACAACTGTGGAAATCAACGTTCTACTCATTATTGCCGACAAAATCCAGGTTTTCAAAAATTACGACAACTGTGAAATATTCAGAACAACCCATCTCTTTTGTCTTTGACAATCACTCCACACTGATCATACAGTATGCTTATCTATCGCTCAGTGGGAAAAAACAAATTCAGAGAAGAAAGTAGAAAAAAAAAAAAGAAAAAAAAAAAGGTTTTGATATGCTGACCTTATTGGTGTTTGGGACCAGTTCCTGCAGGGCTCTCATCCTTTCAGATATTCTCTCTCTTCGTAGCTGCACCAACAAACAACCCACCAAAAATATGATGAGATGAAAGAGCAAAAAGGCGCATATCTTCTTCAGCAGCAAAAGACTATCTTAAAGACTATACAAGTGTATTCGTTGAAACTCCAGAGAAGATATTATACTAAGCTAACAAGTGTAAGCAAAATGATGTGTTGCAACTAGCAACATTCAAAACATCAATAGTTCATTCCAATCTCATACAAAGAGATGACTTTCCAAAGGCAGTGAAATTAACAAATTTTTGAAACTTCGATCTCTTTCAGTTGCAAACTATTGGTACTACAACTTAAAAGAAGTAATGAAGAGTTTTCACAACATAACCAAGATAGATGCACATGTATCTAGTGTGTTGCTCTAATAAAAATGTTCGACATTACCCGTTCGGCTATACTATGAGGATCGGTAGCTTGACCACGCCTTGCTCGCACCTTCGGTCGCGGCGCTGGTGCTTGCAACGGCGCCGCAACCCCGCCAAGCTTTGGTTGCCCATGAAAAATCTAATTATAGAATAAGAGGAATTAGCACAACAAAATACACCCCCCCCCCCCCAAAAAAAAAAAAAAAAAACCACAAAAAATCAGAAATTTACAGGAGATAGTTAAGAATTTATTAAGATGCAACTTTTGTAATTAATTATAAAAAATTGAGTAAGACTATGATGCAAATACATGTACACATTAATAACAAGCGATTCTTTTTATTATATCTAAATTATGCAAATCCTATGAATTAGAAACAAAAAAAAAAAAAACAAAAAAAAAGTAACAAAACTGATGGTATGCAAAAATCAAATAGAAATTCCTAAAATAGCCAATTAAAATGCCCAATTAAAAGAGGGAATTGGAAGTAACCGGACCTGAGGAGGAGGATTAGGCCGGATTTGATGCGTCTGCATGTGTCCGAATCCCGGAGGAAACAACCCAGCCAAGTGGACCGGATCCCTTTCCTGCCACAAAAGAGGAGGAGAACAACGAGTGAGTGCGAAAAGACGAAAATACCCCTTAACGTTCAACAAATGGCGTCGATGTCCTGTACGAATTCGCGACACGCAGCGCCTTTTGGGCGAAAGCGAAGGGGCAAAAGGGTAAGAGTAGTTACCGACCTTGCCCTCGGCGTCCTCACGGAGCGGGTTCCCGCTCCCGGAGCCCTCTCCACCCTTCCCCTGCTCCAGGCTCAGCGCGAGGGGGAACGGCGGCGCGGCGGAGCCTCCTCCGTCGCCGGCGGAGCCCTGCCGAGGATGCAGCACCATCCCGGCCGCGGCGGCGGCGGCAGCAGCAGCGGCGAGGTGGTGCCCGTCGCCGCCTCCGCCGCCGCCGAGCGCGGCGGCGGCGTCGTCTCCGCCGCCGTAGGGCGGCATGGCGAAGATCTGGTCGAAGAAGTCGTCTCCCATCCCGTTCGTCGGCGGCGGCTGCGGCGGGTGGTTCGCCATAACTCTCCCTCGGCAACAGCGGCGGCGGAGGGAGATGTAGGAGGCGGCGCGTGCCCTAGCTGAGGAAGACGACGATGAGGCTCCGGATCCGCAAAGGTCGTAGAGAGAGAGACAGAGAGAGAGAGAGAGAGAGAGAGAGAGTGTGTGTGTGTGTGTGAGAGAGAGAGAGAGAGGAGAGTTTGGTGAAGGCGAAAGAGGAAGAGAAAGAGGGGCGCCTTTTATCCCTGCCTTTTTTTTTTTCTTCTTTTTTTCTTTTTTCTTTTCCCCTTTAATTCTTTTTTCTGCCACTATTATTTATACTCGTTGGCTCAAATTTAAGAAAAAGAAGATCGATAGAATTTTACTTGACCAAAATGTAATTAAATTTATTTAAATTAATTTTATTTGAATTAAATCGAAGCTTATTTTTCATTGTTTGATAAAAAATTAAAATTTTATTTTGATATGATTCCATTTCTATTTCATTCTCAATTCTATAATAAGAAAAAGTATTTATAACAAAAAAAAAAAAAAAAAAAACAAATAAGCTTTCACCAAAATCCATCCTAAATTTATGGGATTTAAAGGAGTATCACTTATATTATGAAATATTTTACCAAATATTTTTTGAATAAATTAAATTTTATTAAAAAATTTAACTATTTGTACTGTAATTGATACTCTACAGCTACGATATTAATTTTGTATCTATTCAAAAATTTACTGAATATTTTTTAATACTACAATCTCAAAAATAATTTTTAAATTTAAAAAAAAATATATAATTTTTTAATAATCAACTACTGTAGGCATGTGTGGAGAGTGAGCTCTAAACACCAAAGTTAAGAGGAAGATGAGAAAATGAAAGGCATTTTTATTTATTTCAAGACTAAAAAATGTTGCTTAAAAAGTACATGGGTAGTACTTGTACTATCCCAACATTGCAACGTGGTCCTTGCGTTGCTTTTTTTTTTTTGTCTACAATTTTGATTTCTGAAATTTAACATATATATATTAAAAAGAAGAGAAAAAAAAAAGGTATTTTTCTTTATTTAAAGAATAAAAAAATATATAAATAAATTTTGTATTATCACAATACTGCACCCTCGTTTCTATATTTTTCGCTTATAATTTCAGTTTCTAAACTTGAATCTGTTTTATATTTAGTGCTCCAAATATTCAGCAAATAATATATATATATATATATATATATATATATATATATATATATATATATATATATATATATATATATATATTTTGCTAGAAAGATTATATTACTAATCATACTTTAGATTAAAATAAAATAAATTATATATTTTATAAAAAGAAATAGTAATAATTTTTAACAATTTAGAGACTGAAAGTGTAAATATCGTTGTTACTTCTTTTAAAACACTAATTATATTATATATAATTTGGAGTGTTTGGAAAAAGAATTTTTTTTGCTAAAGGATAGATAGTAACTTTTTTTTTAAAAAAAATTAAAATATAAAATATATTTTCAAGTTTTAACTTCTTGTTGTCAAATAAACACTTTAAATAAAAAAAAATTACAAGCAATTTACTATTCATTCTTACACCTTTTTTATAGATATATGAACTTTATTTAAAAGAATAAAACGCTTACAAAAAAGAAAATTTATCTGAACAAAAAGTATATGGACTAACTGGCAAATTTGCATAATACAGGGACTATGCTTACATTTTACTATTTTTTTAATCAATTATTTTATAAAGGGGTTGCGTCTATGACTGTATGGCGGGAATTTGCGTGTAAATAAATGGATGAATATTCCATTAGGTAAAATGTAGGGACCCCAGCTACTTTTTTGTACAGTGTATAAAAGAATAATACTATTCATATATTTTATTTAGAATATACAGTATTTTTCTTTTAAGATGTATATCTCATACCTCACTTATTTAATGAGTGAGACGAAAGGTTACTTTACAAATTGTAAAATTACAGTTAAAAAAAACATGGGTGATGCTAGATGTACACCCAGAGTAGATATTATTTTACTCATCACATCGAGTGATGAGTAAAATTCACTTCACTCCAGAATAAAATAGGAAGTAAAATATACACTCATAAAAAAATGTATACTTATATATACTCAAAAAATATTCCACCTTATATGGATAAAATATAGAATGTACATCTTTTTAAAATGTATATGTAGCATTATTTATTAGTAAAATTTATTTCAACATATATAGAATGTAAGATATATTCCCAATTTGAAATGTGCAAGTAACATTTTTCATGCATAAAAATAAGCTATAAGAAACAGGACTTAAAATAAATGGAAGCAAAATCAATTTATGTTGTTCCCGAAAATAAAATCAATAGCCAATAGTCGAATAGAACAGTGAGAATAAGAATAACTATAATTTTGAATAATAATAATTTAACTTATTTAGATAGCTTAATTAGCTACTGCAGGATAAATTTAAATATTTATTAATAAAATAATTAACAATAAATATTATTAAACAGTAATTTAATTAATCACAAATAATTTAATAAATTAATTAGTTAATTATTTAATAGTTTGATGATTAGTAAATAAAACAATTAAATCAGTCAATATATATATATATATAGAGGATTGCTACATGTACACCCCGAAGGGGTGTACATCCTACATCTTCACCTTTTTAATGGTGGCGATATTTTTTACGGATCACATCAAGTGACCCCTCATCACACCCCCATCCTTAGATGGGTGGGGGTGTGAGATGTACACCCCTTACGGGTGTACAAGTAGCATTTTCCTATATATATATATATATATATATATATATATATATATATATATATATATATATATATATATATTAAAAAGTTAATATAATAATTAAAATTATATTTATTTTTATTAAATTTATTTTAGAAAAAATAATAAATCAGTAGTTCGGACTTATCCCATCTAAAAAAATTTTAAAAAAAAATGTTGTCCCATCCTTTCATTTTCTTATTTGGGTAACCCGTTATCCAATTTTAATTATAAAATAGGTAGAACCTAGGCTAAATTATAAAATACTATTTTAATTAATTATTTAATTTTTCAAAATTTTGATATTATTATCCAATTTTTAAATTTCTTTTATTTGAACCAAATATTGGTGGTTTGACTCCAAAATTTAAACTAATTATTTAATTTAATAAATTTATAATTCTGAGAATGATACGAAATATAATAATTAAATAATAAAGATGAATAATATATTCAAATTTTAAAGTTAAACTATATTTGACAAGCAGAAATCAAATAAATTAAAAAATTTGATAGTAAAATTAAAATTTTAAAAAGATTAAATAGCTAACTCAAAATGATCCGTAGTTTAAATAAATTTTCTATATTTTTACCTTATAAAATTTACTCTGTACTTCACCATCAGTCTCAATTACCTTTCTACATAAAATTTAATTTCAATTTAAACCTCACACTTTGCCACTGTGTCAAACAAGTCTGAATTTTTTGTTTTTGATGAGTGATAAAATTGGGTGTAGAACTTTCTAAATTCGAATTGGCAGATAACCGTTATTATCTTCAATGAAATATAATCAAATAGAATCAATAAATTATTTTGATAGTTTTAGTTGAACAAAATCTCTTTGTAAATCACGAAAATCACGAAATGCAACTAAGTGCCAAAATCTCATCAACACATTGTTCACACAATCATAGTTTTAGGTATATATATATATATATATATATATATATATATATATATATATATATATATATATATATATATATATATATATATATATATATATATATATATATATATATATATATAGCCATTTGACTTTTGGCTTGAGTGTAACATCCATCCAAAGTTTAAAATGTTGAACCACGTGAGAAATTAATTTATTTCAAATAATATTTTTAATTATTGTTATCATGTGTTCATCCCGTGACATGAATTTTTTTTTTTTTTAAGAAAAAAAAACTTAGCTGAAGTGAGGAGGAGCATCCAAAATTTAAAATTTGGGTGATTATTTATAGTACAAATAAATTCAGTAAGATTTCAAAATATTTTTCTCCCACCATATTCATGTGCTAACGAAAACTTTTGTGAAGAGGGAGCCCCAACGACGCCTCCTTAGAGAGCTTTCGATTCAATGTACCGTATTAATTTTGTTTCTATCTAAAGATTCAGCGGATGTTCTTTAATACTAAAACCAAAATAAAAAGGCTATAATTCTGGGATAGAAACAAAACTAACACATAACGGCAGATCGAAAGCTCTTTTGAACACTGGATTTGTTGGCTAGAATCCATGTTTTACTAACTTTTAATATTCGCAGTCGTCGTCGTCGACAAATAAGCCCTATTATATTTGCCCTAACCTAGAGATTAGTGCTTAGTGTTGTTCCATCATGTGACTGGTAATGAAATTAAATCAGTTGAAAAATATAACATTAGAAGAGACAACTGATCTTCCTTGTTTTGCTCATTTTGTCAGACATGAGGTGAATCAGTCATTAGATTCAGAGTTAGATCAGGATTTGATAAAAGTTGACGGTAGGGATCGACCTCGCGACCTTACGGACTATAAGTACTAATATTAGGCACAAGCAAAAAAAACCAGCTAATGAACATAGATTCTGAAAAGGTATGATTGTAAGAATGAAATTAAGTTTATCATTATAGCTCACCAGAAGAAGGTGTGGAGTGATGAATTAAGTAGCTGCCTGCTTGTTTTACTGCATTCAAGTTGAATCTTCAGCTGCAAAACACAATCAATTCGACAAACCACAGAAGGATTAGTTGTTCCGAGAGAGACGTAAAGCATTCGAACCGTGAAAATAAGCCTCAAAAGCTCAAGATATTCAAGTAATATTTTTTTGAGAGAAAGGCAGCATGCTGCCGCTTCATTCATTGCAAGGGTGAATTCAGCTACAAATGACAAGGCAACTCGGCCTCAAAAAAAAAAAAAAAAAAAAAAAAAAAAAAAAAAAAAACTCTTAAGAACAGAACGAAGACCAGGCCGCCACCAAGTCACGGGCAGCGGCTCGGAGTAACTCCGGGCTCCGGGAGGCTGGCACAAACCTCCTGCTGTTCCGCTCCAGCCAGACAGTCCACCACACCGCTGCAATCGCAATAAGTTCCTCCTTCTTGCGGGCGGTCCTGCTAAACTCGCAGCGAAACCAAAGCGATTTGACGGTGCTGAGCCCATCGAGAGCCACCAGATCGGGCAACAGGCGGTCCAGTAAAAGACGCGCCACAGCGCAGGAGGCAAAGAGGTGGTCTGCCGTTTCCTCCGAGCAGGGGCAAAAGGTACAGTCAGCACTTCCCACCCACCCCCATCTGAGCAGTCTGTCCATGGTTAGCACTCTACGGTTAAGCACTAGCCAACAGAAAATCTTCACCTTTAAAGGGATCTTGATCTTCCAGAGTTTGGAAAATCCGCGATTCTGCACACCTGAGTCCTGCAGAAAGCGGTACAAGGAATTCACCGAGAAGGTCTCAGAGCTTTCCCATCTCCATCTGATCGAGTCCCTTCCGTTCGAGAGCCGCACCCCAGCCAGGGTATCTGACAAACTTTGAAGCTCCAGCCTGTCTACTCCCGTGGAGGGGACGAATCCTGCCAGGGTCCTAGCCCTACGCCACCCAGTGGTACCGAAGCAGTCCGAGACCCGGCAGCCTTTGTTGCGGACCTCTCCATAGATACGTGGGTAGCCGCAACGAAGGGAGCTATTCCCGATCCAGATATCTGACCAAAAATATGTCCACCGCCCATTGCCAACCGACCGAGAGGTACTGCAAATGAACAGCTCTTTCGTGCCTAAGACATCTTTCCACCATTGGGAATACGGTTTGAAGGACTTCCCTTCGTTTAGAGGTCGTCGTCGGCCGTAGTACATCCTAAGGATAAGTTGCCTCCAGCTGGTTTCCTCGGCTGAGAAGAAGCGCCACCACCACTTCGCAAGCAGTGCTAGATTCAGATTTCTCAATTCTAAGATCCCTAGTCCGCCATCTTTCTTCGCCCGGCATACCACCTTCCAATTAACCAGACAGGGACCCTGCCAAAAGAACTTCCTACGCAGAGTGTCGATGCGCCGAATGACCCATTTGGGAGCTAGAAATACAGAGAAGAAGTAGAGAGGCAGGTTCGACAAGACCGAGTTAACCAGGGTCAGCCTTCCTCCCTGTGAAAGGAGTTTGGCCTGCCAGCCTTCGATCCTGTTTTCGATCCTGTTGATGATGCCGAACCAGTCCTCCTTTCGTAACCGCCCCTTACAAAGGGGGAGCCCTAAGTACTTTGTCGGTAGGTAACCCACTTTGCATTCCATAAGGTCTGCCAGCCTCTGCCCTCGAAATCTGCTGCTGCCTAGGTAGTACAACTCAGACTTACTTCGGTTGATCTTTAGGCCTGAGGCCCACTCGAACAATTGCCAGATAAAACGCAGATTCCGAAGTTGCCGAGCCTTCGCTTCGCAGAAAAAGAAGGTATCATCCGCATATTGGATGATCGCAGGTTTGGCGTCCATAGATGGCCCCACCCCTCTCAGCAGGTTGCATCTGGTCGCTCTCTCCGTCATTCTCGCGAGGCCCTCCGCCACCAGCAAGAAAAGAAAGGGGGAGAGAGGGTCCCCCTGACGAAGTCCTCGCCTTAGTTTTATCCATTTGGTCGGCTCTCCGTTGACAAGTATCGCTATTTTGCCATTGGAAATGCATTGGTCAATCCAACCAATCCATTTAGCATTAGCACCAAGCCAAGCCAGGGTGGACCTGAGAAAGTTCCAGTCCACTTTATCGAATGCTTTCTCGAAATCTGCCTTAATGCCAACACATTCAGACCTCGCTTTCGATCCCCAGCTAATAATCTCGCTAGCCGTGACGAACGAATCCAAAATGAGACGCCCTTTAATAAAGGCCGTCTGCGATGGTGAAATAATCTTGTGCATCACGCCTTCCAGTCTGTTCGCCAGGACTTTTGAGATGATTTTCTGCACACAGTTAAGTAGGCTGATCGGTCTATAGTCGTTTGCAGAGTTAGCCCCCTCTATCTTGGGGATAAGACAGATAAAAGAGTAATCTATAGGACCAGTACTCAGCGTTCCATCAAACAAGTATGCGAACATTCCCAATAGGTCCGAAGCGACCACCCCCCAGAACTTTTGGAAGAACCTCAGGCTGAAACCGTCAGGTCCGGGCGCCTTATCCCCGTTCATTTGGAAGGTGGCCTTTCGAACTTCCTCTACAGTGAAAGGCTCCGTGAGCTGCTCCGCGCTAAGAATACCCTCGGTACCAAAGAGGTCACTCCAGTCCCCGCACATAGCTGGACGAGTACCCTCCGGGGTAAACCTCTCCTTGAACTTAGCATAGAAGTAATCACACTTCTCCTGCTCTCGCTCTATCCTTCGCCCTTCGTCCTCAATACACCCGATATGATTGGCTCTAGCCCTCCCGTTAGCCATAGAATGAAAGAACTTGGTGTTACCATCCCCTTCCTTTAGCCAGTGCTGTTTCGCTCTCGCTTGCCACAGCAACTCTTCGTCTGCGATAATCTTCTTAAGCTCCGATCTGAGGCGGGTCCGAGCCTCAACTTGCCCTGCTGAAAGCCCCAAACGCTCTTCCAACAGGTCCAGCTTCCGGATCTCCTCACTAGTGTTCAGCTTGGAGCCCCTGACACTATAGAAGTTGGAGGAACACCACTCTTTAATCCTCTTCCGACAGTGGCGTAGTTTGGCGGCGAATGCCCGTGCCCCCCCCGACGCGGGCGTCAGCTCATTCCACCAGACCGGCACCAGCAGATTAAAATCATTCCTGGTAAGCCAAACCTTCTCAAAACGGAACACACCAGAACGAGGCTTGGACAGGGTCTTCAGCAAAAGCGGCGTGTGGTCAGAAATAATTCGCGGTAACCCCGTGACGGAGGACCCAGGCAGGCTAGCGTCCCACTCAGTCGAAATCAGGAAACGGTCAAGCTTGGCTAGGGTAGGGAAACGCTGCAGATTTGACCAAGTGAACTGCTGGTTGCTGATCGGTAGGTCAATCAACTCCAGCGAGTTGATAAGATCGCCGAACATTGACATTAGTTTCCTACTCCAAAGCCTACCCCTTCGCTCATCCTGGCTCCTAGTAAGGTTGAAGTCACCACACACCAACCAGGGGCCAGTACAGATGTTTTTCAGCGCAGCCAATTCCGAGCAAAATTCGTCCTTCTGATCCCACCCAGGCGGGCCGTAAACATTGGTGAGGAAGAAGGTCAAGCCGCTAGGGCGGTGCGAAAGGCGAAGCGAGAGAGAGAAAACCCGCACCAGCACCTCAGAGCAGGAGAAGGAGTCTGAGTTCCAGCAAGTTACTATGCCACCGGAGGCGATATTCAAGTAATATTGTTAGGGAATAATAACCGTTCCACGCCTGCAGCATGAGAATTAAAGCAACTCCATACTTTTACGAATACAACACCGAAGTCGCTCTACAAAAGCCCAAGGAAGCAGGCTGTTCTAGTTCCTTTTTTGATTCTTTCTTTGATACCTGATACTTACAATTCCTTCTCTTCATATTCACCGTTAACTTAGGGTCTTCAGGATATTCCTTTAACTCCATTGTGAACTCTTTCGCTGCCTGGATCTGTATTAAAGACGATGTTTGTCATAACAACAAGAAGCAACAAGGATTCAGCAAATGAAGTATTTTACTAGGCTTGCAGAATGAAACATAGTATAGTAGATTATTTTAACTTTGCGAAATGATTAAGTAACACATTTGCAAGCTACTCGAGTGGATGCTCCATGCTAGAAGTGCAGAGTCAACAAAATGATGACAAGATTGATGAACTTAATGCAGTGGGAGGGTAATGCAGGAGCCAGTTGTAGAATTTGTCTTGTTTCCAAGGCAAAACAGAAGTAGCAGATAAAAATGGAGGAAAATAAATAAAAAGAAAAAAAAAAATCAATGTAAATAGCATGTAATAAGATACAATATGAAATGTATTAATGCTCTTTGATAAGCTTAAAGTGCAGGTGATATAATACGAAATAAAGCCTCATAATTTTAGATAAAGATATGTTTTCATTGCTCTGAGGAGTCACATTTTATGTAACAAACTTCGGCAAATGAAAAGGGCAAAGTCAATTGCCGTGGACCATTCGTCAATATAATAGTATCTTGGGAGACATACAAAATATTGATGATTCGCATTGTTGGATAGACTTACAATGAAAGAAGCGTAAGATCAGATCATCCTTTTTCTCTCAATTGCTCAATTAGATCACAGATCGGGACGCGCCTACTAGAGTTCACGCCACGGTACCACGGTACCGCCGCTCAAAAAACTTTCGTTCATTGGATAGGGGAAAAAAAAATGAGGATAATTGAGAAGTTGGAATCCCCACATGGGAAATTACTATAACTTCCCACATTATACGAGGGACGGTTTTCGTACCGTTTCCTCTCACCCATGTTCTCATTGGAACAAATGCATTATCGAGCTAACAGGTTTGGGTTGACCGGCTATGGGCGTCCGACCCGGAGAATATTAATTAACACACTTAAGTACGAACTGAATGGTTGGTTCAAGAATAACATATGTACAGTGAACCTGTGATAGGTTAAATTCAAAAAAATGTCATATAGTACCTATAACAGATAGAATGAAGAGAAAACAAATGAGAGGCTGCTAGAGATTGCACTAGAAAGAACCAAATAAGATAAACCAATAACGATGCAAAGGGCATGCCCAAGAAAGAGAGAAGACATATTTGTATTGGAGTGGAAAGACAATAAGGACCTACAAGAAAGCATATATACCTTTTCTTTGTGAATAAAGAAAGAGACAACTTAGATGGAATCTGGAAAAGGATTTTGAAAAGCCCAGTATTGATGCATCGAAATGCAATGCAAATGAAGAATCTTATTATATCATACAGGTCAAAAAAAGAGGTACTGCTTCAGAGGTCAAGCGAAGTCTCCTGATATAACGTCATATTTTGATTGCGATGGATGCCAAACAGATTCACAACCACTTGCATTAAAAAAATTAAAATTAGGTAAAGGATGGTCTCTATAAAAGATTATTGAAGAAATAGATTTTCCATAGGCTATTGATCTTCTGGTCTATGAGGAAAAGAGACGACCTTCGTCAACTCCAAATAAAGAAGCTTAGCTCCAATAGAAACAAGGTTCAAGTCAAGGGAACAAAAGTGACCGGTAATGCACTCACAATAACAGAAACTAAACTCCTGGGAAACAAAAATAGAGAATTTTTAAATAATAAGCCAGTTTTTTATGAAGAAGAAAATCCATCTTGAACGGATTAAGTATCATACAGCATATGAATCGAGCAAACCTAGAACCAGCTCTTACCAGTATTTTTTTTAAAAAAAAAAAAGCTGAACCAAGATACATTGGTTTTATTACACAAAAAATTGAACTAAGAATCAAATTGCAAATAATAGAAACAGAGCTTTAGCAAGAATTCCAACACAAAAGAGAAGTCATACAATGGGTAAGAAAGCCAAATGAGCAGTTGTTCCAACTTCAATCATCCTTATACAAAAATAAACTAACGACTGAAGACGAAATTACGGCAGATAAGAAATCGACGTATCATAGAGTTTTATAGAAAGCTTAACATAGGAACAAATTTCACTTTATTCCCAAAATGTACATACTCCTGTTGTACAATTCTGGATTTCACATTTATATGGCACACTACCCTCAAAATACATTTCAGAGGTTTATTTTAATTTTCATATAATGCAAGATTAAAATTATAGTAAAAACACTAACACAATAAAAATAATAAGTGAAAAATATATGTATTAAAGTCATCGCAATCAATATATTTGCCTAATGTATTAGAACTACTGAATTTTGAATACTTAACATGATACTATAATAGTGGCCCTGACTCAATCATTTACATGTTGTACATTTAGTATATGAACCTAGCTAATACTAATAAGTAACAAAAACTGATCCATATTAGACTTCAACATAAACAACTAAACAAAAGAAAGGGAACCCGAACCAAAGTTTTCATGTGTTAACTCCTAGTCTTTGCCTCCCAGAACAATATGACACAGGAAATACAAAACTGCACAGGTTTGTTATGCTGTGCACCGCAGGATGCAGCCCACTAAGTAAAATTCAATAACGCGTGTAAATACTACAATGCAGTGGGAATTGAATCATACAGCACTCCATTTCGGATCCTATTCAATGGCTAATCAAATATAATAATACCTCTGTCCAAACCCCTAAAATAGCGTCAGATAATGTTTCAGGTTTTCGGGGGTATCAGAGTCCATTTATCAGCAATGCCAATTAATATGTGGCAATTAATTATTCAATAATAAGCAAGCTATTTTGTTTGACTCTCACTTAAAACTCTGAGATGCCTACTTAATAGATAAGAGATTAAACTTGAAAGATCACGCTTAAGCTCAACTTGTTTGTTTTGAAGCTAGCTTAAGCCCAATTAATCACACTTGAGAAAGAACTCGATTAATCAACCATCCCTAGCGTAAGTGGCAAAGGGCTTGGTGGTTGATACCCGAGGTCCAGAGTTCGAAACCTAGTTGCTTCACATTTCCAGCTAAGTTTATTTTAAAAATAAACGAAGCGGGTAGTATGCTACCTTTCTCTAAGAAAAAAGAAAGAAGAACTCGATTCAAAAGGACCGACAGGAAGGGGAGCAATAGCCTTGTATCATATAAACCAACTTGTCTGTATGAACCATGTTACGCCTTCTCCTCTTTATTTTTAGGGTAAATTTCAATTTGCCCCCCCTGTGGTTTAGCTTATTTTCACTTTACCACCATATTGCTCAAAAAGTTACACTTAACTATCCTGTGGTTTAGCTCATTTTCATTTTGTCATCCTGTGGTTCAAAAGTTACACTTAACTACTTTATGTTTATCAAAAAAAATTACTTTGTTATCCTATTTGATAATAGATTTTTTAGATAAAAATAGAGATAAAACTATAGGATAGTTACGTATAAGTTTTTGAACTACAAGGTGGCAAAGTGAAAATGAGCTAAACCACAGGAAGGTAAATTGAAGTTCACCATTATTTTAATGGTTTTTGTCTTCTCTTCATGACACACATTCTCTCCAAATTTTATGAAATGTACTATGTGAAAGGTGAAAATGGCAATAAAACGTGAATTACCAGAATCAATCCATGTAAGGCCTAGATTACGAAAGCATTGTCGAAACACGACCACTTTTATGCTCTAGAACTCTGAAACACGCTCTGCTACTGTGATGCTTCAAAATTACCATAAGAACATTCACCAAAGAAGAGTGGAGTGAGATGCTTGAAATGTTGATTAAATTCAAAATCTATTCTGTTTTTATTTTATTTTATGTTTATTATGTTTTATTTTATTTTAACGCGCAACGTTCACGCGTAGCGCGCGCGCGCTACGTGCGGACGTTACGCGCCGCGGGCCCTTTACCTCCGCTCCCTATGTTAATTAGTTAGAACGTGGCACCGTTCTAATTTGCCTACGTAATCATGTGGGCAGGTAATATATACTTACATATATATATAGGTGCAGTGTGGAGGGCTGTGGTGTGGGTGTATTTTCTTTTCTTCTCAGAGAAAAATTTGATATTTGAGAAAAATTCCAGTTGATTTTATTTTGGGTGTTGAAGAAATTCCGTCAACCTCTTCCGCGTTCGTGTCCGTAGGAGGAGGAATTCCGGTCGTATTTTGGGACGGTGTTTTCGATTAATTCCGCACGAAGGAGGGAAATACGCCTTAGGATAGTGCCTCGCGCGCTTCCGGATCTCTCGTTTTCAAACTCTTCGTCGTATATTTGGATTTAGCGATTATCTATAAGTCTAATTTATTTTGTTATCACAAATATTTAGTTGGATTTTAATAACAATCAAAGTTTTGTTGTGGGTAAATCCCAACATTGAAATGGTTCTGCTCTGTAGCATTTCGTAGCATCAAAGGATCAGAGATCTAGAGCACTTTCGGAATTTTGGCCCTACAATTGCATTTGAAGATCGTGTTTCCAAACATTTCCAAAATATACCTAAGTCATATGAGATTAAGCCAGCAAAACAACTGTGATCCGTGCCAATAGATCTTACACCCCCTATATAGGCTACGTAAATCATCCACAAGGAAAAAAGAACGAGATCAAGTGATTAATCACTGATGTCGCAATTGAGCAATTGGATCTAAAACCCTAGCTGATCCGACAAGAAGGGGAGCGAGAATCAAACCTCTTGAAAACTCTTCACCGCCTTGCCGATGCTGGGGCCGAATGCGAGCGTTGCCACCCCCGGCGATCACCGCGATCTCGGGGACGCCGAGCCCGAAGAGGCACCGGCATCCGCCGCCGCCGCCGCCGCCGCCGCCGCCGCGCGGAGACGAGGGCGATGCCGAGGCGCCGCCGCGTCCGAGGGCTCCGCCATTGACGAGGAAGAGGGAGTTGGAGAAGGGAGGTAGGGTTTGTAGGGGAGGGAACACGCCATTAATGAAGAGGAGGAAGAGGAGGGGAGGGAGAAGGAGAAGGGTGTCGCCATGAATATGTACTCACTGCGCACGTTTATCGCCGTAGGTGTTTTGTGTGCGTACTTTTTTGAAGAGCTTGTTGGGTAAATTTTGTAAATTGATCCTCCAAATTTTCTGATCTTACATGGAATTCCTCTAAAATTGAAACGTGACGCAAAATATTATGGAAAATGCTATGTGTACACCCCTTTCGGGGTGTACATCATACACCCCACCCATCTAAGGGTGGGGGTGTGATGATGGGTCACTTGATGTGACCCGTAAAAAGTATCGACACCATTAAAATAGTGAAGGTGTATGATGTACACCCCTTCGGGGTGTACAGGTAGCATTGCTCAAATATTATATATGTTTTTCTTATAAAAGATATTGAAAAATAAAAGAAATATTTGTATATTTTTCTATATAATTATAAAAAGAGCAATGCATAATGGATCCATTACAGTATAATAAACATAATATTATTTTAAAAAAATAAATTAAATATTTTTTTATTGTAAATCTCAACATTCTTCCAAAAATTAACTCAGAATGAATTTATTCGATATTAAATAAATATGAATTCGGATACATGTATAAAAAATAAAAATTAGACGAATTATAATTCGGATATGAATTTTGATGATATCCGATCCGAGCCTAAATCTGAATTGATTTTACATTATATAATATATATCTGTATATAAATATTTAATATTATATTTAAATTTATATTTTAAAATTTAAGATTTAATATGATATGTTTTGAAGTATTGTAAAGAGTAAAAAAAAATATTTATTTCCGATTCAGATTTTCGGGTTCGAGTTCGAGTTCGAATTTTAAATTTTTGGTCGAATTCAAATTTGAATATAAATTTGTAAAATTCGCCGGATTTGAATTTGAATTTTTTAAAATTCATTCCGAATCCTACCATTGACATCCCTAATCTTTTTTTTTTTCATATATTTCTTCAAAATTATTCATATATATACATATATTTTTATATATTTTTATAAAATTTAATTTTTCATATTTATTTCTTTAAAAATTTTTAAATTATTCATATGCATAATTCTCTCATCAATTTTCGTTGGAAAAATATAATTAATCTAATTAATCTTGATTAGTAAATGAGATCATCCTACTATCGTATATTTAATAATATATTTACATCTTATTTGTCATTTTTCATAAAGTTTGTATGTAAAAAATTGAATGAGTGGTTAGAAAATTAATGAGTAATGTTTTTATACACCGACTCATTTAAATATAACCATTAATAACCTGTTTAATATGTTATCAATCAAAATTAATTATAAGAATAATATTAAAAAACACGTATTATCTAATTACTAAATTTAATAATATTCAACAAATATTTTTTTTTAAAATTTTATTTTATTACTTATCAAATCAGATAGTGACCAATTTGATAAGTAGCAAACCTTCATAAATTTGAATTTCAAATTTAACTTCAATTATAACTTTATATTTATAATTTCAAATATAAAGATTTAATTTGATTTTTTTTATTTTTAAAAATTATTTTCAAATTTTAAATTCAAATTTAATCTATACTGTTACTTATAAACCCAAATTTAATTATTTATTTAAATATAAATTTTATATTTTTAAAATTAAATTCAAAATTTATTTTTTAAAATTTTAATTTTGAATTTAATTTGCACTATTATTTATAAAACCAAAATTTTATTTTAAATTAAAATTAAAATTTTAAATTTGAGATATATTTTTTTTTACTAGCAAATTTAATAGCTCTAAATTTTATTATTTTTTTACTTAATTTTGATACTTATTAAATTAGATAGTAGCTAATTAGTTAAGTAACTAACTTCTCAATACATAGATTAAATTTGAATTTAAAATTTAATTTGAAATATAAACTTTTGATCAAAATTGAATCAAAAGTTTTATTTTAAATTTGTATTTTATATTTAAGAAAAATTTGAATTTGATTAAAATTGTGTATGTTCAAGTATTAAACTAATAATTTGAATTCAAAATTTATTATTTATTTAAATATATAGTTTTTTATGTTTGAAAGTTAAATTCATAATTTAAATTTGATTTTAATATATACTGTTACTTATAAACCCCACTTTAATTATTTATTAAAATTTAATTTACATTATTACTTATGAAACCAACTTCTTACTTAGAATTAAAATTGAAAATCTAAATTTAATTTTAAAAAATTATTTGAATTGGTACTATATATATTTAAAAATATTTTGAATTTGATTTAATTTTTAAATTTCTAATTTTTTTTAATAATAAGTTTATAATTTGAATGTAATTTAAATTATTAACAAGAAGGATATGATTTTTCTCCTCAATAGAGTATATTTAGAAAACTAATAATCAACATATTAGAAATAAATTTTAAATTATAAAAAGTCCATAATATTCTTTTCTAAATATAAGATTAAGAAATTTTATTAGATAAAAATATTTTTTTGGGTTAATTGCATACATGTCCCTCCAAATATGTCGGATTGTAAATATATTCCTGTAAAATTCAACTTTTCATATTTATACCTTCAAAAATCCAAAGTTTTTCAAATATGCCCCTCTGGTTAATCCCCGTTTGGAATCTATTTATTTTTTAGGGTTAATTGCATACATGTCCCTCCAAATATGTCGGATTTCAAATATATCCCTGCAAATTTCAACTTTTCATATTTATCCCTGCAAAAATCCACCGTTATTCAAATATGCCCCTCTGTTAGAAAAATTGAGTTAACCATAGGTTAAATGCTTAACCTTGGTTAGATTAGACAGTGAATATACCATTTTACCCATTCTTTTAATTTAACGTTGGGTTTTTCCTCTTCTCTTCCCATCCCCTCTTCATCTTCATTATTTTTTTCGAGGTTGAGGACGAGGCGCAGGGAGGGGACGAGGTCGAGGGCCTCGCAGCCCTCGGGGAGGCCGAAGGAGGCGGCGGGGAAGGGGAGCTCGGCGAGGCGAAAAGGGCCTGAGTGGGAGGATGAGGCGACGAGGAGATCGGCGAGGGGGCGGAGCCGCTCGGCGTTGACGGGGGTGGTGATTAGGGTTACGGCGGCCCCGCGGGCGGTGAGCAGCGCGGCGATGTCCATTGCCGGGATGAGATGGCCCTGCGCCACGAAGGGGACCAGGACGAAGTGCGGGGTCGCCATTGCTGTTGGGGTGGGGAAAAGCTTGGTTGCACTTTTTTACGTTTTTGGGAAAGGAGGAGTGGGGAGTAGGTTTAGTACTGCAAGGAAATACTACTTGCTGGGAAGCTAATGCCATGTCAAACTGATATGAGCTATACTAGATATACAGTCCAAATAAGATATATATTTTATATAGAATGTATATTTTACCGTTCATTTTATTTAACTAATTTATCAATCATTTCGAAATAATCAATAAATTTTAATTTATTTTTAAATGAATAAAATATAAAATATATATTCTATTTGAGATATACACTTAATTTTTTTCGATTGATGTATAGTACTAGTAACACGGTATATATTTAAAAAAGTCCGGTCTACTTTCATTATTTTCACAAAAAATTAAATAAATTAAAAAATAATTTAATAATATTTATATATTGGGTTAATTGCATAATTACAGTGCTCATTACTCTGCAAAATATAAAAATACAAAAAATAATTAGTAAATAAAAAATAAAAATTCTATGGATATGTATGGTTTTTTTTAAAAAAAACCACTTTAATTGGAATAATGATAAATAATGCTATTGTATACTAAACTTTGAAACAAATCATTTTTTCATCGATGCAAAATTAGTTGTCTTACCCCCCAGTTTGGACACCCATAAAATCGACGACCTCTAGTATGTGGCTGCTTTGAAACCCAAATTTTACAAGTTTTAAAGCAATCACACTTGGGAATTTCGATGCTATGCGAAGAATTTATCGATCTCTCACTCATCATAAAAAAGCAATGTATTAGAGGAGAGAAAAAGATGAAAAAATAAAATTGTTGGAGATTAATAGAGAAAAATGAATGAAAAAATCAAAATATTATATAGAGCAAAGTTGGCTTTAATGGTGGGTTTTAGTTCTTCTTTTATAGATGAAGGAGATGGAGATGACCGTTGGGATCTTTGGAGAGGGACAAATTTGTAATAAGTAAAAATAGATATTGCTTTTAGAGGGATATATCGGTTGGGATTTTAGAACAGGGGCATTTTTGCAATAATTAGAGGGATTTTAACGTTGGGATTTTTGGAGAGGGGCATTTTTGAAACAAGTAGATTTGAAGGAGGGATATATTTGTAAGGGGCAAAAAAGTAACTTTACATGAAATCTGTTAAAAAATTAACGGATTCCAAACGGGGATTAACCTCAGGAACATATTTGAAGAACTTTGAATTTTTGCAGGGATAAATATGAAAAAGTTGAAATTTGCAGGGATATATTTGCTATCCGACATATTTGGAGGGACATGTATGCAATTAACCCTATTTTTTAACAGATTCGATGTGAAATGATTTTTTTGCCCCCTTATAAATATATCCCTCCAAAAGTAATACCATTATACTTGTTACAAAAATGTCCATCTCAAAAAATCCCAACGTATATATCCCTCTAATTGTTGCAAAAATGCCCCTCTCCAAAAATTCCAACGTATATATCCCATCCCAACGTATATATCCCTCTAAAAGCAATATCTATTTTTACTTATTACAAATTTGTCCCTCTCCAAAAATCCCCCAACGTTCATCTCCATCTCCTTCATCTATAAAAGAAAAACCAAAACCCACCATTAAAGCCAACTTTCCTCTATATAATATTTTGATTTTTTCATTTATTTTTCTCTATTAATCTCCAACAACTTTGTTTTTTCTACTAAATGATAAATAAGCATCAAATTTAATAGTACACACAAAGCTGTTTGAAGAGGCTAATCTGAATTTTTGATAAATAAGGATACAATTTATTGAACTAAACTAATTTACTATTAGTCATAATCTGTAGAAACAAACTACTCAAAAATAGCAAATCATATATGAAAATAAATATAAAACTTATAGTCAAAAAATACATAGGCTCATAAAAGTAACATAACAATAAAATTGATAAAATTCTATCATCAAAATAATCATTTTTTCCTTTTTTTTTTTTTTTTTTTTTTTTTTTTTTGCTTCTGATCTATGTAAAACCTAGCATAGTTTTCCAAACAGAAAGATACCTTATATAAAAAAGGGAAAAAAAAAAACATCATCAACCTGAACTAAACAAACCAAATGGTGATTTTTGTATGCAGATTCAAATAAAATGGATGATATAATTCTTCCACACTCCAAACATTCGATCACATTACAAATATGAACTGTCAAATGCAATCAGTTTGAGCTTCTAGAGTTTACTCTTAACACAACAAAAACCCACCTCTCAACCCACTAAAAAACCTATCTCTCAACCCACTAAAAAATATCATCAACCTGAGCATCATCAACCTAACTTGAACTAAACTAGAGCAAAAAATCCACTAAAAAACCCACCTCTCACCCCACTAAAAAAACCCACCTCTCAACCCACAAAAAAACCTACCTCTCAACCTGAACATTATCAACCTAGCATGGTTTTTCAAGGAACCCACCTCTCAAAATGGCAAAAAATCCACTAAAAAAGCAGTTTTAAAGTAGAGGAAACCGTACCTGTTCTTGCGCGGCGACCTTCCGCACCTGTTCGACGAGCGCGGGATCGGCCGGATCGACGCGGGAGGGGATGGGAAGATAAAGAGGAAGAGGAAAAGGAAGGGGAAGGGAAAGAGAGGAAGAGAAAGAGAAGAAGAAAGGGTTAACTCGCTGCTGCTGTCGCGGGAGGAAGCGCCATCGCGGGAGGGAGCGCCATCGCGGGAGGCATCGCGTGAGGGTGGGCTTCACAAGAGAAAGAGAAGAAGAAAGGGTCCAGCACATATTAGATAAAGGTATAATATGGAAAGGGTAAATATGTAAATTCAATTTTTAATCTAATCAAGGTTAAGTATTTAACCTAGGGTTAAATCAACTTTTCCAACAGAGATGGACGGTAGTGACATATTTGAATAACGGTAGACTTTTTAAAGGATAAATATAAAAAGTTAAATTTTACAGGGATATATTTGTAATTCGACATATTTGGAGAAACATGTATGCAATTAATCCTATTTTTTTTATTCTTATCAGATGGTTGATACCAGATTTCAATAACAAGTTCTAGAAAAAATTAAAATGTATCTTAGCATTTAATTTTAAAAAAATTAATGGCTAAGATCTAAATGGTGTATAGGAACATTACTCTAAATTAATTACAATTCTTTCAATTGGGTGCTTGAAGTAAAAAATAAGAATTTGGGTGAACTCTTTTTTCTTTTTTTTACTTTTTAATTTTTTTCTAAAAAAACATCATCCATTACTTACATTGCAAGTTATTTATTCACGAAAATAAAAAATAAAAAATAAAAAAATCCATCCATAACCCCACCCAACTATACAAAATTTATATTTAAAAAATAATAAAAATAATAATACCAAATAATATTTAGATGCATAAATATCTTATTTACCATATTTTTTTTATTTAAATATCCAAAATGGCATAATATATTTAATTTTTCCGCAATTCCTGAATCCAAAATGGCATAATATAATATATTCTGTGAATCCGCAATTCGTTTGGATACCGAAATTCATCTGGTGAAAAATTATTTGGTAAAAATTATTATTTACAAATAGTAAATAAATTTTGTCATTTATTTTTACAAAATTATTTAATTTTTTTTATTTTTTATCTAAACTCAGCTAAACATTTTATAATTTTTGACAAATTTTGGTAAAATAAAATTTGATAAAATTATTTGGTAAAAATTATTATTTACAAATAGTAAATAATTTTTGACATTTATTTTTAAAAAATTATTTTAAAAAATTTTATTTTTTATCTAAACTCTGCTAAACACTTTATAATTTTTGACAAAATTTGGTAAAATAAAATTTGGTAAAATTATTATTTACAAATAGTAAATAATTTTTGGCATTTATTTTTACAATTTTTTTTAAAAAATAAGTTATTTTTTTATCTAAACTCAACTAAACACTTTATAATTTTTAACAATTTTTTTTTTTTCAAACCAAAATTAATTATATATATATATATATTTTTTCGAGAATCTAATCCAAACAGGCCTCGTTTGACAACCGGTATAAGGGGGATAAAGGGGTTATCCCCCCTTTATACCCAAACAGCATTTAAGTGTGGGGGGAACAGCTGTTCCCCCATATCAGGTTATTCCGGTATAAGGGTAGAACAACTGTTCCACCCTACAGGTGGAACAGCTATTCCACCTGTTGCTTATTATTATTATTATTATTTTTAATTAAATTTTTTTAAATTATAAGATATTTAAATTTATAAAATTTTAAATTTTTTTATTTTATTTTATAAATTTTAATCCCCTTTATTATTCTTATTCCTTTTTAACTTACCAAACACAAATTTTTTTATCCCGGTACAACCTTTATACTCAACCAAAAAAAAAATTACTATAATTCTTGCTTGTACCTGAATTTATACCTATCACCGGAATAACCAATTTTCGCTTATATCTGAACAAAACGTAGAGTTTTGAGCCTATAGTGAACTTTAGATAAATTATGGAGAATAATTTTTTGTTGTTTCTAAAAATAGAAAATATCATGGTATAAACTAGAATAACAATAAATTTGTGTTTGTATGCATCGAGTGACGTTTAGATAAAAAATCTAGAACAATATTTAAACATACTTTAAAAAATAAAATAATTAATTTATATTAGTATGTTTTATATAAAATTATTTTATGTAATAATTTATAATATAATATTTTATATAACAAATTAATTTATATAATTTATTTATAATATATCTAATGAATATTATATAATACTAGCAACATCCTTATAATTTTAATTAATAACACTATAAATTTTAATACAAATTTTTTAAAAATATATAGTATATGAAAAATAATTTAATATATATATATAATACTTAATATAAAATAAAATAATTAAATATTAAAATATAAATAATAAAACTTAATAAAAATAAATAATATATCAAATTTAATTCATTTATATTATACAATAAAATTTAAATATAAATATATTATTATAAAAATAATATTTATATTTACATATTTCTTTGCATATCTATTTATATAATAAAATAAATTGAAGAACAAAGTTATTCATGATTTTTTTAGAAATAACTTTAACGAATTATTCTGGAATAATCCACTTTGATCAGAAAAATTTGTTTGGAAAAACTAGACCGGGCAGTTCTCTCTGTATTTTTTTCGTTGTGGCTACCTTTCTCACTGCGCTTTTTTCCGCCACACAACTCTACCAAATGTATTTTATAAATTATATTATATTTTTAAAAAATATATTTTATATATTTTATATTTAAAAATTATAGTAGCAAAAAAAAAAAAAATATATTATATTTTTAAACATTATATATTTTATATTTTATATTTAAAAATTATAGTAGCAAAAAAAAAAAAAAAAAAAAAAAAAAAAAAAAAAAAAAAAAAAAAATCTTACAGATAACCGCATATCCAATATGCCCGCGGTTTTCAATTGCTCTATCCAATATGCCCGTTTGCGCAAAGTGATTGTGGGTTGACCCGGTCTAGATTTAGCTATCACAGATGACGTGGCAGACCCGTTGTACCCGCCACTTTCACATCTCCTTCAATGCACAAAAAAAAAAAAAAAAAAAAAAAAAAAAAAAAAAAAAAAAAAAAAAACTTCCCAAATTCTTCGTTTCCGTACACACCACCCAAAACCCCACCACCCAAAACCCGACCACCATAGACGAAGTTTGAGAAGGGCACTGTCTCCGCCATTTCATCGAACACATGGCCGGTGTTCTCAGATCCGCATCATCGTTCTCCCCTCTTCTCCTACCTCGCGGATCCTCTTCTCAACCTCGCCCTCTCAAAATCTCCCTCTCCCCTCCCAAATCCTTCGCTCCCATGGCCTCTCTCGCGGTCTCTTCGTCTCCGACTCTCACCATCTCCGACACCTTCGCCAAGCTCCGGGAACAGGGGAAGGTACAAGCAGCTTCTTCTTCTTCTTCTTCTTCTACTCCATTCCTTGCATTTGATGATTCGTCCGTGTTGAGATTGGTTTCGATTTTTCCCCTCAACCCCTCTACTTTTGAAATTTTTGTTAGATTTAATGGCTGTTAGATTTAGCTGTTAAATTTTGCAGTTTTTTTTTGGCTATAGAATGATTAGAGACATTAGATTTGATTGGACTAACATCCCCAATTTAATGAACTAAAATCACTCAATTCACAAAAAAAAGACCCAACAAAACAGAAGATTACAGGTGTAGAGGCGAGCATTTCAAAATGGCATACTGTTGATGCAGTGTCCATACCTTTTTACAGTTTTAGATTTGCATTGGCTCCAATTCTTATTGATATGATTGCTCATACTCCAAATCCTAGTGTTTTTTGTTTCCAATCATAAACCCATGATGTGAGTTTCATCCAAATGCATTGCTGAGACAACTTATGTAACAGGTTTTTTTGATCTGAGCCACTTTAAAATGATTTCGAATTGAATTACACCTAAATGCCACCCCATGTCTTATTCATATCCCTGGCATATCCACGCATTTGTTAATAAAACACTCTCTACTTATTTGACGCGTACTGAACATGCTAGTATCTCTATTCAATGCATGTGATAGAGATATGGAAGCTACAATGTATGATTTCATTATTTGCGCTTGATTTTCTCAGGAGTTGAAGGAAAATGTTGCTGGGGATTTCTCTTGAGTACCCAAATTTATAAACTGCCGACTAGAGCAGCTATTCTGTCTGTCTTTGATTGCGGCCGTAGAATATCATGAGTTCTTGAGAAATGAGTTCTTGTGTATTAATTTCCAAAACTTCTGTTATGTTCTACATAATTTCAAATGTCATTTTGTCCTTTGGAATCTCATTCGTAGAGGCATACTACAGGGTTGTTCCCACAGTTAAAATTAAGTTAAAAAGGATTCATTAAGTTAAAATGATTCATTGTTGTTCTTTTTCTTTTTTAACTGTTTGCTGACCCCGCCGTACTCTATTCCCCCTTGCATGCTTCAGGTTGCACTTATTCCTTTCATAACGGCTGGTGATCCTGATTTGGTTACGACCTCAAAAGCGTTGAAAGTTCTTGATTCTTGTGGTTCAGACTTGATAGAATTGGGCATACCTTATTCAGATCCTTTGGCAGATGGACCAGTTATTCAGGTTTTATATCAGTATCTTTCTTGCATTCTTATTCCATGTTATTCTGAATTAGATCTACCTTATAAGTGCCTGTATATATATATATATCTTCTTAGGCAGCTGCTACGCGCGCCCTAGCAAAAGGAACAAACTTTGATGCAGTCATATCCATGCTAAAGGAGGTATGGTAAATACTTCTGGATGATTCAATTATTTTTTCACTATGTTTACACATGTTATGTGTGAAGAAACAGGGATTAGATGTTGTTTCCCTGCAAGCTTGTTTGTTAGCTCATCCATGCATGCTTGCAAAGTTTCTAGTTTCTACATAATCTTCGAAAGTCAAGTTTCTTATTCAAATGCCATAATCTTAAATTGCAGAGAAATCAAATTCATGAGGGAATTTGGTTTTCATATGAAGAAATGTTCTTGTTGTTTTTTGAAGAGGGTTGCTTTTTTCATTGCTAGATTTCATATGCAGGAACTTAAGTTTATGAAAATTCAGATTTTTCAGGATGTAAAGGGATAATAGATTCTCTATGTTACTATTTAAGAAAAAACATCATGCTATGTATCTTTCACTGACAGGTGCAAGAAATCTTATGTACTGTTTTAGGTGTCGTGTGAGCTGTTATGCGGTGAGCCAGTCATAAGCCAGAAACACTTCAGGGATTTTTTATTTTTTCCACGGACTGGTGATAAGTTGGTACATGTGGATCACCATACAATTGAATGCATGTGCTCAACTAAGAGCTTTTAAAATGAGCTTAATATGCTGTAAACAAGCTTTGAGCCTTAACTTGCCAGGGTTGTCACAATCTGAATATCACGTGGTTTGTCAGAATTGAAATTCAAGTAATTGGCCTTCAAAAGCTAGTAAGGAGTTTGCGATGCTCATGCGCCTATTTATGCTTTAGTAATCACGTTAAATAATGAAGAAATTGACATTTAACAATGGCTAGACCTTGCGTACAACAATTATCTAGTCTGAGATAGTTCTGTACAGTAATACATTGTGAAGTCATGTCACCTATTTGAGTTATTTACACAAATGAACTAAATAGATTGATTCATAGTGCTGATGAAAAGAATATCCAAGGTTTTGAGCATGTAATGAAAGTTTGCTATACAAGGTTCAATTTGGTAATTGTCATAGTAGTGGAGGTAATAATGATGTGCAGATGCTCAATCGAAGGCAGAAATAATAATCCTTCTAGAAGCTTGCGTTTGTTTACCAAACTTTGCAAGAAGTACTTGAATGAACATTTTCTGAATTCTGATTTGTTTCTTAAAGCTGATTGGGAAGTGCTAGTGTTTATTAGTTTGGCAATGTTGCAACTTCTGATTAATTCTCCGCCTATTCGTGTAACACATTAACTAACAATATACGACTTTTTTCGTGTGTACTATTCACTTAGATACATGTGTCCTATCTCTCTCTTGAGATTGTGCAAATTGTTTGTTAGATGACATTTTAGGACAATGTGATTAATGGTGTTGAACTATCTAAGCAGGTAGTTCCTCAGCTGTCTTGTCCAATAGCTCTCTTTACGTATTACAATCCTATCCTGAAGCGTGGTGTGGAGAATTTCATGTCTATTATAAAAAGTGTCGGCGTACATGGTAATCTGTCTTATTAACTTTGGAAAACAGTAAAAAGATTTTTTGCTGTTTCTCATTTCCCAAGTTTCCCCCTTAATCTGTGCACTCTCAGAAGTTTGCTAGTACATTTGTTTCATCATCTTTATAATAATTGTAACAATTACCATTTTGCAGGGCTTGTGGTGCCTGATGTTCCTTTGGAGGAGACTGAAATTTTGAGAGATCAAGCTGTTAAACATAATATTGAGTTAGTAGGTTTTCTCCTGTATCTCATCATTTCAGTAGACCTTATATTGTAGAATTAGTTGATATTTGCATATTTGCTGCAAATTATTACTTAGCTCAACTATTTTGTCCTTTATAATGATTTACAGTACTATTTTATTTTTTTCATTTATGCTGGATTTCCATTTCTTCCTGCTTACTAACTAGTTACCAATTTATTAATCACGAGGCTATACGAGAATTTTGATGTTTTGCACCTTTTGGTAATATGCATACTAAAAAGTTCTGATGCACCCGACACAATAGGTTGCGCCATCTTTAGTCCTTGGTAGAATCTGACTTTTCACTGGTATTTAGATTTGAAATATAAGAAACAATATGAATACCATTTTCCTCACGGACGACATAACCCAGGACAGAGTTACGCCAATGCTAATTAATCTGGAGTGAAAGCTTTGAAGGCTTTATTGCTGTTGCTACTGTTGCTTTTTTTTTTTTTTTTTTTCCACTTTTTCTTTCTCTTATTTTTGTGTCTCATCATGGCTTCTGATATTCAGCACACTTAGGGAAAATTTCTGATTTACACGTCTCATTTTATTTGTGTGAGTACCAAGTAGCATTACAGCCATATATCTTTTTCTCTGTTGCTTGTAGGTGCTACTTACAACTCCAACTACACCAACTGAGAGGATGAAAGACATCGTAGAAGCTTCAGAAGGTTTTATTTACCTTGTAAGTTTATTTATTGAAATTCTTTGTATGTGAAGTTAATCATGGTTGATTTTTTGTTTCTCTGAAGGCTTCTTTTTTAGCTGATACAGTGCCTGCTTTTTAAGTTATGGAAAGCAAAGTAATAAGAATAAAGAATTTTTCCTTCCACCTGTTATAAATACTGACGTACAGTGAGATCAGAATCATCAGTCACTTGCTTCTTTCTTTTGTAATGATGAAATGCAAATATACTCTTTTTATAATTTGCTTCTGCTATATCTAAGAGACTCTATTCTTTGAGGTTTCTGTAATTGATTTACTTCTAGTTAATAGACTCCACTCTCCGAGCATGTATTCCATTGCATAGAATATGCATTTGAAAAAAAAAAAATAAGATCAATAATCAACCAAACAAGGCCTTAGTATGAAATTGCCGTCTTTTATTCTCAAACTTTTTGGTCAACTTTTTGAGTAGAGGCAAAAACAAATTTGGCAGCTATATTTAAATAATTAGTTCTTAAATTGGTGTCAGCAACGTACAGGCATGCCCAAGGCATCGACAAGTTATTTCTTGCAATGCAATCTGTAATAAGTTTATTCTTTCTCCTTTAGGTTCCTTTTTCTAGTCTCCTGTTGCATTTGTACATAATTTCGTTAATAATAAATACTGGTGTTGTTACAAGCCTCCTTTACCATACAGGTCAGCTCAGTTGGAGTTACAGGTGCCCGTGCATCTGTAAGTTTACGTGTGCAATCTCTTCTTCGGGAGATTAAACAGGTGTGAATCCTCTGTAATTTTCCTCATTAGCAAAGACCGATCCCTGCCATTTCGACTGCATAGCTCTTAGTTATAAGTCTTTGTCCATGCGTCTCCAACTCTCCATTCAAAATATGCCTAAGTTTCTAGATTTATGAATCTTTGATATAAGTGTTGTACAAAGCTGCGTGGGCTGTAAGGTGCCCAAACGGGATTCTTTGATTTCTTTTTTGAGCTGGTACGGCGGCATTACCACTGTAGTGACCTAGAATTTAGGAGTAATTTTGTCCGATCAACTCGACCAAGAGAGTCAAAGCAAAGACTTAAGTACCTATCAGCATGGGCCGTATGTATCGTGCCAACAAAATATCGGCAGCTCAAAACTCTCTTTTCGTTAAATTAGTAAGTAATTTTAACAATAAAGTTTAAAAGATTTGATAAAAACGCATAATAAGCAATTAGAATATTTTGTTGTTAAAGAAAATAAATATTGCATATCATTATGTATCGGCACACATGTATTTTTTGTGACCGGCATGCATTGGCACGATCCGGCACTCACCATGCCAGCAAGTTTTCGGCACTTAATACCTCGAGTCAAAGTTATGGGTACGAGAAGAAATAAGGAAGTACGGTGCCTCGTAGCTAACTGAATTGTCGGCGTGTTATCAACGATCTTTGATATGTTCTCAACTATGGCTTTTGTCACATATGTAGAGTGAATTTCCTTTATTTGTTTATCCGCTTGTTTAGCTATACGTTTCTCACTGTTTAACAGGCGACAACTAAACCTGTAGCAGTCGGCTTTGGCATATCGAAACCGGAGCATGTGGAGCAGGTTATAAATACAAGGAAAATTTAATTTCCATGTCTACTTTTTCTAGTTCTTATATATTTTCGCCATTCTGTTTCTCAAAAAAAATGTTAAATTTACGTAGGTGGCCAGATGGGGTGCTGACGGCGTGATTGTCGGTAGCGCGATGGTAAAGCTCTTGGGTGATGCAAAATCCTCTGAAGATGGATTGAAAGAGCTGGAAAACTTCACAAGGTCCTTGAAGGCCGCGCTTCCGTGAAGAACAATCTACTATAAAGAAAAGGGGACAATATCAACATGATTTAATAATTTTTGAATGCTTCATTTTTGGGAGATTGCATGGACAAGTAGTGCTTCTGATCTTGATTTAAGATTGCTGTGAAGTAATTAGGTGCAGTGTTAGCATGCATGCTTGGCAAAGAGAGTGGGACATGGATGAGAGTATGTTTCTATTTTCCAGTTGTTGTGATGTTTCTCTTCAGTCTAAAAATGTTGGCCATTTCAAAGTGTGATGCTGCAGCAGCATCTATTTCAGTAGCTCAAATTCATCGCTTTCTTTTGCCGAAACTCCACTTCCTATTCCTGTGCTGCTCCAATGCAAACTTAATTATTAGAAGGGAAAAATTAAGTGTACACCCCCTTAGGGGTGTACATCTTACACCCCCATCCTACACCCCACCCCCATCTTGGGGGTGGGGTGTAAGATGTATAACCCCAAGAGGGTGAACACGTAGCAATGTCCGGCATGATTATAAATAGGAGATTATTAGGCTAAATTACAGAAAATCATTTATAATATACCGTTTTTTTACTTTGTCTTCTTGTCTTTAAAAAGTCTATATTTTGTCACATCGTAATTACGTAATTATTTTTAGGTGGCAATGGGGTTAACAAAATAGGCAAAATGACGATAATGTCCTCCTTATTTTTGTATTTATCCCTGTGCTTCCCTCCGACTCCACTATCGCCCCCGCCAAGTAGCTGTCCTCCTCCTCCCCCACCCTGTCGTCGTCGTCGTCTCCCCCGCCGTCGGAGAGGTCGGGGGTGCCCAGGGAGCCGCGTCCCCGCGCGGACGCGTGAAGCGCGGCGCCCCCAGGGAGCAGGTCAACGCACGGCGGCCTATGGGGGCCCACCACGTGGCTGCCCCCCTTACCCCGCGCTAGAGGAGGCGCGGGTCCCCGCACGCTGACCTGCGCCAGCACGCGCGCGCGCTTCCCCGCGCGCGCGTGCTGCGCGCAGTGGTGCGGTGAGTGGGGCGCCGCCACTTGGCGCCCCACCAGCCTCGGGCTGCGCCTGACCTGGAGCGTCGTTGCCGGGGAGGGCCCGGGCGGCGACTTCGCCGACGATCGCCGAGGGCCCCCGACAACGGCGGCGGCGAGATCCCTCACGGAGCGACGGAGCTCGGCCTTGGAGCGATCAGGAGAAGACGATCAGGTTGAAGGGTATTTTCGGTATATTACCTAAAAAATTGATGGCTCACTAACGGAATGCTGACGGCGGGAGTGTAAATGTACAATTCCATAATTACGAGGGGGCAAAATATAAGTTTTTTAAAGACAGGGTGTAAAATAGAAAAGCGGTATATTATAAGAGAATTTTCTGTAATTTAGCCAGATTATTATTATTATTATTATTATTATTATTATTATTATTTAAGTTCAACATTTTTTTTTTTTTTTTTTTGCTTCTTCTAAGGTTAATTTTTTTATTATAAAAAAAGACTTGGAATTTGAATAGTGTAAACATTGTAATTACACTCATTATTAATCAAATATATATAACTTTTTAAAATAAATATAAAAAATATACCATGTAAACTTAACCAATTTAAACAGAAAGAGATTATCAGGACAATAGCACATCAACGGGAGCACGAATCTCGACGCGCGGTCTTTGCACGAACGGATAAGTTCCCTGCGCGTAACATCCTACAACCCACGGAAGAAACAAAGGTGTTCCCATAATTGATATACTGTATCAGTATTCTAAAAAAAATAGCAAAAAAAATAATATATATTCTATTTATTTAATTTGATTCTGAATATTTAAATTATTAATATATTTATTAGATATATTTGAGCAGTTATGAATAGTGGCTATTCGTATTTTATCCGTTTAAAACCGAATACGAATTGAATACATATCAAATATAAATAAAATACGAATATATATATATATATATATATATATATATATATATATATATATATATATATATATATATATATATATATATATATATATATATATTATAAATTTTGTTAAATAATATGTATTTATAATATATTACTATAATATATATTGACCCAAAATATATGCAACTAATATAAACCAGAATCATATTTATAATACATAGGAGTCCCGATTAAAAAATTATTTCAAACTCTACTAGTTAAAAGGGTAAAAGGTTGAATTCGGGTCGGATCCAGATCCGGATGGGTTCGAATCCGATATAAATTATCGGATATTTTGAGCAGCTTTGTATAATAATGTACATCATCGTCCCAACAAACAGTGATCCAAAAACTCTTTTAGAGAGAGAGAGAGAGAGAGAGAGAGAGAGAAGGGCGATGTCGTCGCTGGGAACGTCGAAGGGTTTTCTCGAGATCGGGAAATTCGCGGTGTACGTTACCGTCCCCATCGTCCTCACCTACGCCGTCGCCACCGACTCCAAAACCCTCCACAAGCTCATGGGCCTCGTAAGCTTCGTCCGTTCCCAACTGCTCCATTTCCTAGGGCTTCGATTTCATCGCTACCTTTCGCTAGGGTTTCCATTTGATTGGTACCTTCACGGCTCGAATTGGTGTGCTCACTCACAGCAGTTCGTGACCGTGTATTCATCGAGGTCGAATTTAGGGTGATTCGTCTCGAATTTGGTAAATTTTGCGGTAAAGTAAAATGGCTTAGAGATTTGAGTTTATCCATACGTGATTGATTCAATTAAGCATCTTTTTTTTTCTCTGTAAAAGGAGTGTATGAATTGTGTAATCTGAGGATATGTTGTGATGTAGGGTTTTGAGAAGCCATCAATGAAGAATAGGGTTGTTAGGCTTATTGTGTTTTCACCATTCAGATCCTCATTTTGATCCCCATGGTGTTATTTAGCTGGTTGGGCAAACAAATAAGTTAGTTAATTTTTGAGAATTAGGGTTTCAATGTGTTGGCTATTTATTTATAGGTTAAAAATAGGTCTAATTTTTCGTCCCGTGAGATTGATAAGTTGAGTTAGGTGCGCCCAATAAGTTTAGTGGGGCTGCGGTCTACAATAAACCTAACGGCAAGAGATTCAACAATAGACCTAACGTCCAGATAGATTGAGTACGGTCTAGACCCGTGGGCGCTGTGTCTGTACGCTTCAGTGGCTAACGCCAATGATCCGACAACAATGTGGCTACTGCATGAATTGCACGGGATGTGATGTTTCTTTACGGTTCTTTAGAATGGGTATGAATTCTTTGGTGAATCTTCACTGGTACACTTTCAAACTAGACTAGAGTGCGCAAATCATGTGGTCACATGCTTCTCCGGTGTAGGTTTCCATCGCAATTTTATAGCATTGGAGGAAAAATTGTAAGCGCTTTTGGTTTTTTGAGCCTTCGATTTCGAAAATGCAAATTCAAACATCATTTGTTCTTGTGGTATTTGATGGCTATTCGATCTGGCAGATTTTAGTAATTTCGTACAGTTTCTCATTTGCATAGTCATGTCAAGATACCAACACCAATTAGAATGTTTCATCATAACAGTACTCATATTTCTCCTCTTCATACAAGTAAAATGCAGATTAAAGATGTCGCCTGTTGGCTATTTACTTGTTTGTCTGCCGTTCCTGTATATATATCTCCGCATCAAGGGTGTGCCAAGTTTTTTAACTAGTTTCTACATCCACGCTACCTCACTATTAACCGTGCGAATACCCCCTTGAGAGCAAAAGATTGAACAAATCTCTTCGGAGTCGCTTCTAATCAGAAGTTGGTGCAATAGGATTGTGACGCCCCCAATAGTCCTACATCGGATGTGGATGGAATTGGCTGCTGTGTGTGTGTTTGGGCTGACGAGGACGTCAGGCCTAAACGGGGGGAGTCTGTGACGCCCCCAATAGTCCCACATCGGATGCGGATGGAATTGTGATTGGATTTATATGAGACATGGACACTAGTAATAATAACTGGGCTTAAGCATTTTGGGTTGTGGTTTGGGCCCAACGAGTTATTATTACTAGTGGGCCGGGTCGTTACAAGGATCTTGACCAACTTAATGTCACTCGAACTCGATGATATCAGTATTTTCTTACTCCGCTCACCCAAATTTCAAATTTTAAATTTCATTCTTAGTTGTTACTCGCTCTCGTGCTCGATAACTTCTATTTGAACTGATATCTTTCTTTACAGTAAACATTTTCATCTTTCTGTTGTCACCGAAACCCTCTGTTTCACTATGAATTCAATTTACGCGGCGAGTTCAGTTGTTCGGCTTACAATAGAGCATTGATCACCGCTCTTCCTCTGCAGCGTCCTTACGTGGTTTACCCTCCCGAGGGTCCTCGCCCTCCATCACCGGAAGAACTTCGCGAAATGGCTCGAGAGATAGCTCGCAAAAACAACAGTCAGTAGACGGGGCTATGTTTTTGCTGGCTGTTCTTGTATCAGAAGCACGCAGAGGTTTGCGAACTGCTGAAGGTAATCTGCTGAAGGTAATCTTCTTTCAGAGGAGCTGCTTGTGATGTAATATGAGTTTCTCTCTCTGTTGCATGTGCTGCTGTGGTATCATAAATAAACTTCTTCCGTAGGTTTTTTTTTACTGGTGTTGAAATTGTTTTATTTGGGCTTGTAGTGAGTAGTAATAAATAGATGAAGCGAAGTAGGAGAAAATGAAAATATTGCTTTGAAATGAGAACCCAATATCTATTATTGTCAGAGTACGAAGATTCAAGCGTAGTTAGATGTAGCTTGAAAATTTATTTTCTATGCTTATTTAGCTGTAAATTTCTTTTTTCAAAAAATTAATCTTACCGATTTGAGAAAAATTAAGTGTTTCGCTCTTCTGCTGATTTTCTGGGAAAAACAAAAAGTTTAAGCTATGTAAATTATTAATTAATTAATTAATTAATTTTTTTTTTTTTTTTTTTTTTTTTTTTTTTTTACAAAGAACCAAATAAATGACTTTTTTATTATTATTTTCAACTAAAGAAATGTTAATAAAAAATTATTACTAAAGAACACTATAAAATGTATAATTTTTTTTCTACTGAAGTTTGTTTTCTACAATTTTTTTTTTTTTTTTGTACGATTTCGGAGACAACCAAACATCCCTTGAAGTAGAAATGTAAAAGAAAGATTCCCTCATTGGTAGACCTGCCAGGTTAATATGAGTTCCACTCGTGTCATATATTAAACTAAACTACCGAAAATTACGAAAAATACTTTTGTGAAAAATATATTTTATATTTTGTAGTGTTTGGTTTATAAAAAATAATAATAAATTTTTTTACCGACATTTGTTTCGTTGAAACTATATATATATATTTGGTTCGGAGAAAAAAATAAATATATATTTTTTATTCGGAACTTAAGTTTTTATTTTCGAAAACACTATATTTTTCAAATTTATAAAATTAGTTTTTTAAAATTTTACGACTAAACAAATATACAGAAAGTAAATTTTCAAGTCAAAAAATAATTTTCAATATATTTTATGACCAACCAAACACACCCTAATTTGTTACCAAAACCAAAATTAAAATTGCGTCGGTACCAAAATGACGTTGAGTTTTGTGGAGTTTTTTTCTTTTTGTTTCTATTGTTTTTCGTGTAGACTAAACCCCATTCCCAGAATCTGGGAATCAATGTCCGTAAATGCCTGCCTGTGCAGGATTCGAACTCTCCGTCATTTGAAAACCCCTCTGTGATAAGAATCACTGCATTAAACAATAAATCTTAAACTGCTTTACTCCAACATCCCGACAAATCCCGACAAAATATGAAACATGTTCCCTACAAAATGGGGTTCAATAACTGATGCATTTCAGTGTAAATACCAAAATTTTGAAAAAATAAAAGAAAATGAGAAATAGGCCACAGTCCAACGCAGAATCACCGCTCATCTATGCATATCGTCGAAATTGACAGTGGAGGTTACTGCATTAACTAGCAATGCTATCAACTTGTTTATGTTGAACAGCAATAATTTTTTAAAAAATGGGTATAAATAATAATAACACTGATCTATAAAGTAAAAAAGAAAGATGCTCAGGTATAATGCTACACAAGAAATGCTTTAGATCCTGCATCAAATGCTCGAAACTTACTTTTCGACCTCTCCACCACCCAAAACCAAATGCCTAGAAAAGAATAGGAAGTTCATCAGCGGGGTTACCGTCAAAAAAAAGTCAAGGCCCGTGCAATGAGGTCGACGAACGGCTCGAAATAGTTGTTCTCGAGGAAATTTTCAACGACGGATAAATAAAATCTATCATCAATCTGATCGTGGACGGTTCGATCCACTTTTGTGGGTATTAGTGTACAGAGGTAGTAGGGAACGCGAACCTCGTTTCCTCCTCCCATAACACCGCCAATATAGAAGTGAAACCAATAGCAGCGCGCCGATTGGGAATGCCCATCTGTGCCCAAGTTCAATACAAGCAAATCGAGTTTTGTATGAAGGGGTTTTAAATAGAGAAAAAAATGAGCGAAAAAAATGATGAACTTACCTATCCAAATCGAGTAAAGGGCTATAAACAATAGTTTCCCAACTAGCCACTATGATATGCCAAGCTGGATTGTAATACAGCGATTCCGCTGACCAGAACATTCTTGTGTATGTCTCCAAGAAGATGAACATCACCCATGCCCCGATTTCAAGTAAAAAGAACTTGATTATAAAGCGGCCGACGACAACCATAACGAGTGCAAAGGTCACCAACCAGTTGAAAAGCCGGTTGTTGTAGTCCTTGATGAAAAGTGCACGAGACTTTGCGAGCATCTGAAGGCAAAAGTATAGAATTCAAATTTAAATGCAGCTCGTCCGAAAGATATCAAGTATGATAATAGTACCTAACTAAAGAAAGGATTCGGGCATGGCTCGGGCACAAATAGTTAAAAGAATAAATCCTCGATTGAGCATTATTGGGAAATCCGGTACTCACCCCGGTACCAGATTCTGTGAATCCCAACCCGCTCTGATACCGTAATTCACTCCGGTACCGCCTAGTGTTGGGATTCCACAGCGGAAACGTCAAATCGAGTTTTTACCATAAACCCGTCCCCTCAACAAAACTGAAACCAATACAACCACATAGAGAAAAAAAACTAAAACAGAAAACTAAAACAGAAAACATACGGGTGAAGAAATAAGATTCATTAACCAAGAGAAGAATTACACCAACTTCTCTTTAGCAATAAAGTAGCTTCAACCTGAGCCCTCCTCCTGAATCTCCCTCACCCTTCTCTCATCTTTTTATAAACCTAGAAGACTTCTCTCTTTGAATGCACTCGTACGTACGTATATCCAAAATCATGGACACCTTGACCATGCCATATGGGTGTGGCTAAACTCTAACCCCCATCATCTCCATGTTACATGAGTGTGCCCACCACCAAAATAATAGCACATATGCTATATTTATAGCTTACATCAAATGTTATTCAAATCCTAGTTTAAATAGATTCTTATTCTAATTAATATTTAAATTTTAACAAACTTATCTCTTACATATTTAAATATTAATCTTAATCTAACTAGAATTCAACTACAAATCTAATCAAATCCTAACAAGCATTCATATCATAGATCTGATGTTGATGCACATGGGTGTTAAATCGACGAGATAAGATGAGGTTACCCCACAACGGTGTCTACAGTTTCACACATAGAATATTGTTTTCAAAAAATGTGTCAGCAAGTTCTCAAATCTGTTCAGAATCTGCAATTCTGCATTATAATTCTTAGTTTCTGTACTTTCTGAGTCATGGGACAATAAAAAAGAAACCAGATAGTGGGCATGCCACGTAGAAATAATCTGAGAAAAAAGTACCTAAGGTTTAGAAAGCCTAACCTTTGTCATCCGTCGCTCATATGCTTCCTTTGAAGGTCCAACACACTCTTTTTCGAAACTTTGGTTGCATTGGAGAAAACCAGCATTGAATTTTGCCATGGAAGGAAGTCTCAGCACTTGAAGCTGATCCATTTTGTCCTCGCACTGCGTATACCGTGCTTCACACAATTTTGATGACTGATACTCATTTGCAAGAAGGAAATTCCTGTGTACCTGCACAAATTACCGTATGTGGTAATAATTTATAAACCAGATAAAACTTGCAAAGAAGAGAATGGATAAAATATAATGCAAATGCAGAGAATACGAAAATCATATGTTGCAGTTTGTTCAGTACAAAATTTTCCGACTTGAAGCATTTGTTGATTTGATAGATGATGTCTTAGGAAGACAATGTGCTTGTCAAGCCCAGCTTCTAGAGCAGATTCTCTAATTTAGAAATAGAATCTACATATTTGATAAACAAAAAATGTGGAGTTTCCAGCAAAGGCAGGAAGCTGAAACAAGCCTTGGATGTCAAAAGCAAAAACCCCAATGTGACCCTTCTGGTTCTAGCTGCAGCAAAAAGATATAAGGCTAATTATATGGCATGGCCGCTGGAGCTTTTGCTGTTTGAGCATGGTCGTTCAAAGAAGCATTGACAGAAGCAGAACTTCAAATGCAGAACTTCAAATTGGAAGCACTCAGTACTTTTTAGCAGCTTTATGCTGCAGCTAAAAGAGAGCTTTCAAATTAAAGCTTCTGCTTTTGGTATGCAGAAGCTCATTGAAGCTTACAAACAGTCCTTTATGTATGCCAAACAGCTAGCTGCTGCTTTTAAGAATAATTTTCACACCCATGCAAACAAGTTTTGTTCACTTATATTTTATGCTTTTCAACTATGTTATAGATCGTACCTTTTGAATCTCCTCCTCAAGTTTAAGTGTGGATTGTGCAGCGTGATGGCGGCCAAAGTGCTGTTCATCAAAGAGTTTTCTTGCCTCAATTTTCGACTCATCGTGAACCAGCTGCAGTTTGTTCTCCGGTAAGGGTAGGCCCAAACTGCCCATTCTCTCATTATACACTTTCAAGCAACGCTCCAGAATCGCCTTATTGAAAATTTCCACTAGAGAACCTGTTGATGGAATTTCTCCTTTGTTCAAGGCTTCAAGAATCTGTAACAACATAGGGCAACAATAATAACTTGGAGTATGCTCTAATATAGAATGCATTTCTGTAATGGACTATTGTGTATATTTTACTTCAAATCATCCATTCACATATATATTCCTGCAAATTCTAATTTTTCATGAATATGTTTTTAAAATGGAGTTTCCTTCCAAAATAGACTTATTTAAGTTGGGAATCATCCAATTCATGCGTGGAAGTTGGTTTCTTTTAGGAAATACCATAAAGAGGGGAACTTTTGTAAGTACAAGAGTAATTGTATGTAAGAAAATAAAATAAAATTTTGAAGGGCATGTACGAAAATTCAGATTATGCAATAGTATATATGCAAATAGATAATTTTACAGGGGTTATCTATTTATATATAAATAACTAGATTGTACCAATAATACCAGGTATAAACAACACTTTAACATATTTCAACAGAACTCACCTGCTCTAGAAACGTTACAAACTCCTCTCCATTAAGAGTTTTGCCCTGCACAATTTTTGGACGTGTAATAGATGCAACTAGTTTTTTCAACTGCTCCCTCTTGTCTACATAGAGGGCGTCAAGTTCACTGTCCTTCATTTCACAAAGCTTCGTTCTTTGAAGATGAGGCTGCCAAAATATTAAGAACTTCCATGAGCATCCACCGGTTATATAAAATGGAATTTACATACATATAGCGAATGTAGATAAAGGTGACACGAATCATATACTTGTAACGATGCAGCATATATCACTGCAGGAAACATTGTAATAAAACACAGTCCGCTAATCTGTCATTTGATATGCCAACCATTTTAAAAATGTCCGTAAGAAGTAGTGCACTAAGCTTTGCTACACAACGAGAACAACAACTACATCTTCGTACCCTTTTGAACAATAAATGGATACAAGCAAGTTACGCGGCTTTTGTGTTTTGTCAATCAATAATAAAGTTCATTGACAATTAATGATTAGCAATGATATATAAAAATTGGGAGTGGAGACAAATGAGCTAAAGCACTAAAAGGAGGATCAAAAGAGCACCTGGGGCAAGCTAAAAGCTGTGCTATTATCACCCATAATTGCCAAAGAGTCTCTTATTTGGTTGACCTATTCATAAGATAAAAATAAATAAATAAAAAATCATTTGACAAATACAAAGAAAAATAATGTAATTGTTGATATCCTCCGGTCAAGCACTTAAAACGATACCTGATCAATGTATCTGTCCCCTGAAATAACAAATGAAAAAGAAATTATATACTTCTGTGGCTCCTAGTGAAAAAAGTATTATAGAGCACAAAGATAACAAAAGCAAACCATTGTTATTAGGGACCCTCTGAAGAGCTTCATTCACCATTTCTTGCACAGACTTCCCCTCTGAAGCACCAAAGTTAGTTTACACAAAGTGAGCATACAAGCATAACAACATGAGGTGTTACACCAACTAAAAAGAAAATGTATGAGACAATATGGGCCACTTCAATAAAAATTATTATAAGAACAAGGCAATGTTTGAAACAGAAACACCTCACTACTTCAGCATGTTGAACTGAACCTCAATAAGACTACATAGATCATAGATCTTGTTCCCGAGACCAATCAAAATTCATCTACGCTCTCAACAAACAAACCAAAAATCTCATTTCCAAACAAAGTTATCTTAGTAGCAATATGCTCGATACAACCCAGTACAGATAAGCAAGTGAAATATTGTGTTTAATTAACTACTGTTTACTTTAAATTGGCTGTTTACAGGTTATCGGCCAAGTCATCCATTTAATATTACATATAGCTATAGCATATCTCCTACCATATTCAACTATGTTTTTTGCCGATTAAAAGCTAATGAAAAATAATTTGGCTTATTTAGCCCTGCACACAACAAACCTCTTCTTTGGCAACTAAAATCCTCTTCTTTGGCAACATCAAACAAATAATATCCTCATATATCGTCTCTACAAATGAGAACATCTAGAAAAGAAAAGAATCAACTTACGCAGGAAGTCACGCTGGATAAGCCACAAGAGCTTAGCAGGTTCAAATGCAATGTCTTGTCCCTGGAGATATTTCCAATAGTTTCAAACACATAACTTATAGGTTTTTCTTCTACTATCCAACTGAGTTTTAGTATGTTACCTTCACCCTATTCACCAAAAGATAATAAAACAAACAACAAAAAATATTGTTAGAATAGAATTATCAACAAACTTATAATGAGATCTTCAGTCCAATAAGATCAAAAAATAAACCTTCCGTAGAACTCTTCTGCAATTTCAACAGCAAAAGACAATCGTGATATATCAGCCTCACGGATCTACAAGATAAACAAATGACAAATATGTCCCTTGCAAAACCAAATTCCAATCTAGAATCCAAAAAAAAAAAAGGAGAGATGATATTCAGGGCAAATTATAGGGAAAGAGTCAGATAAGGATCAAACCGTCTCAGGGAGATTGTATATAAGCACAGAGCTCAAAACAGTAGCCAGAGCAAAGATCCTGTAATGAACCCCCCACAAAAAAAAAAAGTGTTTTTTCCACAATTTACATACCCTCAAGAAAAATCCAGATAATCAGCACTCTTTGAGTTGATTTTATTAGACTTACCTATCATCATATACATTTGATTTCCCAATACTTTCAAATCCTTCAGTGTCCAGGTACACAACAGACACTTTTCTACCATCAAGAACCATTTCGACTGGAGTACCCCAAACCCATATTCCTGCATTCAAAAGATGCTTACCAATATTTTAGAACTTGTTGCCGAAAAAGGAACATAGTCAGCAAATAAAATCATCAGAAAGAATATCATTGAATATCAAATAACCTTTTGTTTTTGTGTCCCGCATATGTCCTACACCAAAACCTGCAAATCGACTAATTAAAGCTCGCTCCAGACAGCATGCTTAATAAAAAGTACTAACAAGTATAAAACATAAAGAATATGTACCTTTATCACATGATAAAGAGAGAAGTTGATTCAGGAGAAAGGATTTTCCTGATCTGTACGGACCAATAACCTGAGTTTGCAGGCAATAACATTAACATTATAGTTATGCTGAAGACCAAGCATGAAATCCAAGATTTTAACAAGTTGAAATGGAAATTTCAGTTATCTTATTGCTCTAAGTGCCAGTAAAATGTAACATAATGCAACTTAGCTCTCAAAATCTCCAAGAACTGCAGGAGAACAACAACAAGGTCTATTAATTGTATATATAAATGCACAGGTGGTTCTACAGTTCAGGCTTTGTGGAATATGAATTTAGTTTGTGCTTAGTGAAACGTGAATTTTGGCAGTAAACTGGACCAAGAATGCAAGGATCATTCTGCGCAAAAATAGGCTGAAGTGCAAGAAAAGAATTATAGGAATTCTAGGAGTTCAACTTACGTCAAAATAATGTGGATAAAGGTAGAAAAAGGAAGTATGTGCATGACTTGTAGACGAAAGGAATTTGATGTACAGCTACTCATGACAGAGGAAACTCTATAACGAATTGGCATGAGACATGAGTACGCGTAGGAATCATAAAGACCTTTTTCTATAAAAGAATGTGATCTTTCTTTAAGGTAAAACGCAGAAGGAATTACCATCAAAAGAAAGATATGATAATGAACTAGTACTACTGAGAGATGTATAGTCAGCATTGAAGTGATAAAGTGTAACTTACAGCAACAGCTGCAATAGGGGTTTTGATTCTTCGAATTGCCTCTAGACCTTCTCTTGCAAGATACAGTTTAGTATGATTAGGATCTGGCTCCACAATAGGAAACCTATAAAAATACCACAATCAATCCCGTGACAAGGTCTATGAAATCTAATCATATTTTTAAGCACTCAAGCAAAACTGTATGAGTGTATGAATTTCAAGGTTCACTATAAATGTTTGTTTAACAATGTAATAACATTTTACTTGTTTTAACATAATAGCAAATGTTATACACAACAATGACTCATGAAATCCTGTGGCTCATCCTGTAATTAACGATAAACAGTAAAAGTAAAATTGTATCATATTTTCAGATATTAGCACTGGTAAGCATTGGACAGAATGAAACAAAGTATGGATAGCACTTTCACAGGACATGGTTAATGTAATAGCTACCAGCTATTGGTAATTCTAAAATAAACTGGTTTGACAAGTACAACTATCCCTTATCCTCTTTTGCTGTATTTGCCAGGAAAAAGGGAATAGTTTTGAGATATCCTCATGTTGTCGCCCAATCAAACAGTTCCGGCAACGTACCAACCATCAAACAAAATTTCAAGCATCTTTTATAAGTTGTTTTAGCTCTTATGTATTACAACTTTACAAGAAAAGCCATGTCTAAACAAAGAAAAACCTAAAGGAAGTTATTACAAGTATCAAAATAGAGGGCAGTGAATTCCTAAAATACTTTACATCTATGAAAATGGCAAACAAGGGGTCTGAGTACATCAATTCCTTCTGTACATCAAAATGCCTACTTTCTAGTATATTAGCGCGATTCAAGTAAAATCTCTAATAATAATCACCATTAAAACATAAATAGTGCCACTCTATAAGCCAATTGAATGGAACAAAATCAATCATTGAGAATCACCTCAAGAAATCAACACAACATTTTGCCTACATTATTGCTAGCAATGCACCAAGCAATCTACCGCTTTGTTTCATTTAGCTAATATTTTCCCTACACCAAGCTGAGGCAGGGGTTAAAGTTTACACAAAGATCCATCCTGAAACAGAACAAAAGCTACTATATTCAAATCAACGCAGCACCCACAACATGTTCGACGAAATGAAATATGAGGGATAGAGCAACACCAGAGCACATTACATCTTCTAATAGCAATACATGAAAGCAAATCAACTCATGCAAGCAATCGATAAAAGTAGAAATCCTTAAAACTCCTACTTACGCGCGCTCCAATTCCTCAGGATCCGTAGCCCCAGACCCCACGACGATCCAACCAAAGGCCAACCCCCAGATCAGGGGAACCCACCACCTGGATCTCATCTCCCCTCCCACCACCAACGGGCCTCAAAACAGCAACAAGAAGCCCCGAAACTCTAACCCTAGAAGCCCGTGCCCGGTGCGGCGATAATGGCATCAAAGGGAGCTCCAAAAGAGGCCGTTTCCTCCACGACGAAGCTCTCCGCGATGAAGACGACCTCCTCCTCCTCCTCCTCCGCCTCCGCCTCCGCAAGCTAAGTAGAGAGAGAGAGAGAGAGAGAGAGAGAGAGAGGAAAGGGGGAATTGTGGGCGTGTAGAGAGAAGGGATCTCCTCGGGCGAGGGTTTCTTCGAGGAGGGAGAGAGAGAAAGAGAGAGAGAGAGAGTCCGTGATTCGAACCGTTTTATTATCGACATGTCGCACACGCACGTTATATACTGTGTATGAAATAAACAGGGGCCGTGTTTGACCCCTTTTTTTTCGGAATTTATTATAAATTATTTTTCCAATATTATTTAAATATGAGTAGTGCTAGGTGTACATCCCCAAATGGGGTGTACATCCTACACCCACCCATCCTAGGGTGGGTATTCATCCACTCGTCACTCGATGTGACGAGTGAAATTCACCCACCCCTAGGATGGGGTGGGTGTAAGATGTACACCCCATTTGGGGTGTACATCTAGCATTTTCCTTTAAATATAATCTTAATTACTTAAATTATTTAAAAATTAAATTATATATAATTTTTTTTGATATTATTTTTTTATCCATAAAAAATAAATGAGTGAAAATAAATATTTTTTAAAAAATAATTATAAAAATCTTGTAATTAAGATCAAGAGTATAAATCTTATTTTAAATAATATAAATAATTTTCTAATCAAAATTTAATTTAAACGAGAAAATATTTTATATCGATCATTAAAATTATAAATTTTGTTACTTCTTTAATCATTAGGTTAATATTGTCGAAAATATTTAAAATTTAGTTTTTAAATACTTCAAATCGTTTAGATAATGCTCAACGGTACGGATAGTTGATTTGAAAGCTTTATCATCGAAACAACGAAGTCGATAGTATTTCAGCACAACTATATATGTATATGTATATATATATTTAAGAATTTTATTTATTTACCCGTATTATTATTCAAATTTTTTTTAAAAAATTATCTAAATATATTCTTCTAAAATCCTATTCCAAACCCTAAAAAAAAATATAAAAATTTAAAATTCTTTTAAATTAATAGAAATATTTTTTTTTTTTTTAAAAAAAAATATTAAATATTATTTTCTTTTCAGTTAATTTTAATTTGCCTCCTAATTACATTGGTGATTCTTAACCTTTTAGGCAGATGGAAATTAGAAAACAAATCTTATTTTATTCAAAATTTTCTAAAATTTTTTATCTAAATATATTCTTCTAAAACCCAATTCCATTAATAAACTCTAAAAAAAAATACTAAAAATATTTTAAATTTTTATTAAAATGAATAAAAATATATTTTTATTCTTTAAAAATTATATTAAATATTATTTTCTTTTCAGTTAATTTTACATTAGTTTACTGTTTAGTTTTTTAACCGAATATAAGTGAAGTATCAATTTTGCCCTTACAAACATATTCCTTCAAAAATTTCAATCATTAAAAAATACACAAGTATGATATCTAAAATAGTAAAAAGGTAAATTTACTTTACTCACTAATCAAGATTAAATATTTAACCTATGATTAACTATATTTTTTTAGGTATGAACATATATGAATTTTTGACGGAATAAATATGAAAAGTTAAATTTTGTAAGAAAATATTTATTGTTATTCGATATATTTATATAGAACTGTATAAAATTAATTAATTATTTTTTTTTAGCTTAAATTTTTGTAAAATGTTCTAATCTAAGTCCTTTGGAGCACATCCATATTGTGCCTTAATGAGCAAAAGAACTAGAAAACTCCCACAACACCCTCCTCTCCTCCTTCTCCCTTTTGACATCTCCATCACCATTAAATAAACCATCAAAGTCCTTGTGATTTAATAGTAGTTCTTCCCCACATGAATGCTGATTTAAGTATTTACATCAGTGTGTACTTGATTGCCACATTTTAAAAAATTTGATCTCAAAATTATAACAAATTAAAAAGAGTTGCCGCCTTATCTAAATTTAAATTTTTGAGGGAGATTTTATAGGTGGCTTATGATGCTTGATTTTCGATCAGATTTTTTTTTTTTGTTTTGCAAATATATCATAATTTTTTTTTTTTTTTTTTGATGAATTTATTCAGTCTGTACCACGCGATTAATTAAATGAAATCGTCTTAGGGCATGCTTTTCCTAAAAAAACAAAAAATTGAAGGTCAGGGGGTGCAATTTAGTTGAATCAAAATATTCATATCTATTGATTATTTTCTCTCAATTCTTTTGGTTGATTGGATTTGACTAATCCTTTTCAGATTATATCCTATTTTTTTTATACCTAAATCTAATTTAAATCATCCAAGAACACAATCTAAGAATTACCAAATCTATTTATAGAATTTATTTATTAAAAATCCACAAAATTGAAACCCTAGAATCATCTCCCAACTCTTTGGGGTACTCATACATGCACGCATACAAGTAGTGTGGCGCCCCTAATAATCCCACATCGAATATGGATGGAATTGTGATTGGGTTTATATGAGACATGTATACTAGTAATAATAACTGGGTTTAAGCATTTTGGGCTGTGGTTTGGGTCAAACGAGTTATTATTGCTAGTGGGCCGTGTCGTTACATTTGGTATCAGAGCCAATAACCAGCCGGAAGTGTGTGATGAGTCTCGGACAGTCTGAGTCCAGATGACAGGGCTAGCGAGACAAGTCTCACATCGCCTGGTGATCTTGGGCTGCTGTGTGTGTGTTTGGGCTGACGAGGACGTCAGGCCTAAACGGGGGTGTGTGTGTGTTTGGGCTGACGAGAACGTCAGGCCTAAACGGGGGAGTCTGTGACGCCCCCAATAATCCCACATCGGATGTGGATGGAATTGTGATTGGATTTATATGAGACATGCACACTAGTAGTAATAACTGGGCTTAAGCATTTTGGGCCCAACGAGTTATTATTGCAAAATTTGAAATTATGGCTTGGATTAACTCTTTTTAGTTGTTTAATTATCTTAACTTTATTTTCTTCAATACAAAATTGACACGAAACAAAGATTGAATCGATTTTATTTTCGTTCAGAATTGAAACATCCATATTCATATCGTACTTGATCCATCAGAATTCAATTATGTAAACTATAAATTTTGACTGGTTAAGATTATCATATTTACTTAATCGTATCTAGTGTAGCTGGATAAGGACTTAATAATTGGTATCCGAGATTTAAAATCTAAATTTTATTTAAAATTTAAAATTTATAACTTAAAGTTTATAATTTAAATTTAAAATTTTAAAATTTTAAATCTAAAATTTGAAATTACAAATTATAAATTTAAAATTTAAAATCTCAATTTAAATTTAAATTTTAAATTTAGAAGTAAAATTAATATTTAAAATTTCTGTTAAAAACTAGAATTTGGTTTTAAGGAACAGATTTTAACCATTTCAATTTTTAAATCTCTAAAATAAAAAAAATTAATTTTAAAAATCAGAATCAAAATTTTTTAAAAAAACTACCAAATGTTATATTGGAAAAATAAAAATTTGACTCTAAAATTATTTTTTAAAATCTAGGCCAAACATCCCATAAACTTCACTTCAATTAGGATATAATGTTGTACAAATTAAAAACAATGGAAAACTATTTATTCATACATTAGTCCAAAGAAGATACTACTTAATTTGGGTTTGAAAAAAAAAAAAATATTAGTTGGATGTTATTTGTCTGATCCACAATCATTACATAGAAGTGTTCCTGCCACCATAAAAAATTTAATAATTAAAATTTTAAAATTTTAAATTAAATTAATATTTTTAAAAAATAAATAATATAAATAGAATGCTACTTTTCTATATATATATATATATATATATATATATATATATATATATATATATATATATATATATATATATGTGTGTGTTTTTAAAAGTACGAAGGTTTTCGTACTTTCAAATCATTTACGATGTTGGGACATTCGAATGGACGATCGATTCTATTAGACTTGATCTAGAGTATTTAAAAGCTCTAAAAAATAAATTTTATAATTTTTTTATATCATTTGCCTAGTGATCGAAATTATTGAAAATCATGGCTAAAAATAAAAATCTTACAAAATGTAATATTATGATACTAAAATTTTAAATCAAAAATATTAATATTGTTTTATATAGTATAAAGAATTTTCTATTAAAATTTCACGTGATTTGAATATTTCTACACTGTTAAACTTGCAAACGGCTTACTACGACTATTAAAATTATTGATTTTGAACTCATTCGATCACTAGATAACTATATCAAAAAATTACAAATTTTATTTTTTAAATCATTTAAATACTCTAGATTAAGTCTAACGGAATCGTTCGTCTATTCGGAAGTCTCAACATCAAAAACGATTTAAAAGTACGAAAGTTACAAATTTTATTTTCTAAATCATTTAAATACTCTAGATTAAGTCTAACGGAATTGATCGTCTATTCGGAAATCTCAATATCAAAAATGATTTGAAAATACGAAATCTTTCGTACCTTTGAAAGCGCACAAACCCCTCTCTCTCTCTCTCTCTCTATATATATATATATATATATATATAGTCCGGCTACTAGACTTGCATAAGAACCAAGTAATTGGTGCTTATAAGTTTTTACGGTTAGATCTATCTCTTTAATTAATTTTATCCCTTATATCATTCTATTTTACCAACCACTCACTTAACCCAAGTGGTCCACTATTATTTTAACCACACCTCTTTTCATTCAATGGCTAAAACCCTACAAGCACTAATAACTTATACTTTTAAAAGTATAGGAGCCCAATTCTATATATATACTTTTGAAAATATAAAAGCTCTGCTATATATATATATATATATATATATATATATAGAGAGAGAGAGAGAGAGAGAGAGAGAGAGAGAGATAGCTAGGCTGGAATACTATTAATAACATCAAGTCATTTGTGCTATTAAGTTTTTAACCTTTAGATTAAAAGATGTGTGGTTGAGATGATAATGGGCTCTTTGGGTTTAACGGGTGGTTGTAAAATCTAACGGTTGAAAATGATCAAAGAGGTTAATTTAAGGGTAGAAAACTTGATAGCACCAAATGTTTGGTGCTATTGATAGTATAGTAGCCGGACTCTCTCTCTCTCTCTCTCTCTCTCCCTATATATATATATATATATATATATATATATATATATATATATATATATATATATATATATATATATATATATATATATATATATATATATATATATATATATTAGTCCGGTTGGAATACTATCGATAGCGTCAAGCAGTTGGTGATACCATTTTTTTTACTGTTAGATCTATTTTTTTGATCATTTTTATCCTTTAGATTATACTATTCAATCAACCACTATTAAATCTTTGGGGACCACTATGATTCTAGCCGCACATTCCTTAATACAAGGGCTAAAAACTTAAAAGCACCTATGACTTTGTATTATTTATAGTATTCAAACTAGAGAGAGAGAGAGAGAGAGAGGCTACTATACTATTAATCAAGTCATTAATGCTATTAAGTTTTTGACCCTTTGATAAAGCAATGTGTGGTTAGGATGATGGTGGGCCACTAAAATTTAGTGGATGGTTGGTTAAATAATATAATCTAAGAATTAAAAATGATCAAAGAAGTTAATCTAATGGTAGAAAATTTGATAGAACTAAGTGTTTAGTATTAACGATAATATAGTAACCAAACTCTCTCACTCTCTCCATATATATATATATATATATAACCTTTCCTCACTCGCAGGAGGAGTGCGATAATTTTTATATTTTACGAGAACATGAGATATTTTGGTATAAAATAAAACAACGGTAAATTTATATTTGGATATGTTCAGAAATATTTTAGAGAATATATATTTAATAGCATTTGGAAAAAAACTTTAGAATAATATTTAAATATATATATATTTTTAAATAATTAATTTAAATTAGTATATTTTATTTAAAATTATTTTATATAATAATTTATAATATAATATTTTATGTAATAATTTAATTTATATCAGTATATTTAATTTATTTTATATAACAACTTATTTTATATAATTTATCCATAATATATAGGTAATGAATAAAATATAATACTTGCATTATCCTTATAATTTTGATTAATAATATTATAAATTTCAATATAAATTTTAAAAAATATATATAATATATGAAAACTAATTTAATATATAATACTTAATATAAAATGAAATAATTAAATATTAATACGTAAATGATAAAACTTAATAAAATAAATAATATTTCAAATTTAATTAATTTATATTATATAATAAGATTTAAATATAAATACATTATCATAAAGATAATACTTTTATTTATATATTTATTTATATATCTATTTATCTAATAAAATAAAGAGAATGACAAAATTATTCTTATTTCTTCTAGATACAACTTTTAACGAGATGTTCCAGAACAATCTGTTTTGACCGGAACAATTTGTTCTGCCTAGTTTTGATGGTGTCTGAGTGCAAATTGAGTTCTGTTTTGTTCTGAAATATCTCCCATACCAAACGTTGTTTGGATTTGGTATAGAACCGAAATAAGAGGGATATTTCTTTTATTCTTCCAAACGTACCAGGAATCAATCGGTATAATTTCTTTCAGTACAATTAGAATAAGTGAGAATTATTATTCTCACTCTTCTCAACCACCCTCTTACTTTTTTCTTAAATACCCTTCCACGTCTACCGAGTCACCATCTCTCGTCTTATTATTACATAATAAAATTTGAGGGCAAAAAGTTAATTTATCCTAATTAAAACTCTTTATTCTTTTTATTTCTCATTTTTATACCAAACACAAAATCTCTTATCCAGAAACCATCCCAAACGTTTTTTTACAATAATTTCGTATTTTATATATATTCCGGAAATAGCTAGTTCTGTCTTATTCCGTTACCAAACGGACCGTTAGAGTTTCTTTGAGAAGATGCAAACGGTTGTATAGTAAAGAAAACTCTACGAGCATTTGCTTCACATTTCGAATTAAATGTATATTTATTTAAAAAATAAAGCGAATAATTTACTATCTAATTTTAAGTAGGAGATTACATAGGCGGTATTAAACGCCCACGATACTATCACATTTTACCGCATGATTATTTCTTTGACCGGGTGTGTTTGGTTTAAAATAGAAAATAAAATCGGAATAGGCATGAATTAAAAACGAAATGATAAAATCTGTTTGGCTCAGAATAATAATCGGAATCGATATAATTTATTACTGCTTTCAATATTTAAAAAATTTAATTATTAAAAAATAATTAAACTAAAATTAAAATTAAAATGCAAAATATAAAAATAATAAAAAGAGAGTTTGCACCTCAAAATATAAAATTAAATTTATAATTTAAATTCAAACTAAAAGTTAAATATTAAAAATTTATATTAAAATATTAAAATGATACGCTAAAATTTTAAATGTAAAATTTTTAAAAAATTAAAATTTAAAATTGAGTGGACAATTCAAAGTATAAAACTAATTCTTGGTTTGACTCAAATTCAAATTTACAATTAAATTTAATTATAAATGTACGAATCAAATTTATATTTTAATTTAATTTTAAATCAAAATCTAGAATTAAAAATTTTATTTTTCAATTTAAATTTATTAAATTTTACTTAAAAATTAAAGACAAAAAATTAAATTAAATTTTAAATATAAAATATAATTTAGATATTTTTATAAGGGTTAATTGCATACATGTCCCTGCAAATATGTCGAATTGCAAATATATCACTGCAAAATTCAACTTTTCATATTTATCCCTTCAAAAATCCACCGTTATTCAAATATGCCCCTACCGTCCATCTCTGTTAAAAAAGTTGATTTAACCCTAGGTTAAATGCTTAACCTTGGTTATATTAAAAATTGAATTTACATATTTACCCTTTCCATATTATACCTCGAAAAAAAAAAAAAAAAAAAAAGGAAAAAAAGAATTATTTTGATGATAGAATTTTATAATTTTTGGAGAGTGGCATTTTTGTAACAAGTATAATGGTATTGCTATTGGAGGGATATATTTGTAAGGGGGCAAAAAAGTCATTTCACATCGAATCTGTTAAAAAATAAACAGATTCCAAACGGGGAGAGGGGCATATTTGAAGAACTTTGGATTTTTGAAGGGATAAATATGAAAAGTTGAATTTTGTAGGAATATATTTGCAATTCGACATATTTGTAGGGACATGTATACAATTAACCCTTTTTATAAAGTATATTTTTTTTCATCTGAATTCAACTTTCAATCCAACCTAAGAGGCCAGATTTAAAAAAGGGTTGATTGGAAAATTTCCATTTATCTCGAAAATTGAAATCAGGATGAGACTTTCGCATATCAAATACCGACAAATAAATCCGTTCATTCCAATTACGAAAGTGAAAAATAAGTTCTTATTAGATTAGCTTTTTGCCATTGCTACCTTTAGATATGTACAGAAGTCACAATTGGAGCATGAAAACTTATATCTTGTTTCTTATTATCTGAGACAGGAGGGACATGTTTATGTTGATGACAAGGAGCTTGTACCATCATTATTGTGACGCCTCTAATAGTCCCACATCTGATGTGAATGGAATTATGATTAAATTTATATGAGATATGGACATTATTAATAATAACTGAGCTTAAGTATTTTAGGTTGTGGGTTGGGTCCAATGAGTTATTATTGTTAGTGGGCCGGGTTGTTACATTTGGTATCAGAGCCAATAACCAGCCGGAAGTGTGCGGCGAGTCTCGGCTGAGCCTGGGTCTAGATGACAGGGCTAGCGAGACGAGTCTCACATCGCCTGGTGATCTTGGACTGAGAAGACAGGGCTAGCGAGATGAGTCTCACATCGCCTGGTGATCTTGGACTGCTGTGTATGTATTTGGGCTGACAGCAGTGTATGTGTTTGGGTTGACGAGGACGTCAGACCTAAACGGGGGAGTCTGTGACGCCCCCAATTGTCCAACGAGGACGTCAGGCCTAAAGGGGGGAGTCTGTGACGCCCCCAATAGTCCCACATCGGATGTGGATGGAATTGTGATTGACTTTATATGAGACATGGATACTATTAATAATAACTGGGCTTAAGCATTTTAGGTTGTGGGTTGGGTCCAACGAGTTATTATTGTTAGTGGGCCGGGTTGTTACATTTGGTATCAGAGCCAATAACCAGCCGGAAGTGTGCGGCGAGTCTCGGCTGAGCCTGGGTCTAGATGACGGGGCTAGCGAGACGAGTCTCACATCGCCTGGTGATCTTGGACTGAGAAGACAGGGCTAGCGAGACGAGTCTCACATCGCCTGGTGATCTTGGACTGCTGTGTATGTATTTGGGCTGACAGCAGTGTATGTGTTTGGGTTGACGAGGACGTCAGGCCTAAACGGGCGAGTCTGTGACGCCCCCAATAGTCCGACGAGGACGTCAGGCCTAAAGGGGGAGTCTGTGACGCCCCCAATAGTCCCACATCGGATGTGGATGGAATTGTGATTGACTTTATATGAGACATGGATACTATTAATAATAACTGGGCTTAAGCATTTTAGGTTGTGGGTTGGGTCCAACGAGTTATTATTGTTAGTGGGCCGGGTTGTTACATTTGGTATCAGAGCCAATAACCAGCCGGAAGTGTGCGGCGAGTCTCGGCTGAGCCTGGGTCTAGATGACGGGGCTAGCGAGACGAGTCTCACATCGCCTGGTGATCTTGGACTGAGAAGACAGGGCTAGCGAGACGAGTCTCACATCGCCTGGTGATCTTGGACTGCTGTGTATGTATTTGGGCTGACAGCAGTGTATGTGTTTGGGTTGACGAGGACGTCAGGCCTAAACGGGCGAGTCTGTGACGCCCCCAATAGTCCGACGAGGACGTCAGGCCTAAAGGGAGAGTCTGTGACGCCCCCAATAGTCCCACATCGGATGTGGATGGAATTGTGATTGACTTTATATGAGACATGGATACTATTAATAATAACTGGGCTTAAGCATTTTGCTAGTGGGCCAGGTTGTTACAATTATGATGTTTCTCTTTATACTATTTTCTTTCTAATAAATATGCATAGATCGACACCGTCTTCGACACCCGTGGTAAAAAATTTGATGGTTGGGATTCAAAATTTCAAATTCGAAATTTAGTTACTTTATAATTTTTAGTTAAATTTATTTGTTAAAAAATAAACGAAACAAATAACGTGCTATCTTTCTCTTATAAATAAATATACATAGAAAATCATCTTATGTTTTACAAATATTAAAGTACAATTTCTTGTTAGAAAAGTTATCAATACCAAGACCTTGATTATTAATACACATATCAATACTTAAATTGATAAAATATTAAAACTTTAAAAAATTAACAACAATATATATATATATATATATATATATATATATATATATATATATATATATATATATATATATATATATATATATATATATATATATTTTACAATTATGCTTATCTAGCCAACATTAACCATTCCACTATTTTTAAGCAATTTTTGAATATAAATTGAGTGGCTGATTTACACTTTTTTTGCTATCAGTTTCGTCTGCTGTGTTTTTTTATGGAAAGCATAAAATATATTATACGTAACGAACTATGATATTTCGTACAAAAACAAATAAAATTATTTTTTATTATATTTTTTTATATAATCTAAAACGGAGCCTAAACCACGCCCAAGCCTGAATCGACCCAAAAAAAATTTAAAGGATTTCAGTCTGGACTTTAGCCCAAAATTATTGAAGAAAGTAAAGCAGACAGTGGAGTCCAAATGGAGTCCAAATGCAGGAGTTATAGTTATAAACTTCTTTTTCAAAAAAAAAAGTTATAACTATAAATAATTTGATTGGTTGTATGCAGTTGCAAAATAAATTTATAAAATTTTATAATTTTATATACGCAGTGGTAAGCTTATCTTTTATTTAAAATTATTATTTTTGGCTGCTGCTGCAGTTGAAAATAAAACTATTTCTGCGGTTTTCAACTGCAATGGTTAAATTCAAATGTAACAAAGCAAACACCAAATTTTGGTGTGCAGGTATAATTATATGCAACATAATATTCTTTAAGTAATCGAAACTTTTAAGTGTTGCTAAAAACTAAAAAAAATACTGCTGAAAAAAATATCAATACTTGTTATTAATTAGTATCGCTATATGTGCCGTCGCTAGGGTGTATAGCGACACATTACTATAATGTGTCCAAAAAAGTGTGTCCCATCCATATCCTAACCGATATTCTTTTATCTTTACGTGAGAAAGAGAATATTTTAAGGAGTCCTAATAATCTATAAATAGAACCTCTTTTCCTATACGGTAGACAGAACATACGATACACAAGAAGAAAAAGGATTTTCTTTTTTCTCATTCTCTCGTTCCCGGGGTTTTGAAGTGTGGACATAGAAAAGGACTCTCATTCTCTCGTTCCCGGGGTTTTGAAGTGTGGACATAGAAGAGGACTCTGGTAGCCCTCTTCGCATCTGATAGAAGAGGACTCTGGTAGCCCTCTTCGCATCCGATCCGATCTGTGCATCCGATCTGCAACCAGAAAAGAGTCAAGAATTATCAAAACAATGATGATCCGATCTGTGCATCCGATCTGCAACCAGAAAATTCGTGGAGAGTCAAGAATTATCAAGACAAGGAAGATTCAAGAAGCCTAGTAAAATAAGCTACCCGATCCGGCTTTTGGTTTCTGGATACGTTGGCTATCCAGTTTGTAAATTTTCGCTGCCCTCTAATACCAACCATTGATAGATATAAATGGACTATAAATAAAATACTTGTAAAAAAATGTCACAAATATGTGTTCTTATAATCTAATTTTGTTGTAGTGTAATTATGAATATGTGCGGTGTATCTACAAGTATCGAAATTTTCAGCTTTATCAAAAGTATATGTTGCAATGAGGATTGAGAATCTAAGAAAAGTGTTTTTAGAAAAAATAAAAAAAATATGCCGTTTGAAATTAAAGAAAAATGGATAGAGATATGCAGGTATGGATAGAGATTGCAATCACGACACCAGAATATTGGAATCAAAGAAAAATATTTTTTTTTAAAAAAATAAAAAATTATGCAGATAATCAGTAAATAACTATGAATATCTACGAGTATGGATAAACATTGTCGGGTTTATCAAAAGTATATATTATAATCACGATACCTCGAGGTTGGAAATTCAATAAAAGTCGATAGAGATCTACATGTTCACGGGTATGGATAAAAATTACCAGATGTATAAAAATTATATGTCGCAATCATAACATCTGAATATTGAAAATCAAAAGAAAAGTATTTTAAAATAATTAAAAAAATAGGCAGATAATCTGCTAGTTACTATGAATATCTACAGATATGGATAAAGATTGCCAGATTTGTCAAATTGGGAATCAAAAAAAAAAAAAAAAGTGAAGAAAAGAGTGGCCCTTTTCACTCAAAGCACAACCCCTAATTATTTTCTTATCTTTTGCTCTCATCAAATAACACTTTGGTTTTTTCTTTTTTCTTTTTCTTTTTCTTTTTTTTTTTTTTTTTTTTTTTTTTTTTTTTTTTTTTTTGGTGTTGGGTGGCTTTTCCCTACGTAGATACATTCATGCACATAAGAGAGAATATTATTGTAGAAAAGTCTCTGTGAAAGTGAAGCTTCCTCCCAATTATAAAAGCTTACACAATGCCATGATGATATCAACCCTGTTTTATTAATTAATTTGCATTTTATTTAGAGAGAGAAAAAAAAAAAAAAAGAAAAAAAAAAAGAGGGTACTGGAGTCGGTGGGGAGTTGCTTTATAAATATTATTACTTGGTCCCCATTTCATTTACAAGTAAAAAAGATTCTAAGTTTTTAATGTAATTTAATTTCTCTTTTTTTTCAAATGACAAATTAATATATGATTATGATAATGTCTACAATTATTAGTTCATTTTAAATACCCAATAGCCAAAACAAGTAACATTTGATAAAATTTCTTAATTTTAAGATTTCTTAAATGTATAGAATTTATCCGAACCAGATCATTTGTATCAAAATATTTTTAACTGAATTAAATTAAATAAATTAAAAGATTGGATAGTAAAATTAAAATTTTGAATGCATGATTGAGTAGCTAAATCCAAATAGTTTATAATTCAACAGATAAGTTCTATACGTTTATTTACGTATAAAAATGATTTGAAGTTTTTAATCAACACAGTAAAATTAGATTATAGGGACATATATTTGCGACACTTTTGTATAAGTATTCTATCTATATTTCATCTATATCTAAAATTAGATTATAGGGACACATTTTTAGAACACATTACAATAATGTGTCGCTATACACTATAGCGACTGCACATATAGCGACACTAATTATAAGTGTCGATATTTTTACTAGCAACACTTTTTTCATATTTTAGAAACGTTTAAAAGTGTCATTATAGTATAGTTTTGTTGTAGTGAACGTAATATTCTCTTATCTTCAAATGACAAATTAATAAGTTAATAATGTCTACAATTAGTTAATTTTAATATCCAATAATATATCCAAAACAGGTCAAAGTAAGCTCTCATAATTAGGTATAATAAAATTTTCCAAACTTGTAATTATACTACATCACAAAGTTAAATTTTATGAAATATTATTAATCTATTTATTTTAATTAATATGGATTCAGCATGTATCCTATAGGAAAATACAAAATTGAGAATAATTAATATGACATATTATTATATGGAAATAATAATACATTTATTAGCCAATTATTCTTGAATTATTTGCCAATAAAGTAATAGATATCTGGTGTCCTGCTGAAAGAAGATTCTGTAAATCAGGAAAGCAAAACTCCAACAAAAAATATTCTGTAAAAATAGCTATTTGAGCTGGCTATTTAAGTAAAGAGCAACGCTACATGTACACCCCCTTTGGGGTGTACATCTTACACCCATCCATCTAAGGGTGGGGAGGTCACTTCACAAATTATGAAGTGACCCCTCACCACACCCCACCCATTGAATGGGTGGGGTGTGCGATGTACACCCCCAAATGGGGTGTACAAGTAGCATTTTCCTTAAGTAAAATAACCCTCTTAAAAAATATATATTTTACAAATAAATTTTTTAAAAAATATTTTTTAAAAAGAATTATTTGTACAAATAGGCTTGAGGATAAGTGTTTTAAAGACCGCGAACCATTTATCGCTTTCATAAAAACGGTGAATAGTTTACCGTCCTAAAAACAGTGAGTCATTCATTGCTTTTAAAAAAGATGAATAGCTTACCGTTTTTAAGATACTATAGATAAGTGCGGTAGATGGGAATTATGTTAAAAAGGGTAAACTATTTACTGCTTTTAAATACGGTGAACCATTCACTGATTTTATGGGTTTTAAACTTATTTACAAAATGGTCAAAAGCTTTTAAATCCAACAAATGGTTCACCATATTCATATGTGGTGAATCATTCACCGTTTATGCCTATTTTTATAATTTTATTTTACAAAAAAATAATCTTAAATTATAATTTATTATTAGATTATTTTTTAAAAAAAATTTATTTAAGCAGTGTATATATATATATATATATATATATATATATATATATATATATATATATATATATAGTTCGGATAGTATACTATCGATAGCACCAAGCATTTCGTGCTACCAAATTTTTCACCGTTAGATTGATCCCTTTGATCATTTTCAACCGTTAGATCATTTTCAACCGTTCGGCTACTATACTATCGATAGCACCAAGCATTTCGTGCTACCAAAATTTTCACCGTTAGATTGATCCCTTTGATCATCTTCAACCGTTAGATCACACTATTCAACTAATCACCCACTAAATTCTAAGGAACCACTATCATCCTAACCGCATATTTTTTCATCCAAAGATTAAAAACTTAATAATACCAATGACTTGATGCAATTAAAGCATAGTAGCCTAATTCTTTATATATATATATATATATATATATATATATATATATATATATATATAGTAGAGCTTATATATCTCCTTCTTAACGGGTCATTCTAGAATAGTCCGTTAAGGGGGGATAACAAATCCCCCAATTTTTTTATTGTGTTTGGGGGATAGAGGGGGGATAAAGGAGTTATCCCCCCCTTTATCCCCAACCAAACATATGTTGGATTTAATTTTTCCTATATATGGGCTAACATATAAATTTATAATTATATTATGGGCTATCTAATTTAATAGGGCCATTAAGTGATTTAATATGGGCTATGGAAACATCTATTGGGTATGAGCTATTAATATGTAGAAACCCAATACAAGTCCAATTAGGATTTATGGAACTCTAATTAAACATAGTATATAAGAAATATAAAAGGGTTGTGGTCCCGAGTCGGATTCCTGCCGTCATTTGCCCTGTCCTATTCAGAGCAAAATTAATTAGACGTCGAATCTAAACTTGGAAACACTCAATCCAGGCGATTTTATTGTCGGTGTTTGAGAAACGATAAGATCAGAGAACATGTTTCATCAGGCATGGATTTCGGTAAGCGTTTATAATGTTTTCAATTAGATGAACGATTATCTAATAACTTACATGTGTTTCTTGGGTTATTTCGCATTAATTTGCATGCGGATCTAACAAGTGGTATCGGAGCCTCACATGCTTAAATTGTTAGATGTCGTTTTTTATTTGTAATCCTTTTTTTCTACCATAAAGATTATCTATGGTAGAAATTAAGTTGTTTTTTTTTTCCGCATTATAGTTTGATTTGTGATATTTTGGATTCCGAATTTCGATTGTTTAACGATTTCGGATCGTAAAGTAAAGTTTTTTTGTTTTCTTTATGCAAAACATAATTTTGAAATTAAAGTCAAATTTTGATATTTTCTTATTTTTGGAATGTCCAAAATTTTAAAATAGACTAATTGAAGCAACGTGTTACCAAAGTAACACCTTTTGTGTAGATTAGTTTATTTGAAATAATTAGATTTATGTATTTGTTGTTTATGTAAATGGTGACAGGCCCAAAGGAAGGCAACTATTTGGCCAAACTTCACATACAATTGTGGTAATACATATGTGACAATTATTAAGTGTACCGTGTAAATAATAAATTTATCCAAAGAAAGATTTATTATTTGACAGGATTAATTGTTAGTATTTGATTACTACGTTGAGAGTACCACTTATAATTGATATTTCTGTCCAAAGACTGAATGTCAATGTTGTTCTAGGTATCTTATTTTGGGGCTCACTATTATTTGAATTTATTTATTATGTTTTTGTTATGGACAAAATTGTGAGCTTAATGTTTTTTATTTTATTCTCTGTCCAGCTAATATTTCTGCTTCTTCAATATATGCAAATATCAATTCAATTCCAGTGCTGAATGGCACAAATTTCAAGGATTAGAAAGAAAACGTTATGATTGTTCTCGGTTGCATGGATATGGACTTTGCGCTACGGACAGAACAACCCCCTTCTCTTACAGATAAAAGTTTCGCTGAGAATAAAAGGGAGTTAGAGAAGTTGGAACGTTCTAATCGCATGAATCTCATGATTATGAAACGTGCAATTCCAGAAACTTTCAGGGGCGTTATATCTGATGATGGAACGTTCTAATCGCATGAATCTCATGATTATGAAACGTGCAATTCCAGAAACTTTCAGGGGCGTTATATCTGATGAGGATGATGCCAAGAAGTTCCTTGAGGAACTGAAGAAGTGCTTTGCCAAGAGCATAAAGGCTGAAACAAGTACATTACTATCTAAACTTGTTTTAATGAGGTATAAAGGAAAGGGCAACATAAGGGAGTATATCATGGAGATGTCTCATGTTGTTTCAAAATTAAAGGCACTAAAGTTAGAGCTGTCTGAGGACTTGCTCGTGCATCTGGTTCTCATTTCTCTTCCTGCACAATATAGCCAATTTAAGATGAGTCACAATACTCAAAAGGAGAAATGGTCTCTTAACGAGCTCATTTCTCATTGTGTGCAAGAAGAAGAAAGACTAAAGGAAGATCAACCAGAAAGTGCTCACTTGGCAACCTCCTCTAAAGATAAAAAGAGAAAAGAGGAAAGGAAGCTACGGTTGGGACACCACAAAAGAAAGGGCAAAAGAAACAGGATTCAGAATTCACCTGTTACTTTTGCAAGAAGGGTGGACATATGAAAAAAGAATGTCCTAAATACGTCGTTTGGCGTGTTAAGAAAGGTAAACTTCTCACTTTGATTTGTTCTGAAGTTAATTTGACTTCTGTACCTAGACACACTTGGTGAATAGATTCTGGTGCTACTACTCATATAAGTGTGTCTATGCAGAGCTGTCTGACGAGCCGGCAACCAAATGATGCTGAAAGATCCATCTTTGTGGGCGACGGCAAATCAGTTGCGGTTGAAGCCATATAGACTTTTAGGTTGTTATTAAAGACTGGTTTTTATTTGGATTTAGAAGAGACATTTATTGTACCGTCGTTTAGACGGAATTTAGTTTTTATTTCTATTTTGGACAAATCTGGTTACTCTTGTTCATTTGGAAATAATAAATTTAGTCTTTTTCAAAATTCAAATCTTGTTGAAACTGGTTCTTTATCTGTGAATGACAACTTATATTTGTTGGATACAATCGCTTCATATAATGAATCCCTGTATACTAGTTCTCGTGGAATAAAGAGAAAATTAACTAATGAGAATTCCGCTATGTTATGGCACAAGCGCCTGGGTCATATTTCTAAACAAAGAATTGAGAAACTTGTGTCAGATGGAATTCTTGATCCCCTTGATTTAATAGACTTTCAAGTTTGTGTTGAGTGCATTAAGGGAAAGCAAACAAATATTAGAAAATTAAATGCCAATAGAAGTTCTGACGTCTTAGAACTAATTCATACTGATATTTGTGGACCATTCCCTACGGCATCCTGGAATGGTCAACAGTATTTTATTACGTTCATAGATGACTATTCCCGTTATGGCTATTTATATTTGATTCATGAGAAGTCTCAATCATTGGACGTTTTTAAGGTATTCAAAGCTGAAGTTGAGAACCAACTTGGCAAAAGAATTAAAGCTGTCAAATCTAATCGTGGTGGCGAGTACTATGGCAGATATGACGGATCAAGTGAACAACGTCCCGGGCCTTTTGCTAAATTCTTAGAAGAATGCGGAATTGTCCCGCAATACACGATGCTAGGAAAACCTAGCATGAATGGTGTTGCTGAGAGACGTAACAGAACGCTTAAGGATATGGTAAGGAGTATGATTAGTCATTCTACCTTACCAGAATCCATCTGGAGAGAAATGCTAAAAACTGCAGCTTACATTCTCAATAGGGTTCCGAGCAAAGCAGTAGCTAAAATCCCTTATGAACTCTGGACAGGAAAGAAGCCTAGTATTAGGCACTTAAACACTTGGGGGAAGATACATGCCAGCTGAAGCAAGGCCATACAGGCCAAATGAAAAGAAACTGGACTCAAGAACTATTAGTTGCTATTTCGTTGGATACTCTGAACGATCAAGGGGTTTCAAGTTTTATGATCACACAACTCGGTCATTTTTTGAGACGGGAAATGCTAGATTTTTTGAGGAAGTTGAGTTTGGGGTGGAAGATAAGATAAGGAACATTATTTTTGAAGAGAAATTCGTTTCTCTTCCTACAGTTGCTATTGACAATGATCAGGTTTCTATCACTGACATTATTCAAGAAGCAAATCCGGACAATCAAGACAATACTAATGAATTCTCCGTTCAAAATTAAGAAATTGCTCATGAAGAGCAAACTCAACAACCTCAAGAGCAGATGTCATTAAGAAGATCCACTAGAGAAAAAAGAAATGCCATTTCAGATGATTATATCATCTTTCTTCAAGAACATGAGGAAGACATAGGACTGAAAGAAGATGATCCAATCAACTTTCGCCAAGTCATACAGAGTTCTAATTCTCAAAGTGGATTGATGCCATGAATGATGAGATAAAATCCATGAACGACAATAATGTTTGGGATCTTGTCGAATTACTTGAAGGTGTGAAACCTATTGGTTGTAAATGGATATTTAAAACTAAAAAGGATTCAAAAGGTAATGTCAAGAGATATAAGGCTCGTCTTGTTGCGAAGGGTTTTACTCAAAAGCAAGGTATTGATTATAAAGAAACTTTCTCTCCGGTTTCATCGAAAGACTCTTTCAGGATTATAATGGCACTTGTGACTCATTTTGACCTCGAGCTACATCAGATGGATGTAAAGACTGCGTTTCTCAATGGTGACATTGACGAGACAATTTATATGGTGCAACCAGAAAATTTTGTGTTAGGCGATCCAAAGAAAATAGTTTGCAAATTGAAGAAATCTATCTATGGGCTCAAGCAAGCTTCCCGTCAATGGTATCATAAATTTCATCAAGTAATTATCTCGTTTGGATTTGAGATAAATGCAGTTGATGATTGTGTATACCATAAGTTCAGTGGGAGTAAATTTATTTTCTTGGTACTATATGTTGATGATATATTACTTGCTAGTAGCGATATAGGCTATTGCACGAAACTAAGGGATTTTTGATAAAGAATTTTGAAATGAAAGATCTTAGTGACGCATCTTTTGCATTAGGTATACAGATACACCGAGATCGCTCTCGGGGTATCCTTGGCTTATCACAAAATAGCTATATCGATAAGGTTCTTAGCAGATTTGGAATAAAAGAATGCAAACCAGGAGATATTCCTATTGCTAAAGGAGACAAATTCAGTCTCAGTCAATGCCCCAAGAATAAGTTTGAGGTAAATGAGATGCAAAAGATTCCTTATGCGTCGGCAGTAGGGAGTCTAATGTATGCTCAAGTGTGTACGCGTCCGGATATAGCGTACATTGTTGGGATATTAGGCAGATATTTGAGTAACCCTGGAATGGGTTATTGGAGAGCAGCCAAACGGGTTATCCGTTATTTACAGAGAACAAAAGACTACATGCTCACATATTGGAGATCAGAACATTTGGAGATCATCGGGTATTCTGATTCAGATTTTGCATGATGCCAAGACAGTTGAAGATCCATATCGGGCTATGTTTATCTTTTAGCTGGAGGAGCTATTTCCTGGAAAAGTGTTAAGCAGATACTTATAGCTTTTTCCACTATGACAACTGAGTTCATAGCCTGTTATGAGGCATCCAATCATGGGATATGGCTGCGAAACTTTGTCACTGGGCTGCGAATTTTGAATGGCATTCAGAGACCATTAAAGATATTCTGTGACAATAAATCGGTTGTACTATATTTCAATAACAACAGGAGCTCATCAAAGTCAAAACACATTGACATTAAGTTTCTTGTTGTTAAAGAGAGAGTTCAGAATGGTTATATGTGCATAGAACATATTGGAACAAACTCTATGGTTGCGGATCCGCTCACCAAAGGCTTACCGCCCAAAGTGTTTTATGAGCATACTGCTCATATGTGTGTTAAATTGTTTGATGATGTGCAGTTTTAGTGGGAGTTTGTATTTTGATGTTCTTTAATTTCAGACACACTTTGTATTCATTTTCTGCAGAATAAAGTATTTAGTTTATTTCATATTTTGAATGTGTTTTGTATGTTATGACTTAATATGATCTCATTCAAGAATAAATTAGGACCAGTTGGAAATATGCATGCTAAGATCACATTACATATAATTTCCATGCTACACATCCATACTCGATCTATGTCATTGAATATGTTGGTATGGTGACCATTGATAGGTCGAGTTATGAATTTGTATAACAAAGACCGCTTTGATCTCATGCTAATATGGTAGATGGACCAGATTGTAATTAAGGAGATGTTTTAGAAACGGAAAAGATAGCTATTCTGGTGCGCACATATCATAATATAATTATTTCAAGATATAATATGTAGCCCAAGTGGGAGATTGTTGGATTTAATTTTTCCTATATATGGGCTAACATATAAATTTATAATTATATTATGGGCTATTTAATTTAATATGGCCATTAAATGATTTAATATAGGCTCTGGAAATATCTATTGGGTATGTGCTATTAATGTGTAGAAACTCAATACAAGTCTAACTAGGGTTTATGGGACTCTAATTAAACATAGTATATAAAGAATATAAAAGGGTTGTGGTCCCGAGTCGGATTCCTGCCGTCATTTGCCCTGCCCCATTCAGAGCAAAATTAATTAGACGACGAATTTAAACTTGGAAGCACTCAATCCAGGCGATTTTATTGTCGGTGTTTGAGAAACGATAAGATCAGAGAACGTGTTTCATCAGGCATGAATTCCGGTAAACGTTTATAATGTTTTCAATTAGATGAACGATTATCTAATAATTTACATATGTTTCTTGGGTTATTTCGTATTAATTTGCATACGGATATAACAACATAGCCTTAGGGTTTATACAATTTCACCGACAACCCGCTAAATCCTAGGGGACCACTATAAACCTAACCGCACCTTTTCAAACATTAGGTAAATGATATCGAAAAATAATAAAATTTATTTTCTAGATATCTCAAATATGTTAGATCAAGTCTAACAGAACTTATCGTCGATTCGAAAGTCTAATCATCGAAGAAAGGTTAGGAGCACGGAAGCCACCACAAGTCCTACTATATATATATATATATATATAGAGAGAGAGAGAGAGAGAGAGAGAGAGAGAGAGAGAGAGAGAGAGCTTATATACTTTTAAAACACAAGACTAAATATGCTTGTGAATCTTTTACCATAAGATTTGTATTGAGTTTTGTGCTATTGTAAAGTCAACTAAAAAAAGAAAGAGAAAGTACAATAGCACGAATCTCAATGCAAATCCAATGGTAAAAAAATTACAAGCATATTTGAGCTTGTGTTTTTAAAAATATATAAGTTCTACTAAATATATATATATATATATATATGAATTAGACAACTATGCTATCAATAGTACCAAATCATTGGTGCTATTAGATTTTTAGCTCTTGAATTAAGCAATGTGCGGTTAGGATACTAGTGGTCCTCTAGCGTTTAGTAGGTGATTGGTGGAATAATATAATTTAAGAGGTGAAAATGATAAAAGGAGTAGATCTAACGGTGAAAATTTGGTAGCACCTAGGGGTGGTAATCCAGCTCGCTGTTCGCGAGCCAGCTCATGTTCGGCTTAAAATGAGTTTGAGATCGAATCGCTCATTTAGTAAACGAGCCGAACACGAGCTAGAGTCAGCTCGCTCGTGTTCGGCTCGATAACCGCTCGAATAATATATATATATATATATATATATATATATATATATATATATATATATATATATATATATATATATATATATATATATATATATATATATATATATATATATATATATATATTACAATTATATAAATAATATAGAGTTTTATTATTTAATTTTTATTCCAACTTAAATATAAAATCCAACTTGAAAGACCAAATTATAAAAAAAACTCATTTATTTATGCTGAGCTAAAATATTTTTAAAAGTATTAAAAATATTTAATCATTGAAATTGACTTTTTGATCATTGGATCAAAACTCAATAATAATAATTGTTTATTAACCATTATGTATGTTCCAAAAAATTATTAAAATTAATTTAAGGGTTAAAAATATTATATTGCCAACACTTTAGTACTTTCAAAAATATATTGGCCGAACTATATATATATATATATATATATATATATATATATATATATATATATATATATATATATATATATATATATATATATATATATGCAAAATGTTTCTGTAAATTTTATTATTTAGATTTTAGATCAACCTAATATAAAAAAAAAATTGTGAATTTTAATTATTAGATTAAGAGTTTAATTTTTTCTTTTCTTTTTTAACTTTATATTTAATAGTGGGAATGAAAATCTAACTTGTTGTTCGCGAGCCAGCTCGTGTTCGGCTCGTTAATAAATGAGGCGAATACGAGCCGAATTTTTCAGCTCGATATTTAAACGAGGTAGCTCGTGTTTGGCTCGTTGACACCACTAGTAACACCAAATGTTTGATGCTATTGATAGTATAATAACAGAACTATATATATATATATATATATATATATATATATATATATATATATATATATATATATATATATATATATATATATATATATATATATAGTCCGGCTAGAATACTATCGATAGCACCAAACAATTGGTGCTATCAAGTTTTCAGCCGTTGGATGAAAAAATATGCTGTTGGGATTATAGTGGTCCCCTAAAATTTTAACTATTCAACCAACCACCTTAGAAACCTCTAGGGGCCCACTATAATCTCAACCGCATATTTTTTTCATCCAACGGCTAAAAACTTGATAGTACCAATGACTTAGTGCTATCGATAGTATTCTAGCCTAATTCTCTCTATATATATATATATATATATATATATATATATATATATATATATATATATATATATATATATATATATATGAGTTGGATAGTAAACCGGCTCGGTTGTCGACGATCGACAATGTTAAACATTATCTAAACCATAAGTAGTATTTAAAAATTAAATTTCAAATCTTATTGACCTAATGATAAAAAATTTACAAAATTTATAATTTTAATATTAAATATAAGCCTTTTACTTATTTAATGATATACAAAAATCTAAATTAATTATTTTTTTTAAAAAAATTAAACTATTTAAAATAAAATCTATACTCTTGATCTTAATTACAAAACTGCTATCATCACTTTTTAAAAAATATTTATTTTCAGTCGTTTATTTTTAATATCCATTTGATGATAAAAAAAAATATGGAAAAAATATAAAATTTAATTTTTAAATAGCTTAAATCATATTTAACGGTGTCGATCGCGTTTTAAAAACTTCATCATAAAAAATAAATGAATAACAATAAAATTCATTTACTACTTGATAGTATTTTAGCCAATCTCTCTCTCTCTCTCTCAATATATATATATATATATATATATATATATATATATATATATATATATATATATATATATATATAGTCCGACTAGAATACTATCGATAGCACCAAACAATTGGTGCTATCAAGTTTTCAGCCGTTGGATGAAAATATATGCGGTTGGGATTATAGTGGTCCCCTAAAATTTTTACTATTCAACCAACCACCTAGTAAACCCTAGGGGCCCACTATAATTCCAACCGCATATTTTTTCATCCAACGGCTAAAAACTTGATAGCACAAATGGCTTGGTGCTATCGATAGTATTCTTGGCTTGGTGCTATCGATAGTATTCTAGCCTAATTCTATATATATATATATATATATATATATATATATATATATATATATATATATATATATAATTATAGAATTAGGCTAGAATACTATCAATAGCACCAAGCCATTGCCGTTGGATGAACAAATATGCGATTGAGATTATAGTGGGCCCCTAGAGTTTAGTAGGTGGTTGGTTGAATAGTAAAAATCTTAGAGGACCACTATAATCCCAACCACATATCTTTTCATCCAACGACTGAAAACTTAATAACACTAATTATTTACTAATTATTTGGTACTATCGATAATATTCTAACCGGACTATATATATATATATATATATATATATATATATATATATATATATATATATTCCACGTACAGCGTCAAAAACAGGCACTGGATATATAATGAAAAATTTTAAAAAGTGAAAGAGATTTTTTTTGTTTTTGTTTTTGTTTTACCAATTCCTGAATATAAGAGACCACTTGAAAAACAATATTAAATGGGACAAAATAGTTGGTAAATGTAAATATATAACACAGTGAACAACGTGATCATAGAGATATGGAGGTTTTAAAGCATGGGGTTTAGGAGTTAATACGATAACCAAAACGCCTCAAAGTTTGGGGTCAACCCTCTACTTGAGAGAAGTGTCCTAACACCACCCTTTTAACTTTTTACTGTGCTTTGCTTTTCGTTTCGTTTTTTTTTTTTTTTTTTTTTTTTTTTTTTTTTTTTTTTTTAATTCTTGTATTCCAAAGCCTGGAAAAAGCGTGATCATTGCTTCCAAGGTTTTCAAAGATTGGAGGATCTTTGATTATGGTGGAGATTTTTTTTTTTTAAAAAAAAGCTTTAAACTTTAAAGCGACAAAGGGCACTAAAAAACATAAGTATAGAGAAATTTAAATGTTCCACACTCAACACATCCCGACTCCCCAGTTCCCTTCCATTTAATTAAGTAGAAATTTTCCATCTCTACTTATTTTTATTAAATTATAAATTATATTTAATAAAATTTCAGATAATCTGAGTTTGATATTTTACACTCAACTTTTTGTGTGTTAAATAGCATTTCTTTTATATTAACTACGTAATTAATTTTGGCTTCAAAATTGCCTAAGCAGAAACAATATATCTAATTATAGTTTGAATCTCTTTGTTCCGGCAATAATAAATTTTAAATTTTATTATAAATTATATCAATTTCTTAAAATTAACCTCTCAAACTTTATTCTTGTGAGTGAATTACTTCAAATCTTATAATAATAATTCATTAATTAGACTTAGAATATTATACTATTAATAATAATAAATTATTAGTGTTATTAAATTTTTATTTTTTAGATGAAAAAACGTAGAGATAGAATGATAATAATAAACTTTTAAAATCTAGTGAATAATTAAAAAAACAAAAAAATAAAAAAAAATTAAAGATGAAAAACTTGAAGGATAGTAGCTGAACTCCAATAATTATTATAATGAATAATAATTTAATAAACTATGGATACCGAATTATGTTCCCATCGTATAACCATTTTCCGGTTGAAAGAGAAGGGTTTGGTAAAAGGTCATGAGATGATGAGGAGAGAGAGAGAGAGAGAGCGCGCTCACACCATTCTCATGGGGGCATTCCTTTCCAATATTTTTTTTTTTTCACGGCGTTCGAGATGGCACGAGCTCGATTCAGTTCTCCAATTTTTTTTTTTTTTTTTAAGAAATAGTAATAAAATAATTAAATAGCCTCTAAAGATCGTTATAAGATCTTAAGATAAATTAATTGATTGATTGATTACTTAATTAAAACAGAGTGATATGAGCTTAAGAATACGACCTTAATTAATTCCTCTGCATCCTCCGTTGGACCCCCACCCCTTCGCACTTGCGCGCACCAAAAAATCAAAGAATTAGAACTTAACCATGGCAAAAATCAGGAGGAAAGAGAGAGAGAGAGAGAGAGAGAGAGAGAGAGAGAGGAATCAACGTACCAGATGTGCCGCGGCGGCTACTAAATTAGATTTTTTTTTTTTTAAAAAAAAAAAAAACCAAAGAGAGGAAATTTAATTTCATCCTACTACACAGCTTTCGAAAGATTTAGTTCTTAGTAAAAGAAGAGAGAGAGAGAGAGAGAGAAGCCCTCACAAGGGTTGGGGGAGGAAAAAACGAACCAAACCGCTAACATTAGAGAGCTCTCACACGCGTACACACACACGCGCGCGCGCACATACTCGCATCTCAAAAACCCATATCAAAAACCAAAAAGGGTTTTTTTTAAAAAAAAAAAAAGAAAAAAAGAAGAAAAAGAAAAGAAAGAGTAGGGGGGAGCTCAAAAAATGGAAGCGAAGCCGGTAACGACTCTGGGCTGCGGCGAGACGAGGAGTTTGGGGGGGCGGAGCTGCAGGTCGGCGGGGAAGGAGGAGGAGGAGGAAGGGGGGGGGAGGGAGGGGGGAAGGAGGCGTTCGAAGGGGGAGAGCCATTTGGCGCGCATGTACTCGGACTTGCGCCAGGGGGGGAAGTGGAGGCCCTTCTTTTTCAGGCTCTGGCGAGCGGCGTCGGAGACGACGGAGACGATCTGGTTGAGGCGGTCGCTGGAGCCCACGAAGATCGACGGTAGGGACTGGAGCGCCGCGCGGTAGGCCTTCGTCGACCGCGCGATCTCGAACTCAGAGCGGAAGTCCAATTCCACGATGAGACGACGCTCCCCGCCGTCCACGACCACGACCACGTCCACGTACTCGTGCTCCCCTGCGCGCCACCGTTCGATCGCCAATCAGTGGTCGTGATCGATCGATCGATAGATCGAGGATCAGAACGAGGAGAGAAGAGGGGGGGTGGTAGTAGTACCGGAGGGGTAAGAAGGGGTTCGGTCCCAGCGAGATTTGCAAATGGCGGCGTCGTAGCCTAGGGTTTTGAGGCCATCGGAGAGGAGGGAGCGAGAGTTCTCCTTGCCCTTGGAGATCTTGCTCCGGTCCAGGATCTTCGAGGCGTCGGCGAGGAGGTTCCGCTCGGCCACGCTCGTGCAGGGGATCAAACCCTAAGAGGGATCGGAACCCTAAATTCGAGGAAACAGAGGAAGGGGGAATGGAGGGGAACGGGAACGGGATCGGGACCCTACCTTGAGGAGCTCCGCGGCGTCGACGGGGGCGGCGGCGATGGCGGAGGCGGCGGAGCGGGGGGCGTCGGCGAAGTAGAGGTCGAGCTCGTCGTCGGAGCTGTCGTCGTGGTTGCCGTTGAAGCAGTTGCAGCGGCCGCGCGGGGGGCGATCGTTGCTCTCCTCGATGAAGCTGAGCACCATGCGGTCGAGGCACACGGAGCTCGGATCCCCCTCGCCCTTGCCCTCGTCCCGCTCACGCTCCTTCTCCTTCTCCTTCTCCTTCTCCCTCTCCCTCTCCCTCTCCCTTTCCTCGCCCACCGCCGCTGCCGCAGCCGCGGCGGCGGGGACGGAGGTGGCTCCGCCGATCCTGAGGACGCTAGGGAGCTGGCGCTCGAAGAGCCGCTTCAGCCGCGACCTCCCCCCCTGCTTCGCGGGATCGCCCCGCGCCGCCGGTTTCGAATCCATCGGCTGGATCTTGATCTGGAACGGCATACTCGCCCCAAAATCCCTCACTCCTCCTCCTCCGCCGAAGCACTACCTCCGCATTTACCAAGCCGAACACCGAATCGATCGATGCGAAAAACCCTAATGCGAATTAGGACCAGGACCTCCCAAAAAAGCGAATTCGAGGTAAAAAAAAAAAAAAAAAAAAAAAAAAACTCGACGCCGATCGAGATCAAAATCCAAATTCCACCACAAAACGAAACCCTAAACCTCTCACGAAGAAGACGACGACGATGACGACTATAAGGTCGCGATCACAACAAAACGATCGCCATCGATCATCAATGGAGACGACTCCATTGATTCTGGAAGCATCCGATCAAAGAGTCCTCTCCCCTCTCCGCTAGGGTTTAAGGCGCACCTCGACGACGATCGTGTGGAGAAGGGGGTTTGAGCGGAGAGTGTGTGAGAGGGGGATGGATTTAAGAAGACGAAGAGGACCGATATTACAAAAAAAAAAAAAAATACATGAACCCGGTCCACCACGTCAGCGATTGCCAACGTGGCGAGGATAAGGACCTGATGATGGTCACGCTACGTGGCGAAGTTTGTGGAGCGGTTTCTTTTCAAATCGGTTTCGGGTTACCGACACGTGTCCGCCCGGTACGAACCGGGGCGAGGACGCGCGGGGGTTTCGGTTTTTCGACATGAATTTCCCAAAATGCCCCTGGGATTCGTACGAAATTCGGGAGGAGAGTTAGAAGTTTACGTCACTTGCTCCCCCCGTGCGAGAGGGGTACATCGGGAACAGCAATGTGAAGGCCGGTACAACAACCGAAATGACGTAAATGCCCTTGTTGAAATATCACTATGGCACTGACAAACGGTCGATTGCTCAGTGGCAGATTCGGTAAATAAGGACAACATTATGGATTATGTGGAAAGAACAATGCTCAAGACTCAAGAGGTAAACTTGTAAGGAAACCCCTCACCTATAACCAACTTTGAAATATCTCTTCAACTTTAGTTTTCTTTTTTTTTTTTTGAAAAAAATTAAGCAACTTTAGTATATAAAACTTAAATAATATATGAAAATTGCTAATGAAACCTTTTAATTTAACTAATTTGGATAACTCAAATAAAAATAACTAGAGGTATTAAAGTTATCAGCTAAAAAAAATCACTGTACTTTGTTTTTACTATAGCTTCTTAATTATTATCTTCTAAATATTTTAATATTATTTAGTAAATAATAATTAAAATTATTAAATTTAATAAACTATGAGAAATTTTAATAATCTTTCTATTTTAATTTACTAAATTACTTAATTTCAACCAATTGAAAGCTTAGGTACTATAAAACAAAACACACAACTATGACAATTGAGCTGGTTTTTTTTTAAAAAATAATGAACCTAGTTCAGAATATTTGTAGGTGAGGGCTCTCCGTGCAATTTTTACTATATGCATTAATTAATAGAGCGTGGGGCCCACGATGGGCTCATTGGTGTTTTGTCGTTTAGCGGGGGAGCACGGTGGGTCCACGCGTGGTGGACCGTGGACCGCGTGGGGACACGTGGCGCGACGCCAGGGTCCCAACTGTTTTAACCCGCACGGAACAGGTGATTGATGAAAACCATAGAACGATCCGTAGCCGTCCGATCTAAAGGGCGCGAAAGCGAAAGAAGATTCCCTGCAAGGGGGATTATGCCTTTCGTGTACTGTAGGAAATTTAAGAATAGATGGGGGTTAAAAAAGTAAAAGGTAAAAAAGAAAAAGGGAAAAGTATAGATTTAGTTAAAAAAGTGACATCCTCGTGGATGTGTTTGATTCACTAGTATTTTTATTTATTTTAATATTATTATAATTTTAAAAATAAATTATTATTTTTTAAAAATTAAATATAAAAAAATATTTAGTATTTTTACAAAAAATCTATACTTTGTATATCAAACTTTTATTATAATTTATTTTATAAATTTTTTAACATAAATGTATTATGTGTTCTTGGTCCCCCATAATTCAAATTTTTGGATTTCTCTATGTTGACAACTACTTCTGAGTATTTGAAATTATTGAATCAGAGCGAGCCATGTAGGTCGTGAAGGCAGGGGCCTTAGCGAGGAGGGCAATAACCTCAGCGTAGAAAGAGCGAAAGTACACCATAGCTCGAACGAATATGACCTCGGCAACCGATCATGAGAGGTAGGCGTAGAATAAACTCAACACCGGAAAGGACAAGACGAATCATGAAAATCGCGCTGAACATTATTATTCCGCACTGCATTAATGGATGATTGACACCCACAACCGACGATGGGACGCTAGCAGGCACAAGGGGGCATGTGCCGCTGCCACGAAAGAGAGCCTCATGGAAGGGTTACATTGACGAGAAGAGATAGTGGCGTGCAGGCCTCGACGGATGTGGCCGATAGGTATAGTATGCATGACGCATATAGTTTCGACAGGGACGTACCGAGAGCACGATGACTAGAGTTAGTGACGGAGGTGAGAGAAAAAAAGATTAGCAGTCGCAACTCTTCAGGATATATAAAAAAGGGGCAATTTCCTACGTACCCCTAAAAATTTTCCTGTTTTCAGATTTACCCCTCTTAGAAGGCTAATATTAAAACTATCCTTCTTACGTTCCAACTTCTTTCCAAAATACCTATGAAGTTAAACTCTGTTAGTGTACTGTTTGGAGCTGCCGTTATCTGTGTGAAATTACTATTTTGCCCTTTCAAATATACCTTTCTACCATAACCAACTTTTTTTATGTACCCTTAAAGAGGGAGGACAACTGAAGGAAAATGTTTTAGTAGATAGGGGCAAAATAGGTATTTTCAATAGTTTTTAACTCCGATTATTATTTAACTCTAATTTAACCCTAGTTAACTTAACAAAGGGAAACGGTAGGGGTATTTTTAATAACGGTGGAACGTATGAGGGATATATTGGAAAGAAAAAAATAAGAAGGGTAAATCAGATATTTCTTCATATTTCAGGGGTACACAGGCAATTATCCCTAAAAAAAAAGGGAAAGATGCAGCACACAGAGACATACAACAACAACTTTAATCTTTACGTGTTAGGAATCCGGTACTCGCCATAGTACCAGATTTTATGAATCCATAACTCGCTCTGATACTGACTGCTGTTGATATGATACTTACTCTGATATCAGTTATTGAAACTTCACAACGAAAACGTCAAATCAAATTTTTACCATAAATTCGTCTCCTCAATAAAAACTGAAACCGACATAACCACAAAAGAGAAGAAAAAACTAAATCAGAAAATGCGAATGAAATGAGATTCATTGACCAAAGAATTATATCTGACTCCTCTTCTATATAGAGTAACTTCAACTTGAACCCTCTTCTTGAATCTCTATCACCCTTCACTTGTTTTCTATAACATGAAAAGATTTCTCTTGTGCACCTAAGCACTAGGTGCACTAAATTTAAAACCAAGTTTGTCTCTCTCTTGGGTACATACCACCCAAAAGAAGACTTATATTATTTTTGGTCATACCCACCTCTAGCATAATGTGCTCTATATATAGAGCTCACAAAACGTATCCAAATCTAGTATAATTAGGAATTTTACTCCAATTAATATCTAAATCCATATTAATTTATCTCGAACAGATTTAAATATTAATCCTAATATAATTAAGATTTAACTACAAATCTAAGCAAATCTTAACAATCTCTATCTTTATTTAATTTGTAATCTTCAATTGCTACGTCGAGTTCACTACGCAAGCTCCACCTTGAGCTTGTCTTCTTTGCTCGATGTCACCACATTTGCCACTCCATCTCGAGCAACTACACTTTTGCGCGAGCATTGCACATTCGCAACTCCATCTTCAATTACTAAGTCGAGTTTGCCACGCAGCTCCACCTTGAGCTTGTCTTCTCCGCTCGATATCACACATTCACTATTCCATCTCAAGTAACTGCACCTTTACAAACTTTTGGAAGCCAAATTGGCTTTACATCTGTTCTGACTATGCTCCCATTTAGAATGTATAAGTTTTCGAGCTTGTACGCCTCGCACACGACCTGATCTCTTTTTCGGACCCTCATAACTCCACCTAAAGCTGAAAAATTATAAATTTTCAAGTCCAACACGCCTAGCAATATTAAATTGTGCTTTAACATTGATCACTTCCAGCGATAATCGATAATCCAATGCTTTAACATCGATCTATCCCAAGATCAGTAACCTTTAGCTCCGATACCAATTGTTGGAAATTTGGTGCTTGCCCTAGTAACAGATTTTGTGAATCCACAAATCGCTCTGATACCAACTGTTGTTGATCCAGTACTTGCTCCGGCACCGGTTGCTGGGATTCTGCAATGAAAATATCAAATCAAATTTTTACTATAAACTCGTCTTCTCGATAAAAACTAGAACCAACACAATCACAAAAGAGAAGAAAAACCAAAATAGAAAATGCGGGTGAAATAAGATTCATTAACTAAAAGAAGAATTACACGCGACTTCTCTTCTATGCAGAGTAGCTTCAACTCGAGCCCTCTTCGTGAATCTCTCTCACCATTCTCTCATCTTCTACAGCATGAGAAGACTTCTCTCATGCACCTGTACACTAGGTGCACGCAAAATTGTGGACACCTTGGTCATGCCATATGGGTATAGCTAAGCTCTACCACCATGACCACCAAAATAATAGCACATATACTATATTTATAGCTTACATCAAAAGCTACCAAAATCCTTATCTAAGTAGATTTCTACTTTAATTAATATCTAAATCCAAATTAATTTATCTCCAACAAATTTAAATATTAATCCTAATCTAATTAGGATTTAATTACAAATTCTAACATTACGCTTTACATCGTTTACAACATTGGGAGTAGAAAATCAACATAATATATGAGTAAGTATAGAGTAAAATTTCCAACCTATCTCGGCATAGAACTTTCCCACCAAAAGATTGACCGCCGTCATCTGACCTTCACTGAGCTACCTCGCCCCAAATCGCTGCTCACTGCCACCATGAGCAGCTCCCCATGCTGCAGGGATCGTTGACTCTCTATGATCCCTTCTATTCGGGTATGGCCAAGCTCAGCGGCTAATATCCGAAAAGCCTATCCAAGTCTTGATCCGACCCAGATCTAAGGCCTTTGAATACCTTCGGAGGCTTGACCTATTTCGAGTAAGAAGAATATGATTAAACCGCCCACTTTTTTATCAGCATCTGAGATGCAATCAAATTAGCCTTCAGTCGAATGGGCACTTACGAACGTAAGGAGCACGAAGGCGCCATATGTCATTCGCATGAAATTCCGCCCGCCAACAATCAGAAATTTGATTTGTGTGAATCGTAATACTACTAATTAATATTGTATTACTGTGGTTGGTTTAGTATAATAATAAAATGTTGAATTACTTCGCATATAAGATTACTGTATTTGATTTGTATCGGAGATTTTTGTAATCTGGAGTTTGGGATAGAGAAATATAAAGAGAAAGAGGGTACTTCAAAATCTTAAAATTGAGAAATAAAGACGAGGACAAAGCTTATTATGATTGATACAAAGAGGTGAGAAGATTTTTGGTGGGTGGGGAAGAGTAAATTTATAATATTTCATAAGTTGTAGGATAGCCTGCAACTAGTAATGCAAGATACCCAATCCTCATTTTGCCCTGCTGTCACGTCTCGAGGATAAACCAGAACTTGAATTCGCCAACAGATCCGTCATATACACGGAAAGCCTCGTGCACATGAATCGTCAATAACTGCTCAAGTATAAAGAAACATACAAATGAGCAAAATAGAGATGAACTACAAATAAACATTAGACTAAAACTATGCAAAAAACTCCAAGATACAAGTACATCTCTTAGAAGTAAATAATAATACAACCAGTTGGCAAAAAACCAGTCCCAAAAGTACAGTAGTCTAAAATACAAAATACAAAGGGTCCACTGCTACAGTTTAAGACAACAGAAGTTGGAAGGAGATCTATCTAGTCTGCAATTCCTTTACCTCGGTCCTCTGTCGCTGCTGCAACCGCGGAGGACTATGCAAAAAGTGGGTCAACAGAGAGCGTGAGAACTACTAAAAACCAGTAGTTCTCAGTGGGCATGTTATCGAGAATTCCAACTTACCCACTAAGTCTACCAGAGGCAAGAATAGGAGAGAGCAGTATAAATAAGGAAATATAAATTGCTGAAATATAAATATATCACTATTATGCCACTAATGTTGTGAATGAACAGTATAAAATGATGTATGCATCAACTACAATACTGCCGAGAATAATCCAATCAACCAACCGGCATAAGGCCCAGTCCTATTTGCACTAGCATCATATCTGATCACACAAACAACCTATGGATCGCGACGTGGAACCATACCCAAAGTAAATCAAGCCGCCTAATTCTGGAGTGGCACTTGAGGGAAGCAACCCGCTCGAGGAAAGTAACCAGATCGAGTATATAGCAGGCTAAAGTCAAACTTATGAACAAAGTAGATGATTCTAACCACTATGATAGAATCCCAACCCAAAACCGATACATAACCACTATTCGGTCCAGCCGTCCAAAATCAACGTCTACCGAACATCTCAAGAGTCTAATAATCTAATGCTATCCCACCCCGACTCGAGAACACCCACAGTATCTTTAACCCATCCTCCCAACCCTGAGCAAATATGAACCATAAGGCAAGAAAAGAAAAGAGTTTTCTCCTAGGTTCTGTTCCAAGCAAGATAGTGTAAAAGAAAAGAAATAACCTATCTGAATGGCCATACAACTCATATAATTGTCCCAAACAAGATAGATTCAATTTAAGATAGCAAACAACATATTTAAGCATGATTTAATCAAGAATCTATATCAAGGAATCATTTACATCTCATGCTGGAATTTGGCAAACTCAATGTGTAGAACAAATTTCGATGTACACAATAAACCCACTTGAACCGCGTTGATCCGCTTTCCGATCGAGCTGAAACTTAGCGTGCATGTGCCGCAAGTCCCACACCTTCAAACAGATCACTTAAATCCTAAATATTCCTGTTGGATTGAGCCGAAATAAAATTCTATCAAATTCAACCCAGAAAATTCTAGCAAGCAACATAAGATGGTGAAAATGGAGATCCAGCTATACATACCTCAAAAGATTGGCTCAAACTAAAATCCTAGGTTCCTCTCTAACCTAGAAACACACAAGAACCTCTAGATCACAGCCTTCAAGTCCCAAATCAAAAGAAAGAGCTAATCTCCACAATGTTGTCCAGAAACTGTAGAAATTCAGCAAGCTGGGTTCTCCAAGTTGTGGGGCTCAAATTCAACAAAATCACAAGGTGAATCCAAAGAGAAAGATGCTCACCACACCTCTGATAATATATCCAAGCTCCTATAATCTATCATAAAAACTCAATAAATGCGACGAAATTACAATAAGATGGAGATCAAAACTCAATAACCCAAAAGTTTCAGAGTTGCAGTTTTCTGGATAAGGAGCTCACTAAAAATCAAAATCCATACGTAACCTACCTTGAAACCAATTAAAAGAAGTTCCTTATTGTTCAATAAATAGTCTAGATCATCCCCACCAACTTCAAAGTTCATACCCAATAGAAAAATTCAAAGAAATCTCATAACAATTTCAACAAGCTAAAAAATCCAACAATAGTCATAAAAGCTCGAAGAAATTCTTAAGTACCCAATGTTAGCTTGTAGGAAGACCTTCTACAAGCTCCAATCCTTGAGTTCCAACAGTGGAGAAGCCTCTCAAGGAGTTCCAAGCCACGATTCCATTCCTAGAGCTCAAGGGAAGCGGATCATTTCAGGTGGTTGCTGCTGCCAACTGCAGGTGGAAGCTCCAAGGTGAAGAACAATGGAGAAAATGGTGGAAGAATGCTCCTAATCTCAGCTAGAAAGTGGCTCAGGTGAAAGAAAGTGGCTCAGGTGAAAGAAATGGCAAATGGCCATCGGAGGACGAAAGGGGCTTTTTTATAAGTCGGGGGGTTGGGTGAATTGAGCATGAGGAATAACATAAGATTACCCAGTTCACAGTCTGGAAAACTTGTTTCGGGCGCCTGCAAGTTGCCTCGGGCGTCCGAAACACTGTGCGCACCCAGGCTAGACCATGCTAAGGCTCGGCCAGGGCGTTCGGAAGTGTTTCGAGCATCGGAGACCTATGCTCGAAAACCCACCAACCATCCGCCATCTGTCAAAAATCGGCGGAGATCATGAAGTTGCCAAACAGTAACTTTTGGGCTGCTACAGTACTTTAGAGTGCCCGAAACCACAGTCCGAAAATGTCTAACCAGTGCAGCAGCCTCTTACGTACTTTAGAGCGCCCGGTACGTTGTTTATGGCACCCGAAACCTGTAGAACTTCAGTTATACTCCAAAATCAATGCTTCGAGTTTGTTTTCGCGCCAATTTTGCACTTAAACATTTTCGACTCATCCGACACTCGAAAGGAATCTCGTCTAGCAGCTGCCATTATGGTCATTTCACCAAATGAGTTTTCTGGTCCCTACACCTGCACCGTCAATAATCTCGCATTACGGAAAGAAATACATATACAATAAATCAAAGGCAATACTACAAAAAGATTTCTACAAAATTTGTAATAATTCTTGCAAAATCAAATACGGTAGTACAAAAAGATTTCTGCAATACCTTCAGTAATCTTGGTAGGATAGTGCGAACCAAATATGCTCTAATAAATAGAATTTTGATAAAATAAATTAAATTTGATAAATTAGATTTCTATTTAGTAATTAAATTTGATCATATTTAGTAAATTTAGTTTGTCTTTATTAATATTGTATTGTTATTATTAATTATCTTTTGTAAATATTGTGTTTACAAGAAAGCCATACTTACTAAGAATACAACAAATTTTATCGAATTTAGCCAAATTCGGTTGGTAGAGAGTGACAAGTTTAATGAATGTCTCTCTACATAGGTGAAAACTATCATTTGTGCGTCGCAATACACTAATCTGTTTAATGATTTAATTTTTCAGAATTGAGATCAAATTAAGTTATTACAATAACCATTTGGGTTCAACTTTATATTCATCTTATGATCATTTTCATGACTTTCATAGAGTATTTGTTGAATGAAAAGGTCTAAAAGTTTCTAAAATAGCTAATAATAAAATATTGTTAAGAGACATTGGAAATATTAATTAGAAGATATTAATATTGTGCTTTTTTAAATAGCACAATATTGCATCACATGTAACAAATCAGAATAAGCACTCGCTAATCAATTATAAATAATATTTGAGTACCTTCTGAGTAAGACGGGCAATTCAGCTCGTTGTTTGCGAATCGGTTTGTATTTGGCTTGTTAATAAATAAGCTGAGCATAAGCTGAGATTTTTTCGGCCGATATTTTAACAAATGAGCTCATATTCGACTCGTTTAATAAATGAGCAAATGCGAACCGGTTCAGCTCGTTTCTTGTTCAACCCATTGGCAATCCTGCTTACGAGATAAACAAAGCATTTAAAGGTGAAAATGGGTACGATATTATTGAGCCAAACCAGACCTGATCCGATCCGACCCGAATCAAATTCCAAAAAATAAAATTTGAATTGAAATTTTACTTTCTGTTGTCGGATTCGGATTCGGATAACATTACTCTTTTGTGAGAAGGTGTTTATTTTTCACCAAGGAAAATGTCTCAATGAAGCACCCTACAATAATGACCAAGGTATTTACTACACACTTTTATAAAGTTGATATTTACAAGCATAAAGTAGGGCATAGGACATATCCATTTCTTAAAGAATTTTTCTTCTAAAAACAAGCATCTTTTGTTTTTCTTCTAAAAGCTGGCATCTTTGTTTTCTTATTAAATTTTAAAAAATTTTATTTGATACATTCCAATATATATATATATATATATTATCTATTTTGAAATGAAAAAAATTTTACTGTCACTTCGAAGTGGCCAATAAAATATACTTCATCTTTGGAGTACATCATACATTCTTTTGGAATGTATAGGTAGTATTACTATTAAATTTTCAGTTAAATTTATTTTAAAAATAAACGAAACGGGTAACATACTATCTTTCTCTTTCAAAAAAAAAAAAAAAAAAAAAAAAAAAAAAAAAAACATTACTGTTAAATTTTACATAAAAATATATGGAGACAAGACAATTCTGAAAAAAAAAAAATACCCCCTCTATTTTTCACAATTGGCACACTAATTTTTTGTTATATTTAATAACTTCATTAGCTATTACTGGTTAATTGGCATCAAATTTGTTCAAATCATCAAAGAACTTGAGAAAATCTCCAACATTTTTTTCTTCAATGTATGTAAAATTTTATTTTAAAAAACTTTTTAAAAAATCAAAGTTCAAGAAGAAGTTAATCCAAAAAGTTAAATTTGAGGGGTTCATTTCAAGACGGAGCATAATTAGGGGGATATCTGTACATTTTTGCCTAAAAATATTAAGTACATTAAATGATAAATAGTTACAATTTTGTGCAACAAAGTTAGTTAATGTCAACTAATGTGATTGTGACATATTATCAAGAAAAATGGGGATCCCTAGGTCAACAAAGGGTAGGTCAAGTTTGGAATATAAAATTATGAAGGGAGTAATATGTAAATTTCAATAGTGGAATAAGGACATGGGCAATACAAGCAAAACTACTAAAATAGTACAAGAGAATGTAGCGACAAAAAAGGAAAAAATCTTTTTTAGGTTTTTTTCGAAAAAAATAAAAAATGTATATAAAATTTTGGATCAAGTTGGATAAAAAAAAAATAAAAAAAATAAAAATAAAAATAAAAATATAAAAATTGAATTAGGAGAAAAGCACAAATTAATTATATTTACGGTGCATAAAAAGAATATTAATAATTTTGGTGTCATAATATGGATTTATAAATTGTTTCCAAATATCATCTATTTTGGAGGGTAATTTTATATATATATATATATATATAGGAAAATGCTATGTGTACATCCGTAAGGGGTGTACATCTCACACCCCCACCCATCTAAGGGTGGGGGTGTGATGATGGGTCATTTGATGTGACCCGTAAAAAATATAGCCACCATTAAAATGATAGAGATGTATGATGTACACCCCTTCGGGGTGTACATGTAGCATTGCTCATATATATATATATATATATATATATATATATATATATATATATATATATATATATATATTATAATAATATTTTTAAATAATTTAAATTTGTAGGGTAGTGTACTATGATGTTAGCTTGATGTTACAAGTGAAAATAAAATTAAGTATTTTTGTGTAAAAAAAAAAAATCAAATACACGTGTGACAAGATGTGGGATTTTGTTTAGTAGATTTAAAAAATATATATATTTTTTAAAATGCCAAATCTAAATTTAAATCTTCTTTTTGTTCTTGGTTTGACTACATAATGCTTACATCATGAAGATTTAATATTATGTTTTAACTTTGTTGCACAAAAAAAAACATGAATTTTTGTTTTAAAATTAAATTGTAGAGAAATGCTATTTATACATATATATTTTTTTAAAAAAGTTAGTTGTAAGATATATATATATATATATATATATATATATATATATATATATATATATATATATATATTTAAAGATAAAAATATATAGAATTTATCTGAATTATAAATTATTTTAAATGGGCGAAAAAAAATTTCGATTTGTTTAATTCGAGCCAGTTAACTGTACGTATTTTAAATTAACTAATAAATTTAAATATGTCGTTTATCTTTACGTATTTATTTAGTACATTTTATATAATTCTTACAACTAAAATACTATCGATAGTACCAAATAATTGGTACTATTAATTTTTTAGCTCTTAAATTAAGAAATATGTGGTTAGAATGATAATGGTCTTCTAGAAGTTAATGGGTGGTTGATTGAATAATAAAAATTTTAAGTAATCATTATAATTCTAACCGCACATTGCTTCATTCAATGATTGAAAATTTAATAGTACTAATTATTTAATGCTATCGATAGTATTTCAGTCAGACTCTATTTATTAAAATAATTAATTAACTTAAATTTGAAAGTAAAATGACGGTTAACTAACATAAATCAAATAAATTGAAAAATTCGGACAGCGGTTGTTCGTCTTAAGCTTAAAAATTAGAAATACAAAAGAGGACGAAATAAACATTAAAGCATTTTGCCTTGTAGCGAAACAAGCTCACTTAAGATGTCTCACCTAACGACAATAATTAAGATATTATATTTTTTCTATATTAATAATTTATCAATAAAATTATCTTGTAAAACTAATTAGCTTTAATTTTATAAATTAAAATAAAAAATTATAATAAATTAAAATTTGTGTATCAAAATCTTGGGCGCCTCATAGTTTGAGAGCAAAAGTGTAATTTATCATTTATTTTTTATAAGAAATGAACTCCACAAGAGATATGAATTATATTAAACTTCAAAATTAAAGTCTCCTAAATATTTTTAAAATCTGAAAAAGTGCTGCTGACAAAAATACCGACACTTATTATTAATGTCACTATATGTGCCGTCGCTGGAATATATAACGATATATTATTGTAATGTATTTCAAAAATATAACCCTATAATCTAATTTTAGATATATATGAAATATAGATATAACACTCATACAAATATATCACAAAAATATATCTCTATAAAATATATCTCTATAATCTAATTTTATTTTAGTGACTATATATATATTTATAGAGAGAGAGAGAAGAGTTTATATATTTTTAAAAGCACAAGTTAATTCATACTTGTGAATTTTTTATTATTGAATTTGTGTTTTTTTTTTCTCTTTTTAGTTGACTTTACAATAGCACAAATTCTAATACAAATTCAATGGTAAAAAATTCGCAAGCATAAATTGACTTATACTTTTAAAAATATATAAACTTTACACTATATATATATATATATATATATATATATATATATATATATATATATATATATATATATATATATATATATATATATATATATATATATATATATATATAATATCTGAGTTGAGAAGCTTAATTGAATTACTCGTACTTTTTTCGTAACACGGTAAGAATCCTCTACGGACCGTTAATAAGGACCGTTGATTAGATACGGCACGTGAGACTCACGGTTAGAATCCTCCACGGACCGTAAATAAGGACCGTTAATTAGATATGGCACGTGAGAGTCACGGATTAGTTCATTAACTCCAATAACAAAATAAAAATAAATATATTTTTATATTTTTATTTTTTTAAAAAAATAAATATTATTTCACATTTGAATATTATATAGCAAATCTTAACAACCTCTCTACTAAATATCAAATAAATTATATCATAATCGAATAAGCAACTGAATAACAAATAAAAAACTAATCAATTCACTTATACAGAGTGCATTGAAAATAATATTCATCGATCATAAAATTATAATTTAGAAAATAACAGTTACCAAAATAGAACATATCATCTCTGAAAAAAATAGAATACAAATAGCAAAGTTTTGTTTGATATGCATAAATTTCAATAGTTGGTCAATTTAATGACAATAATATTTTGAATAAATTAAATGTTAATTTGTCGGTAGTTGGAGGGTCTAAGCACCAAATTATTGACACTACCGTACTAGATCGATCCAATCCAAATTTACTTTGAAATTTAATCAATTTTAGATGATAGGTTTTTTTTTTTTTTTTTTTTTTTTTTTTTTTTGGGTGGTGGATCCATTTAGTGTTGATTAGGGTTTCATAACTACCGCATCCAAATTTTAATTTAATATTTACGATATATTAATGAGAATTAAGAACGGAAAAATTTATATGATTTCGTTATTGGCCTATTTAGATGAATCAAATCGGATTGAAATTTTTATAACAAATTAAAATGAAATACAACATGTTCTCTCAAAAACTTTTAGTTTTCGAAGTATATACTTAAGCGACTGTTTCTAATACAAATGGCAAATGAGTTAGTAGTTGATATATAATATTTTAAATTTGAAATTAAATTATTTTATATCTTCAACTGAATTAACTTTTAAATAGAAAAAAAAACGAAGTGTTATCTGGCTGAATCAGGATTTGAAATAATTGCGGTTTGTTGTAAAAATTAGCCAAATTTTACTTACGGATCGAAAAATAATTTTTCACTTATTTAATTTGATTTAGAATAGCCTTTTAGTTAAGATATTTTACATATTCTACAAGAAAAAAAAAATACTTTCAAAAAAAAATTAGATTTATTAGTATTATTATTATTTATGAAATTTTTATTTTTAGTATTTTATATTTAGACTATGCATTTACTAAATAAATAAAATTATAAAATTCGGTTTCTGCATAATTTCAATACAGTAAATTATTTTTAACAAATTAATCATCACATCGAATATTTTATCATCGAAAATAATTTAAAAGTATAAAACACTTTTGTACTTTTAAAAGTATCGTAACTCTATTTACTTCGATATATTTAGCCCATATAAAAAATTCAAATTTGATTCACACTTAATAGCACAATTTTTCTAAGCTAGAACTGTTTAATTCAGAAATAGATATAAGTTCATGAACAAACAAGAATAAGACCAATTTTACATTTGGATGAAAATTGAATTACTTCTGGGAATAAAAAAAATATTGTTTAGATAGTTAGATTGAAATAGTAAAAATAAGAATATTTTTAATTTTAAAATAATAATATTTTATCTAATTAATTAATATAAAAATATTAATTAAATAATAATTTAATTTATTTAATTAACTATGGTTAGATAAATCTAAATATTAATTGATAAAATAATTAACAATAATGAGTATTATTAATAAATAATTTAATTAAATATAAATAATTTAATAAATTAATAAATTAATTAGTTAATTATCTAATAGTTAAATAATTAGATTAGTCAAAATATTAAATTAATTAAAATTATATTTACTTTAATTAAGCTTATTTTCAAGTGGGAACAAGCTTGTATCAGAAAAAATGCTGAAACAGTAATTCCAGCCTTATATCAGCTTATTTCAGAAAGACGAGAACTACTGTTCTCATCCAAGCCAAACGTGTTTTGAAGAACAAGACTGGAATAAGAGAGTTTATTTCAGAAAGACGAGAACTACTGTTCTCATCCAAATCAAACGCGTTTAAAGAATAAAACTAGTACAAAATTTTATTCCAGGTCTTGTTCCCAATCCAAATACTTACTAGCATCTCAGTACTTCCAAAAACATAGTAACTCTATTTACTTCAATACAATGCTCTAAAAATGGCCCATATAAAAAATCAAAATTTGATTCACACTTAATAGCAAAGGATCTAAAAAGGAAAAATAATAATTATTTTAAATTAGGAAGGAGAAAAAGTATGAAATAGAGGAAGAAATAAAATGAATCTACTGACAAATAAGTCCTCAACCATGATTGGGACTTCCTATTGAGCCCCATCCTCTCATCATGCAAAAAAAATCAGGCTATATTGATGAAAATATCTAAAATATAGCAGCCACATAAACCACCTGATATCTGCAATCAATTAAATAGTTTTTTTAGAAATTATTTATCTCATCATAACTTTTTAAAAAATAATTTTATTATACTTTTCTTTTAAAATAAAAAATATGATTGTGGCATGACAGCTACACAATGAGAAATGAGGATTGCTACATGTACACCCCGAAGGGGTGTACATCCTACATCTCCACCTCTTTAATGGTGGCGATGTTTTTTACGGATCACATCAAGTGACCTCTCATCACACCCCCACCCTTAGATGGGTGAGGGTGTGAGATGTACACCCCTTACGGGTGTACAAGTAGCATTTTCCATGAGAAATTTATCTTCTGCTGTTATTTTCTATGAAAAGATGTTTGTTTTCTGAGAAAAGCATTTCTTTTTATGAAAAAGTGTTTATTTTTTCTAATTTTTTATCTATTTGGTTTCGAGAAAAATGGGCTATTTTTTTTTAAAAAAAAGTTTCTAAATTTTATGAACAATTATTTTTTGAATTTTTTTCAAAAAATAAAAACACTAGATGTTTATGAAATCTGAATTTTTTTTTCCAAAAATACTAGTTTTTTTTAAAGCAAAACATGTGCAAATATATCTAGTGCTATCGATAATATTATAGTCGCACTATATATATATATATATATATATATATATATAGAGAGAGAGAGAGAGAGAGAGAGAGAGAGAGAAAGAGAGAGAGAGAGAGAGAGTAGAATTTATATATTTTTAAAAGTCCATCCATGTTTATAAATTTTTTACCATTAGATTTGTATTGAGATTTGTATTTTTATAAAATCAACTAAAAAAAGAGAAAGATAAAGTAAAAAACATAAATTTCAATACAAATTTAATGGTAAAAATATCAGATAAATTTATATTTTTAAAAATATATAAACTTTACTATATATATATATATATATATATATATATATATATATATATTCTCAAAGAACTTTTTTTAATGTTTTTTTTTTAGAAACCAATAAGCTCCTTCCCAACATTTGTCTAAATTCTCTACAGTAGAACATCATCAAATGCATCAATGGTAGGAGAAGAAGGGGATGGTCTTAATTATGAAGTTACCACTCATGCTAATGTCCTACATCACCCAAAAAAGAGGGATTGACCTATCATCACACCCCACCCATTGGATGGATGGGGTGTGTGATATACACTCCGTTTTGGGTGTACAAGTATTATTTCCCCTAAATTTATTACTAGTTGGCCCACAAATACTAATTTTGTCAGAAAGACATGACCCACAAGAAAATGATAAACAAGGTGATGAATAGCATTACAAAATGATACATTGATAGAACCCATTTTATTAGATTAATTAAGCATGATTAAATTTAATTAGTAAATAGTGATCACATTTAATAAAAAAAAAAAATTGTTGATAGAACAATCAGCTTTGTAAATAACACCGTCCATTGATCTGGTGCTTTCTAATCGACTAATCTAATATGAATACAAGCCAGGTTATTAGAAAAATATTCACTATAATTAAGATAGATCGGTGTAATAGATTATACATTGTTCAAAAAACTTAATTTTAAATCAAAGACTATGATCTTGTATATCAAATTCTAATATTTTAACTAAATTTAAAACTTAAATTGAATAAAATTTACAATCGCATATTCTAATATTATTTGAAAGAAAAATGCTAGTTGTACATCCCTTGTGGGGTGTATATTTCACAACCCACTCAATTTAATGGGTGGGTTGTGGTGAGGAGTCGTCACTTCACAAATTGTAAAGTGATCCACCACCATCTAATCGTGGGGGTAGGATGTACATCCCTCTTTAGGGTGTACATGTAGTATTGCCCTATTCAAAATAGTTATTTTTTAAAAAATATAAGCTATTACATATATATATATATATATATATATATATATATATATATATATATATAGAGAGAGAGAGAGAGAGAGAGAGAGAAGTGCTAGGTGTACACCCCCAAATGGGGTGTACATCCTACACCCACCCATCCTAGGGTGGGTACTCATCCACTCGTCACTCGATGTGACGAGTGAAATTCACCCACCCCTAGGATGGGGTGGGTGTAAGATGTACACCCCAAATGGGGTGTACATCTAGCATTTTCCATATATATATATATGGATAATTGCCTGTGTATCCCTGAAATATAAAGAAATATCTGCCCTCTTATTTTTTTCTTTCCAATATACCCTTCATACGTTCCACCGTTATTAAAAATACCCCTACCGTTTCCCTTTGTTAAGTTAACTAATGTTAAACTAGAGTTAAATAATAATCGGAGTTGAAAACTATCAGATATACCTATTTTGCCCGGGTTTAGGGTTTAGGGTTTAGGGTTTAGGATTTTTTAGGGTTTTAGGGTTTAGGGTTTAGGGTTTAGGGTTTTTTAGGGTTCTACGGTTTAGGGTTTAGGGTTTTAGGGTTTAGGGTTTAGGGTTTTTTAGGGTTTTAGGGTTTAGGGTTTAGGGTTTTAGGGTTTAGGGTTTAGGGTTTAGGGTTTTAGGGTTTAGGGGTTTAGGGTTTAGGGGTTTAGAGTTTTAGAGTTTAGGGTATATTTGAAAGGGCAAAATAGTAATTACACACAGATAACGGCAGTTATAAACGGTACACTAACAGAGTTTAACTTCAGGGGTATTTTGGAAAGAAGTTGGAACGTAAGAAGGGTAGTTTTAATATTAGCCTTTGGTAAATCTGAAAACAGGGAAATTTTTAGGAATATATAGAAAATTGCCCCATATATATATATATATAGCAATGCTACATGTACACCCCGAAGGGGTGTACATCATACACCTCCACCATTTTAATGGTGGCGATATTTTTTACGGGTCACATCGAGTGACCCATCATCACACCCCCACCCTTAGATGGGTGGGGTGTATGATGTACACCCCGAAAGGAGTGTACACATAGCATTTTCCATATGAGCAATGCTACCTGTACACCCCGAAGGGGTGTACATCATACACCTCCACCATTTTAATGGTGACGATACTTTTTACGGGTCACATCAAGTGACCCATCATCACACCCCCACCCTTAGATGGGTGGGGTGTATGATGTACACCCCGAAAGGGGTGTACACATAGCATTTTCCTTTCCATATATATATATATATATATATATATATATATATATATATATATATATATATATATATATATATATATATATATTCAACATTAAATAAAAGTCCCTCTAAGATTAGTGGCTAGTGTCTACTTTTTCACATAGGCTAAACTTTTCTTTTTTTTTTAACTCATAGCCTTAATTACCACCTAACTTTAATTGATATGTTAAAAAAGGAGATGACAACATTGACCCACCCACAACCACTTTTTCTCTAATTTTTTTCCTCTAGAATGAAAGCTATTCTTTTGTAATATTTCTATTGCAATAAAGTGGTATTGATGAAGATAGAGAGAGAGACCTAAGATTTTGACTCAATTCTTTGTCTATAATATGAGATCATCAACTTAGAAGAGAGAGTAAAAAAAAAAAAAAGCTTTTAGTTATCAAACTCTTTATAAGGCCTAACATTTTTAATCTTCAAATTTTAATTAATTATAATTTTTAATTTAAATTTTTAAAATTAATATAATTCAGTCTCACACTCCAAATTAGTTTGCTAAATATTAAATTGCTGCTAATATGAAAATGATATTGCAATTTTGTGATTGATGATACGGTAATAATTAAAATATTACATTACTTTCATATCAGCTACTCGTCAACACTTAGCTAATTAAATTGAATTGTGAAATTTAACTATAATAATTTATAAAATTTGAGCGAGATATTATAACAAATTAAAGTTTGGGGGCCAAAAATATAATTTATTTTGAGAGACCGGTTTGTGTGCATTTAAAAGTACGGTGGCCTCCATACTATCAAATAGTTTTCGATGTTTAGACTTCCGAACCGACGATCGACTCTGGTAGACTTAATCTAGAGTATTGAAAGTGTATAGAATATAAATTTTACGATTTTTCGTTATCGTTTATCTAGATCGAAAGGGTTCAAAATCAACGGCTGAAAATAAAAATCTCACAAAAAAATGATGATATGATATTAAAATTTTAAATAAAAAATACTGATCTTGTTTTATATAGAATAAAAAAAAATGATAAAATTTCACGTGATATTAATATTTCTATATTATTAAATTTGCAAACAGTTTATCACAATCATTAAAATGATTGATTTTAGATTTTTTGATTACTAAATAAATAATACTAAAAAATTACAAATTTTATTTTCTAAATATTTTCAATATTCTAAATCAAATCTAATAAAGCAAATCATTTATTCGAAAATTTCAATATCGAAAACAACTTGATAGCACAAATATCATTGTGTTTCTAAAAACACAAAAGCCTAGTAGCTTTTTATCTAATAATAATATATTACTCTCTATTAATCCCCGGTGTCTATAGCTGTTTTTTTTTTTGAGAGAGAAAGATAACATGCTACCCGCTTCGTTTATTTATTTTTTATTTTTTATTTTTTATTATCTGTCTTTCTCTACTTTTTCATCCAACATCTCTTTTATCTTCTTTTTTGAATCGTTTTTTTTTTTTTCTTAAAAACTACCTTTACTTCGTTTTCCTAAATGACTATTTGTTTCTCGCTGCAGTTGCTCCCCTTTTTTAATTTGCCCTTCGCCTACCATCCGCAAGAGGTTAGATAGTACTGATGGGAGGGCACGGAGAGCTCAACAATATTGCCCTAAAAGCGATGAAACGTTTATAATTATGAAAACTGTGAGAAGGTGTGTCTCGACGTTATCGTTATAAACTTTAAATGGTAGAGTGATAGTGCCACAGGCTCAATAATATTATCGTATTTATATTTTTAATATTCTATGTATACTTTGTTTGAATTATAAATTATTCTATAACTGTTCCTGCTTTGTTTGTGTACGATAAAATTTCACGTGATATTAATATTTCTACATTATTAAATTTACAAACAGCTTATCACAATCATTAAAATAATTGATTTTAGATTTTTTGATTACTAGATAAATGATACCAAAAAATTACGAAATTTATTTTCTAAATATTTTCAATATTCTAGATCAAATCTAATAGAGCAAATCATTTATTCGGAAATCTTAATATCGAAAACGACTTGATAGCACAAATATTATTATTTCTAAAAACACAAAAGCCTAGCTCTTTATCCAATAATCATATATTACTCTCTATTAACCCCGTTGTCTATAGCTGACGTGGTGTGAATTTTTTTTTTAAAGATTTTTTCTTTTTTTTTGAGAGAAAGATAGCAAGCAACCGAATTCGTTTATTTACTTTTTATTTTTTATTTTTTATTATCTGTCTTTCTCTACTTTTTCATTCGACGTCTCTTTTATCTTCTTTTTTGAGCCGTTTTTTTTTTTTTCTTAAGAACTACCTTTACTTCGTTTTCCTAAATGACTATTTGGTTCTCGCTGCAGTTGCTTCTCTTTTTTTATTTGCCCTTCGCCTACCATCCGCAAGAGGTTAGATAGTACTGATGGGAGGGCACGGAGAGCTCAACAATATTGCTCTAAAAGCGATGAAATGTCTATAATTACGAAAACTGTGAGAATGTGTGTCGCGATGTTATCGTTATAAACTTTAAGTGGCAGAGTGATAGTGCCACAGGCTCAATAATATTACCGTAAAGTATTCATATTTTTAATATTCTATTTATACTTTGTTTGAATTATAAATTATTCTATAACTGTTCCTGCTTTGCTTGTGTATGTATTTTTATTTGTCTTTGTTGATTTAGGCATTGGATGATGATTGCTTGTAGTATACTTTAGTTTTCTTTTTTCTTAATTCTCTGCTCTTCTTATTTTCTTTCTTTTTTTTTAAATATTATTTTTTTATCTATGTCTTAATTTTTACTATTTAGAATTATTTTTATATTTATCCTCTTATTTTCTTTTTTTTTAAGTATTATTTTTTTATCTATATCTTGATATTTACTATTTAGAATTATTTTTATATTTATCTTTTAGGGCGCGTTTGGTTCGCACTATATAACATTATAGATTATATCGATATAACCAGATATTTGAGTTTACTGAATAGAATTAAATTTTGTATTACCGCGTTAATTCTGACAATAATGAATAGTCTATTACAAAATTGTCCTTATAGTCAAATTTAATATTATTTTTTATTAAACTATAATTTTAATATAATTTATAATTGAATTTAAATTTTAAATTTAAATTTAAAATTTGGAATATTAAATTTAAATCTGAATAAAAATATAAAATTTAATATTTTAATTTTAAATTTTAAAATTTAAAATATATGTATAAATAGAAATTTTAAAATTTAGTATCTAAATTGAAATTTAAAATTTTAAAATTTTAAATGTAAAATTTAAAATTTAAAATCTAAAATCTAATTTTAAATTTTAAAATTTTAAATTTTAAATTTGAAATTTGAAATTTTAAAATTTTAAATTTTAAATTTGAAATTTTAAATTTTAAATTTAAAATATAAATTTGAAATTAAAATTTTAAAATTTAAAATTTTAAAATTTAAAATTTAAATTTAAAATTTAAAATTTAAAATTTATATCAAAAATTTAAAATTTAAATTTTAAATCTTAAATATAAAATTTAAAATTTAAAAATTCAAAATTTTAAATTAAAAATTTAAAAATAACTTATTGAAAAGAGTCAGAGGTTGGAAGGTAAAATTATAATTTTACATAATATGTAATATTACACGCCGGTAATATCATTTTACCGTATAATTTTATACTATTTATAATGCTACGTTACGGATTACCAGTAATTCTGACAGAATTATCCGTAATCTTTGCAAGATAATCTGAACCAAACGCTTTTCTAGATAAGATAGAATTTTGACTTCAGTAATATCTATCTGTCACAATATCTATCTCTCGTATCACACGTATTACTATACTAGTATATACGATTTACCTAATCTTATCTCCAATCAAAATAAATCAACTAAGTTTCTTCTGTCGGTGGCGCTAATGACGGTTTAAGGAAGTTAAGTAGCAAGTGTCAAGGGTAGTTGATTATTTGTTGCGGTTAAAAAGTAAGTTATTAGTTAGCTGTCATATTCCTATATATATGCAATGATATTTTTTTTTATTATTATTATTATTATTAACTTTATAGCTAATTAAGGCTAGTAATTGATGGTTGGTATTTGTGGGAGGGTTAATTAAAGTAGAAAGTGAGAGATTAGATAGGATTGACTATTGGAAATTATTCAAAAAGTTTGAAAAGTTTAGTTTAGGCATCTGATGAGAAAACAAAAGAGCAAGGCCAACTTAAGCGGAATAAAGTTAAAAAACACTCTTATATACTCTGGCTTGTATGCTATGCTATTAATACTTTCAAATTATTTTTAATATTATAATTTTTGAATCGATAATCGGCTTAAAATATTAAAAATATCTTAAAAATAAATGCTATGATTTTTCGTTATCATTTATCTACTAATCGAAATAACTCAAAATTAATGATTGAAAATAAAAATCTCACAAGCGATGATATCACACTAAAATTTTAAATTTTTTTTATCTTGTTCTATATAGTATAAAAAATTTCCTATCAAAACTTATGTGATTTAAATATTTCTACACTATTAAATTTACAAATGACTTACCAAAATTATTAAAATTATTAATTTTGAGCCCCTTCCGATCACTAAATAAATAATATCAAATAATCATAAAAATTATTTTTTTAGATATTTCAAAAAATCTAAATCAAACCTAATAGAGTTGATCGTTGAATTGAAAGTCTCGAAAATGACTTAACTAAATCATTACACAACTATCTCAGCTGAAATATAAAGATGCAACCACTCAAGCTGACAATAAGGGACGGCTCTATTGCATCTGCTTACATCATCGTCCCGACATCCCCTCACTCAAAAGACTTGAAAAAATAGGTCATTAAAGGATGTAAGATATAAGTGAATGTAACCCAGTGGGCATTTCGGTTCGGACTTCGGCATATCGTCATCTATGGAATACCGTATTTAGTCGGACTCCTGTGATTCATGCTAGCCCAGGTTCTACTGTTGAGCTTCCCTACTATTCTTTCAGCATTCTAGTTGTTTACTCCTTCTGTATACTTAGCTTACATCATGATATTACCATACTTGATTGGCCATTAATTAGTATTTTACAGTTTCGCTCATTTTAGTATCTCTACTGTTTTATATTGCACAATACGAAGACCACCGTATTTCTAAAAGCACACACACCTATATCTTTTATTCTTATTATTTTTGTTAACTTAATAGCTAATTAAGGATAGTAATTGATGGCTAGTATTTGTGGAGAGAGTAGATAGGATTGATTATTGGAGACTATTCAAAAAGTAAAATGTTTAGCTTAGGCATGAGAAGAGAAAGCCAAAAGAAAAAAGCAAGGTCAATCCATCTCTCTAATTAATAGGAGTCAAATTCTCTCACATTTTCACTACCTCAGAAAAGAAAAATAAAAAAAATAAAAAAGAGAGAGAGAGAGAGAAGGAACTGCTAGAATTTTTTTCAAATTTATCTCAAATTGCTATTTGGAATCAAATTCTCTCTTTTTTCTTCTTTTTATGAGACTTTTTCTTTTCTAACCCTACTTTTTTGTTATTATTCTAATGCTTTAATGCCTTTTTGGGGGGTCACCTGCTACTGAATCTTTTTCTAGTTCCATTTAGTTTCCTCTGATATTCTTTTTCGCTTTAAATCTTTCTTTGCATTCAGCACCCTTTCTTTTCCATAAATGGTAGATAACACCACTCTCCACTTGTCCAAGTAATACCATAACTTTCCCTCAATTTCCAACACCATTTGCTGAATCCAGGGGTAAAATCAGGTAAATTAAAAGAATGTGAGAAATCAGAGTCTAAAACAGATTTTAATATATTTTATAACATATCCACTTATGTACTTTAGAAGCTCACCAGAACCCCTAGATAAGAATGTGTATTTGATACCTAGTATGGAGATGAGACCACCAGTGAAACATCACCAACACTACCAATTGCAACATTACTTTAACCTAGTAATGGTTGGAACTACTTCACTACACTTTGTTCCATCAAAACATGTATAGAAAACTTAAAAGATGAGCTAAAATAAAATTTCATATCAGCTTTATCAGTGTCAAAACCTTACTTAGGTGGTCCTATTTGAATGCATGAGATATACTCAAGTATTCAATAAATAAGAAGTGCGGTGAAATGTCAAAAATTACATACCATACTCGGTAATTATTTATTTGGAAGAAAATAAATTGCATCATATGTAAACTATGCTATCCTACCAAATCCTAACAACTTGTGTTCAATCACACCCTGATAATCCTGGCATCATTGTTGAGTAATTTGTTCTCACATTCAAACAAGGCCTTAACTAATTTTCTATTTGTTCATATCCCATTTATTAGAGAGATAAAGCATCCAAGTAAAGTTAACCTACTCCCATGTATTGTCCTTTGTATCCACATTATGGACTCAGCAAAGCAGAAAACAAGGGAAGAAATCATGTCTAAAAAGTGAGTTCATTCTATGGTCTTGTTTATCTCTAGCAGTCAAATTAAACAAAGCGAATAATAAACACTATTATTACATACTAATCGGCCCAGGTATAAGAAAAATCAATGAATGCACAAGCAGGCAAGCTTAACAAGGATAAATGACCCTTTTTGAAGGCCTGGGAATTGAGAAAACATAGGAAGAGGCAGTTTTCAGGAGTTGCTAAACACTCTAAATGCATCAACCAATCAAAGACTTTGATTTGAACCATCTGGCATTCTACTCGATCAAGTAGCATGAAAGTTCAAAATAGCAATATGTCGGTAGAATAGAATTTGTGCAAGGACTTTTAGGGTTCCCTTTTTAGTTCCTCCTGGGCTTCTCTCTATTTTGTGTGACTAAGTACTAAAACAGAAAATGGAAACTTAAAAAGAACAAACAGCAATATATCATACGGAATAACAAAATATTGCAAAACATTTGCTTTTTAATTAATCTAAACAAACAAATTTATGCTTAAAATCAAACAACAACACTCGGCGTGCATAGAAGTTCTAACCAGGCTCAGATAGCTTTAGGGGGGAAATGATACAATAAATAGTAGAATACATACCCTAGGGAACATTCATCACTTGGATCGACTGCAGCATATCGGAGAGGGCAATTACCAGGTCACCGGGCTGAATCATTCCCCTAGCCTTGAGCAAGGAGAATGTTCGGTTGAGATTACTTTCCATGTCATCAGAGAAGCTGAGACGGAAGGGTATGAGGCCCCATTGAAGGTTCAGCCGCCTCCTAACAGATGTTGATGTCGTGAATGCGAAAATGGGGCAGTCTGGACGGCATCGTGATAGGAGAGAGGCCATGTGACCACTCTTTGTGTAGACAAAAACGGCATCTACGCCCAAGTTGTTAGCTGCACAGCAGATAAACCCAATTAAAATACAACAGAAATGAGCTCCTATTGAGTAACATTTTGAGAAATTACTAACTGAAGTTTGCACATTTAAATGATACTGATATTGGATAAATAATCCACATGTGATCTATACAATATAATTATCGTCCATACTCTAAAATTTTCTGCAACCCATGATTATTGGACGAACAAGCAATCTGAAGTTTCAAACTTGTAGTAAGATGTGGCAATGAGTACCAAATGCACAATTGGGTTGAGAACTGGATGGATCCAAAGCAAGTTATAAATAAATCTGAAACTTCGCTGGTTTGCTGGTATTTATATTCCAACTACATCAATTTCTCTATAAACTTTCAGGTTTAAACAGTCTTAATGTTTATGAATTTTTGTTTTTGGTTCATGTGAGAGCCAGAGTCTTACATAGAGCAAATATAGTAAACTCAAATAGTTCAAAAGTTTGATTTAACTCCAATTTAAATTGAGACAGAGTTTGATAGTCACTATAGGTTAAGCAAACCGAGTGCACTTAAGCGAACCATTGAGGACTATGGTCAGGAACATTCTAAGCCAGGAAAATAATAATAATAATAATAATAATAATTGTAAAACAGCATGCTGCATATGGTCACCCAGATGACATGCATATTATACTCAAATATAAAGAACATAGCAGTTAATTTCTAAAATGTATGCAATGGAGCATACCCATTTTAGCCGCTGAATTGCAAATCTCTTCCGAAATCTTATCAGAGAAGGAAGATGCGATATCCGGAAGTTCCATCATTTCTTGGCGCTTCTCCTCTCTCCACCACCTTTCAATTCTCAAACTCACACTTCTAAGTACACTAAGTGCCTTCTCAGGGTACCGACCCATCGCTGACTCACCAGAAAGCATTAGAGCATCAGCCCTTTGGCGAACTGCTTCAGACACATCAGCAACCTCAGCCCTAGTCGGAGTAGGGTACTCAATCATGGACTCAAGGAGCTGGGAAGCAACGATCACTGGTTTATTGAGCTGCCTGCAAAGTTTGACGATCTTTTGTTGAGCCGAAGGCACTTGTTCTAGAGGAATCTGAGCACCCAGGTCTCCTCTAGCCACCATCGCTCCATCTGATGCACGGATGATCTCTTCCAGATTTTTCAGAGAATCAATGCTCTCAACCTTTGCAATTACTGCAATATCGCTGGTCGCATATATATTGTATATCAGTTAATAAATTAGTTGTGGAGCCACCATGCAGATAAACAATAACTATGTAAGGGAGGAAAAACACATAAAGTTCTTTCATCTCATTACTGGAACACCAAGACTTTCCAATTTTTTTACGCTGTAGTGCCAAGCAAACTGAGAGGATCAAGTAATAGCGTGAACAACAACAGATTAAAAAGATCCATCACAATTCTGATTATAGAAAGAAACAGGAGTATGATAGTAGGTTTGTTAAAAGTTAAGAAACCACATATGTTTAGTGAAAATTTGATGCACAGGCATAGTGAATAGGGAATTCCTAGTTAACATTGCTCTTCCAACTCTCGTAAGATACCATGATGTATTATACTAAATGTTGATTATCTCATGAGCAAGTTTTGGATCTCACGAAGAGGATCAACAAAGAAAAAAGAACAACTAATATGTTGAAATTCTGTCAAAGACAACTTAAGCAACTTCTAGCCTTAAAAAGTTTTTAAGGCAATTTTCATTTCTCATTAGTATCTGCTCAAATGAAAAAAATTACGTAGTACTTCAAATACATTAACAATTTCCATTATTTTATAAAAGAGACAAAGCAAAAACGAGACCAAAAAAGAGATTAGAAAATATAAATATACAAACACCTTTTTTACCTGCCACGGCATCGTGCAGCTATGTAACTCTTAAGATGACTAATGACTTCAGCAGACTTGACAAATGAAACAGCAATAAAATCTACACCCTCAGCAATTCCAAAGTCTATGTCAAGCCAATCCTGCAACATTTACAGCACTTGTCTTCAGATAAAGAGAGATGAAAAAGCTGTACAATATGAGCTTTTATCTTGTCTTCTACTATGAAAGAAAGATAATATGAAAGAAAGATAAAAGGAGGAAGTCTTTTATGCCTTCTTTCCGTATTTTAAATAACGACTGCTATAGCGGGATTACTATGCTACCGCTATGCCATAATGTTTAGAGCGGGATTTAGCGCAGTTGGTTCATAGCAGCCGCTTTAGCAGAGCATTGGGCCCGCTATGAAGCAGGGTCGAAGCTGGCGCTATGAGCCCAAAAGCTTGAAAATTGCAACTGGGTTAAAATGTCTTATCGGAATGGGTTTTTGAAGGTAAATAAATGATCAAAAACTTGTAAATGGACCATAAATTTTCTAGGTTTTTGTCTTTTTGATTTGCTAAATGACAATATTTTGAAGTTAGTCCTCCAGATAATGACATTAAATATGCATATACTTGCAATACTAGAAAAAGTTAACAGTTAGTTTTTTTTTTCTTCAAAATCATATGTATTTTCTTTAAGGAATATAGACATATTAACCCGCTATGGGTTTGTAGCAATTTGTTATGGCGCCGACTATCCGCTTTCCGCTATAAGACACCCCAAACGGTATGTACCTGCTATCCGCTATTTACAACCTTGCCTTCTATTACGTTCCATTACACCTCTGAATTTCACAATATATAGTACTCTATCAAGTCCATATTTAAATTTGGATTGGATGCGTAGATTAAGCCAAAGGTTACATAATAGGCTTCGTTATCCAGTTTTCCGATGCAATGCAATCCAAGACTAATGGCTTTGTATTTCATCCAAAATAGATTGGTTCTTTCCCATTTTCTTTTTCCAACTCATTTTCCTTACTTTCGAGTACCTACCTTCTCTCAGTTTATCCGATGCTGCATATATGCTAGATAGACTTTTCGTAGAACAGTTACTTTCACAACTAAGAGAACTCTATACCTAAGGTGGTAACTAAATTACTTTACCTCCACTAATCCCAACGATGACGGTTAATGTGAGGACGTCATAAGGTTGAAGAAATATCACTCTCAGAATGTTAAAATGTTCATTTGAGCCTGAATACATTATGGCCATCATCAAATTTATTGAGAATTGAGTAAGAATATTCAAGGTCTCTTTTTCAAGAAAACTATGCATTTCCTCAAATGTAGTAAGCATGCAAAACTGCATCGGATGCATACAAAACAAAATTTGGCAGGGACCCACATCATGCAAGACCAAGAAACAGAAAAAGGAAAGGAGAAAAAAAAAGGTATCAACCAAGGCCTAAACAACCAGACACGGTGATCAATGTACAAGCATGAAAACCTTGGATGAAACAGGACAACAGAAGCGGACACAACACTACCAACAACTATTTTTAAAGTTAAAAATCATCATAACTTGATATCAGTAACTCTTCATAATTTGAGTTTAAAACTGCTTGAGTTTTTCAGTACATCTCTTCCGTTGCTCCAGAGTTGACATCCAGCAAAGTGTTTAAATACAATACAATTCTGAATCAAAGAGATGCTAGCACATAACACTTTTGAAAAATGATGTGCCATCACTTGATGCTAACAGAACGGACCGTTCAGTAAATGAAATTTATCAACTAATTCAAGAAAGTCTTGATGAAAAGATAACAAATGCACTAAACATTGGGTGTGACAGCTTTTCAAATGTGCACTATCTAACCAGCTCGTAAAAGTTGCACTCACCTTAGAAGATATTGTAGGAAGCATAGCGTTACGTTCACGAACTAGACTACCATCCCGCCAAAAAGTAATATTAGCACGTGGCAAGAGCAGACCAGGATCAGTGCAGCGGCACTTTACATCTGGTCCAATCTTCTCAATCACCTCAAATCTGGCCATTCCTCCATCCACAAGAAGTTCATCTCCCACTTTCACATCTGTGTTTTATTTACACAGTTTTTATACATTAAAAATATAGATAAATTGGTTTTTTATTAAGGAATAATAAAAATAGTCCACTTTCAATTAAAAAAAAAATTGAGATCTTAAGCAATAACCTTCAGCAAAGCCATCATAATTCACATGAATGGTGCGATCTGGAAGAGGTGAATTAAAAGCTCTGACACTAAATGTCCATATCTCACCATCCTGCAAAAGACAAAAAAAAAAAAATAACTCACATGAATTTGCTTGAATTATTGTACAAACTGTTGCGATCCTAAACATACCAGGACTCTTGAAAACTCAGATTCCAGAGCTATCAAATTAATAAAGCATATTTAATTACAAAGACATTGCTGTTGACCCTGTAAGCATCATGAGAGATCAAATGCAAAGTAACTGGAACTTTCAAATGGCCTCAGCATGTATATAGTTACCCCAAAAATTGATCCACTAGGGACAGGAATAGTCGAGAAATATTCTTAACATCCTCGCTCACGCGCACATGGCAAGGATTTCAATGCCGTGGCACGGGGTCGTGCTGAAAACTTGCCGGTACGGTACGACACGGTGCGTGCCGGGCCGTGCCAATGAGTGCCGATCACAAAAAATAAATATGTGCCGACACATAATGGTATGAAATATATATTTTTTTTAGCAACAAAATTTTCTAACTGATTATTATGTATATTTATCAAATATTTTAAACTTTATTGAAAAAATTACTTAATAATTTTTTTGAAAAAAAAGAATTTTGAGTGGCACAGGGGCAAAGGAGCTGCATTGTGCCGATATTTTGTTGGCACGATACGGTACGGTGGATACAGCCTGTGCCGATGGATACTTAAATCATTGGCGCATGGTGGCAGATCAAGCGATCCACGCCAAGTGCTCGGAAGATGTAACAAAAGAGACAACCAACAGGAATTTATGCATTAAAACGGTGGATGTGGGAATAAAACCCAGCACCTCATGGAACAGGGCCGAAGGAGATCCAAAGGATCTATCCAGGTTAAAATTCATTTCTTTCACTTATTCACCCAAAATTGAGTCAATTAGACTTTGCTAACCCTAATCCGAAGTTATCGAGTGAGCAAAAGGCAACAAATCAATGATATCAAATTGAAAATTATGCCAATGAACCAACCAAAAGAAACGATATCAGACATAGAAATGGTGAGAAAGGAAGCAGCTTTGGTAATCAGGAGGCCATTAATTTCAGCTAAATACACCTCAGCCTTGGCGGAGGGCGCGCCGCCGAGGTCGCCCATGTGGATCTCGCTCCCCTCGGTGTCCATCATGACGGCGACGGCGAAGCCCTTCTCCTCGTTGAGGCAGCGCACCTGGCGAATGACCCTGCGGTGCCACTCGTGGGTGCCGTGGCACATGTTGACCCTGGCGACGTTCATCCCGCCCACGGCGAGCGCCTCGAGCTGCTCCGCCCCGCACGTGGCGGGCCCGATCGTGCACACCAGCTTCGTCCGCCGCGTGCTCCGGAACCCGTTCTCCTTCAGCTCCGCCTCCGTCACCGCGTCTACGTCGATCGCCGCCGCCGCCGTGACCGCCGCCGAAGCCACCGCGGCGGAGGCGGCGCCACCCCCGATGCCGTTGTCGGAGGCGAGGACCGGGGATCCGATGTCGTGTGGCGGGGTAGACGCGGACGATGAGGCGGAGGCGGAGGCGAAGGCGGAGAAGGGGAGCGCGATGCTGCTGCGGCGTCGTATGAGGGGGAAGGGGTGGATGGGGCGAGGAGAGAGGGAGGGGAGGGTGCGAGAGGGGGAGGACGAGGAGAGGAGGTGCAGGGTTTGCGCCATTGTCGAGGATCGGCGAGCTAGGGTTTAGTCGTCGAGCAGGAGAGAAGAGAAGAGAGAGTGTGTGTGTTATAGAAGAGAGCGACGGAGATTACGAGGTGAGAGCGAGAGAGAGTCGAGAGGGGCTTCGTAGTCGTCGCCTACTTCTGCGAGATGATGATGGATCCGGAAAATGAAATAAAAAAAAAACGATAATAACTTCAGTTTACCCCTCTCCATAATTGAGATATATTTTATCTAAGCCATTGGAAGTGGTGGGCCTTAACAAAGTTCAATAGGGTGAAGATATAATAACATTATGGGTCGGGCTTAGTTGGCCGTTCGAAGACCCGACCCACACCCGGCCCCGCATCCAAGATCCTGATGGACTACCAGATCGAAATCCTAATTGGCATTTCCACTTAATCTAGCTAGACCGTCCGATCTCTTGATGGACGGCCGTAAGTTGGCAAATTTAATCAAAACCTATTCTAATACCTCGTCGGTGATACTCGGTTGATAGTGTGACCGGCCGTGATGGTGTTGCAGACGGGACCGGGTTTTGTGCCGGTCGGTTTATTAGGTTATTTATCAGCTGTTTCTTTTTGTGATGCATATACTTGTGATATTGTACATTTCAGCATTGAGGTATAGTAGTGATAGATTTTATTTCAGTCGTTTTACTTTTCTGGTTTTTTCCTATCTTTGCCTCTGATAGACTTGGTGGGTAGGTCAGAGGTTCGATGACATATCCATTGAGGACTACTGGATTTTAGTAGTTCTCACACCTGTTGTTGCTCTCCTTTTTTAGAGCCCTTCGCAGCTTTAGCAGCGCCTGCGGATCAAGGTAAAGGGATCGCACATAGATAGACCTCCTTCCAGTTACTTTTCGAGTTGGATTGTAGTTATGCATCCTTTTTTTGTATTTTATTCGGACTATTGTACTTTGGGATTGGCTTGAGCTAGCTGGATGCATTTATTTTGTACTTATTAAAGGTGATTATGTATATTAGAGTTTTTTTTTGGTACAGTTCTAGTCTGATGTATACTTTAGATTAGCTCTGTTTTTACTCTTTTGTATGGTTCTTTATATTTGAACAGATTATCGATGCTTCGTGTACGTGGAAAAATTAACGTATACGGCGAATCTGTTGGCAAGCCCGGATTCTGATTTACACCTGGGGCATGACAAACGATCTACCCACTAAGTCTACTAGAGGCAAAAGTAACAGATATGTTGAATAAAGTAGTAAAGCTGAAATAAAATTTAAGCTATTGTGTCTCTAACTATCATGCTCAATGAAATAACCAAATGAAGTGACAGTATGCAATCACTCAATCACACATCTCTCAAATCAATCCAATCTCAATGATTGCCACATATTTTAAATAAGCTAGTGGCGCCTTTGGATCGTCTCTATAACGACCCAGCCCACTAGCAATAATAAATATGGCTCAAGAATGGATCGGGTCGTTAGCACAGTAGCTGCAGTTTTATTTCAGCTTTACTACTTTATTCAGCATGCTTGTTACTTTTGTCTCTAGTAGACTTAGTGGATAGATCGTTTGTCACGCCCCAGGTGTAAACCAGAACTTGGGCTCGCAAACAAATCCGTCGTATACGTGAAATTTTTCACGTACACGAAGCGTCGATAACATGCTTAAGTATAAAGAACCATACAGAAGAGCAAAAATAGTGTTGGATTATGTAAAATCATGTTTCGAGTCGATATGGATTTGATCATAATCTTATCCAATCTTGTTCCTAAAGATTATGAATGATTTAGGAATATTTTAAAGAGTATTCTTAAAAGAATATCAACGACTCGGATGGACGGTGGAGATCGTTTCCTATTAGAATTAGGTTTTTAGAGTTATATTAACTCTTGTGATTCATCTTTTATTTTTTAGAGCTTCATTGAAAAATCCTAATTGAGAGAAAAAAACGTGGAGAGCCTCTATGACACCCCCGGAATTTGGATTAGTCCTCTATATAAAATGATATAATAGGACTAAATCTCTAACCCGGCTATAGCATTTTGGATGGTAGCAAGATCCAAGAGGTTATTAGAGTTAAGCGTGCTAGAGCTAGAGTAGTTCTAGGATGGGTGACCCCCTGGGAAGTGGGGCGTCACAGTTGGTATCAGAGCCATTCACCAGCCGGAAATGTGAGATGAGTCTCAGCTGAGCCAGGGTTATTTAGCGGGTAGAGCGAGCCTCCCCGGCTAATGACCGTTGTGAGTAGAGTGCAGCTCCTCACAAGGTCGGCTAAGGCTAGCGAGACGAGTCTCACATCGCCTGGTGCTTGTGAGTGTGCTTGAGCCTGACGTGGACGTCAGGACTTAAAGGGGAGAAGAATGTGACACCCCCGGAATTTGGATTAGTCCTCTATATAAAATGATATAATAGGACTAAATCTCTAACCCGGCTATAGCATTTTGGATGGTAGCAAGATCCAAGAGGTTATTAGAGTTAAGCGTGCTAGGGCTAGAGTAGTTCTAGGATGGGTGACCCCCTGGGAAGTGGGGCGTCACAGCCTCCGTAAGAGAGTTTCTTGTAATCCAATTTTACTCCTTGTACTTTTGTGTCATGGATTAATTGAAGAACGCATTGAGGTGGTATTGCCCGTGGACGTAGGTCGACACATTGTTGGTCAAACCACGTAAATCTTGTGTCCTTGTATTCCCTTATTCGTTTTATTTGTTTAGTTATTCTCGTGCTTGTTTCTACAATCGTTCTCGTCTACTTTCATCTACAAAAGATCTTGTTTTCCGCTGCGCTCGTGTGTTGTGTGGGTTGAGGTGTGCTCGGTAACCCCACGGCCGGTTCCCCCCTTCAATTGGTATCGGAGCGTTTGGTTCTTTGTAGTTCGTTGACGGTGACACGATGGCGGGGAAAGTTTCAATGACAATGTATGAGATTTCTCGATTTGATAGAGCGAACTTTGCGTTGTGGAAACTGAAGATGCAAGCAGTTTTGATTAAAGATGCATGTGAGATCGCCCTGCAAGGAAAGGAGAATAAGCCGGAAGGAATGACGGATAAACAATTTGAAGAGAATGATAAGATGGCTTTGGCAAACCTATATTTGGCACTAGATGATTCGGTGCTATTCAATGTGGAGACCGAGACTACCGCAAAAAGGATTTGGGATAAATTGAAAAATCTCTATGAAGGAAAGTCATTGGTGAACAAAATTTTCTTAAGACGACAATTGTATAATCTAAAGATGAAGGACGGGGCACCGGTACAAGAACATCTAAGTACATTCAACTCTATCGTGAGCAAACTCACTGCCCTAGACGTGAGAATCAATGAAGAAGAAAAGACAAGTATTTTACTTTGCTCGATGCTGGAAACTTGGGATAATTTGATTATGAACTTGAGCCATGTTGAAACCCTTAAGATGGAGTCGGTTGTTGCATCGTTACTTACCGAGGAGATGAGGCGGAAGTCTAGCCAAGAAAATTCTTCGGGGAAGGCTATGATAGCACGGGAAAGACCTTTCGAGAGGGAGCGTGGTGATCGAGGAAAGTCGAGATCAAAATTCAAGGGCAAAAAGAAAGTAAAGTGCTGGAATTGTGGAAAGTTGGGGCATGTGAAGAAAGATTGTCGGGTTAAAGGAGTTGATAGTAAATCCGATTCAAATAATTTTCAAAGTAATATAGCCGAAGCAGATGCTAAGTCGGTTAGTTTGGAGGACGGAGATGTGTTAGTCACATTGGATAGATCCGAGCTTATTTATCATTGGATCTTGGATTCGGGGGCGTCATTCCACATGACTCCCTATAAGGAGTGGTTTCATTCTTATAAGTCACGGGATGGTGGATTTATCTATTTGGGTGACAACACGGCATGTCCGGTGGTTGGAGTGGAAGACGTTCGGATCAAGATGTTTGATGGTGTTATTCGGACAGTTTCTAATGTTTGACATGTTCCTGCACTTCGGAAAAGTCTTCTATCACTTGAAAATTTTTGCAAACAATGGTTTAAATTCATCGACGAGAAAGATCACTTGAAGGTATGTCAAGATTGTTTAGTGTTGATGAAAGGAGAGCAAGTCGGTGGTCTCTATAGATTAGTGGGCGAGACTTAAGTGGGAGAAGCGGTTGTTGCAAGCGCAAAGGTGGAGTCTTCAACGGTGTGGCATCGCCGTTTAGGACACATGAGCGAGCGCGGAATGCAGGTATTATCCAACCATGAACTTCTTTCAGGTTACAAGTCCGCGTCATTAGATTTTTGTGAAGATTGCATCTACGGGAAGCAACGAAGGTTGTCTTTTTCTCTATCACATCAAAGAAGTAAGAAGCATATCGAGTTGATTCATTCGGATACTTGGGAGTCACCCGATACTTCGTTGGCCGGATGTTCTTACTTCGTTTCATTCATTGATGATTACTCTCGGAAGGCTTGGGTGTATATTATAAAGCGAAAAGCCCGATGTGTTTGAGACTTTTGAGAAGTTCAAAACTCTTGTGGAGAATGAAAATGATTTAAAAATTAAGTGCCTACGTTCTGATAACGGAGGGGAGTATTGTTCAAGAGAATTTGACGAGTTTTGTATTGAGCATGAAATTAAGCGGCATCTCACGGTACCCGGTACACCGCAACAAAACGGTGTAGCGGAGAGGTTAAATAGAACACTCATGGAGAGGGCCCGCAGCATGTTGACTACTTCAAAACTTGACAAGAGATGTTAGTCGGAAGCCGTGAGCACGGCTTGTTATTTGATTAATCGAGCGCCGACAAAATCACTTGGTTTGGAAATTCCTGAAGAAGTCTGGAGCGGCAAGTCCGTTGATTACTCCTATCTTCGTGTCTTTGGATGTGATGCTTATGCGTGGATACCGAAAGAGAAAATATCAAAATTGGATAAGAACTATCGGAGGTGTATATTTCTTTAGCTATGCGAAAGGTGTTAAGGGGTATCGATTGTGGGACCCTACTACTCACAAAATAGTCGTAAGTCGTGACGTTGTCTTCAATGAAGGGTCCTTTCAAGGCACCAAGGAAAAACAAGATTATGATGCTATGATTCTAATTGAGTTCTTTCAAGCGCACGATGGGGTGCAAATTGAGCAAGCACAGTAGGACGATGAAGTAGTTGATGATGAACGAGACTTGGAATCTCCGCAATCATCCGTAGATACAAATTCACCGGTAGAATCACCAGTGGATTTCGGGCGTCCTAGGAGGGTTATTAGACCTCCTGCGAGATATAATGACTATATTACTTCATTTATTCCTTCTGCTAACCATGTTAGTGCATATGTTGCTTTGGCGGAGGAAGATGAGCCGACTTCGTATAAGGAGGCTTGTGAGTCGACCAATGCTGGGAAGTGGCAATGCGCGATAGAGGAGGAGATGAAGTCAAATCGGAAGAACAGAACTTGGGAACTTGTTGATTTGCTGAAGGAAAGGAGCGCGATTGGTTGTCGGTGGGTGTTTAAGGTGAAGAAGGATACAGATGGGAATGTGGAGAGGTTCAAGACAAGATTAGTGGTGAAAGGATATACTCAGAAGCCGGGTATTGACTTCAATGAGATTTTCTCATCGGTGGTTCGTCTTACCACTATTCGGGTTGTTTTGGCAATCACAGCAGTCATGGATTTGGAGTTTGAGCAGATGGATGTAAAAACTGTTAGTTATATGCCCTATAAGCCAATCGGTGACACAACTATAGGGTTAGTATCTTCGTATCTTTCATTAAATTAATAAATTGGCATTTATTCATTCATATTATTGTCATATATATATATATATATATATATATATATATATATATATATATATATATATATATATATATATATATATATATATATATATATATATATATATATATATATATATATATATATATATATATATATATATATATATATATATATATGAATCGTCCTAAGAATTAATGGTAAAAGAATCAAATTCCTAAGATGTTAGGGATTTGAGACATATATTTTTTTGTAATTAATTTTAAATGCTCCTGATCATAGGATTATCACGAGGGTGGTGATAAATCAGGTTAGTGTATACTGTGCTTTCCTTATAGGATGATGAGTCTTAAGTCATTAGTGTAGTGACACTAAAGCAAGTATACAGGTGAATGTTGGAGAACATTTTCACTGAGCGTGACCAATTATGAACAATTACATGGATGTCTACTCACTCGTCAGTAAATTGTTCCATGCTGTAGTGGTGTAAGTGATCATTTGACCTGAAACACCACGGTTATCTTATATATGGGTTACTGTAGTTTGACCGTGTAAATACTTTATACCCTAATCACGAGTTAAAATCTACATATGTTGGCTACAATGAATCATACATAAAGATAGGTGTGTGTTAAGATGGAATCTATCACCCTCGGTAGAGAGGTAATTATCCTATGCTATCTGTTCTTCAAGATATAAAAGTCTTTGGCCAAGGCAGTGTAATTTTATGAAAAGGAGTTTTCATATATCAGTTAATGATCAAATAAGATATATAATTGAGTAATGGGGTTTGACGAGTTATCCATAACCTCGGCTCAATTAGGACAAGTGATAGAAGGATTTAATCGCACGGTAACTACACCTAGAGGTTTAGTCTATTATTCATTCTACTTGGATTACCGCGACATACTGCTAGGTGTCACTCGTGGATTGTGGGACCCACATGAGTGATTAAGATAGTTAATCACACTCAATTGGGAGAGTCAAAAATATTTTGGTCCATCGAAAGGAGTTCTGATGGTGACACTTAAGGAGTTTAGTGTCACATCTCACAACCAGGCAGAATTGAATCTATGTGGTCACACACAATAAAGGTTGCGTGTGATTTTGTGCTTAGAGAATTTATAGAGACCATTTTGCTAAAATAACGAAGTTATTTGCTAAGCTAGTTAGCAATATATATATATATATATATATATATATATATATATATATATATATATATATATATATATATATATATATATATATATATATATATATAGAGCAATGCTACATGTACACCCCGAAGGGGTGTATATCATACACCTCCACCATTTTAATGGTGACGATATTTTTTACGGGTCACATCGATTGACCCATCATCACACCCCACCCATTGGATGGGTGGGGTGTGTGATATACACCCCGAAATGGGTGTACAAGTATCATTTCCCATATATATATATATATACACACACACGGAAACCAATTAACTTAATCAAAGAAAACTCTTCACTTATTAATTGATATTAAATTATGAAAAAGAATTTTTATTTATTAACGGTAAGTTTCTCCTTTTCTCTTTTTTTGTTTCCTCCTACTCATTGAATGAGATGAGTTTACTCTCCTCTCATTTATGGCTCATAAGCCTATAAAAGGGAGGAGTAATCTCCCTCAATCATATATAGAATCATATGAGAAATCATATAAAGAATCATATGAGAAATTATATGAAGTAATCATATAGAGTTCTCTTAATCATTTAGAGTTCTCTTTAATCATCAGAGAGAAGTCTTCCTACAATCATTGGTCTCTATACTATAGTTAATTCTCTTAAAATTGCTAGCACAATTTGAGAATTAATTATTCTCCACATTGATACAAGAAATCATGAAAGGAGTTTCGAGATTATATTGTGGGAAGCACAGATCCCGGAGCAACCTTGTGTGGATACACATAGAGGCCGGACAGTTGTGCGGCTCAAAGGACTGGAAGTTCAGATCCAATATCAATCGACAGACAATTTCGGTAATCAGCAAAAGGTTGAAATTCTAACCTTTCTTCTAATTAGATTAGAATAATAATTTTTGTGTGTCACACGAGATTATCTTGATACATATAAATATGTACATACTAACATCATACATATGATGTTAAGGTATATATAATTAGATCATATTTATAAATAAAAATTTATTTTCGCTGCATTAAATGCGCATGCACGCACATCCGCTTTCCTTACAAAAACAGCATTCTTGCATGATGACCTGGAGGAGGAGATATATATGTCGCAACCGGAAGGCTTTGTCGAAAAATGCAATAAATATTTGGTTTGTCGGTTGAACAAATCGTTATACGGCTTGAAACAGGCGCCAAAGTGTTGGTACAAGCGATTTGATTCCTTCATTATGAGTTTGGGTTTTGATAGGCTTGAAGCGGATCATTGTGCATATTTCTGCGATTATAATGATGGGAGCTTCTGTATTTTGTTATTATATGTCGACGACATGGTGGTTGCCGGAAATAACATAGGCCGGATATCTATCTTAAAAACTCAGTTAGCCGGTGAGTTCGATATGAAGGACTTAGGAACCGTGAATCAAATACTCAGGATGAAGGTACTACGGGAGAGAAAGAATAGGAAAGTTTGGCTTTCACAGAAGAGTTATATGGAGAAGGTTCTGCGGCGCTTCAACTTGCAGAACGCAAAGCCAGTTTCTACCCCGTTTCCTATTCATTTAAAATTATCGGCCGAGCAATCACCGGGTACGGAAGCAGAAAAGGCTGACATGGCTCGGGTACCATATTCATTGGCAGTAGGGAGCCTTATGTTTGCCATGGTGTGCACGAGACCCGACATTGCTCAAGCAGTGGGAGCAGTGAGTCGGTATATGGCGAATCTAGGTTGTGAACATTGGAATGTAGTGAAGTGGATCCTCAGATATTTAAGAGGCACTGCAGATTTCTCACTCTGTTATGGTTTTGCGGGTTTGGAGTGCGTCGGATCTGTGGATGCAGATTTCGCAGGAGATAAAGACAGAAGAAAGTCTACCGCGGGTTATATTTTCTCCATGGGCGGTGGTGCTATTAGCTGGAAGTCGAAGCTTCAGTCGGTAGTCGCTTTGTCGACGACGGAGGCGGAGTATATAGCAGTGACACATGCTTGTAAGGATGCTATCTGGCTAAAAAGACTTTTAGGAGAATTGAAAGTGAAGCAAGATGTGGTGGGAGTGAATTGTGATAGTCAAAGTGCAATACACTTGGCGAAGAATCCGACGTTTCACTCTCGGACGAAACACATTGATATTCGTTATCACTTCGTGAGAGATGTGGTGGATGAGGGTTTTATCTCATTGTTGAAAATTCACACAGATGCGAATCCAGCGGATATTTAAACGAAGCCGGTGACTCGAGAGAAGTTCAATTGGAGTATGACTTCTCTCGGTTTTGGAGCTACGTGAAGAGAGTGGGAATTTGGCAAGATCTTCAATTTTGTGTTTTATGGAATTCGGCACATATTTTTAAGTGGGAGAATTGTTGGATTATATAAAATCATGTTTCGAGTCGATATGGATTTGATCCTAATCTTATCAAATCTTGTTCCTAAAGATTAGTGATGATTTAGGAATATTTTAAAGAGGATTCTTAAAATGATATCGACGACTCGGATGGACGGTGGAGATCGTTTTCTATTAGAATTAGGTTTTTAGAGTTATATTAACTCTTGTGATTCATCTTTTATTTTTTAGGGCTTCATTGAAAAATCCTAATTGAGAGAAAAAAATGTGGAGAGCCTCCGTAAGAGAGTTTCTTGTAGTCCAATTTTACTCCTTGTACTTTTGTGTCATGGATTAATTGAAGAACGCATTGAGGTGGTATTGCCCGTGGACGTAGGTCGACACATTGTTGGCAGAACCACGTAAATCTTGTGTCCTTATATTTTCTTATTCGTTTTATTTGTTTAGTTATTCTCGTCCTTATTTCTACAATCGTTCTCGTTTACTTTCATCTACGAAAGATTTTGTTTCCGCTGCGCTCGTGTGCTGTGTGGGTTGAGGTGTGCTCGGTAACACAACGACCGTTCCCCCTTTCAAATAGAACTAATCTAAAATAAACATCAGACTAGAACTGTGCCAAAAAAAACTCCAATGTACATAATCACCTCTCAAAAGTAGAAAATAAATACATTCAGCTGGCTCGAGTCAGTCCCAAAGTACAATAATTTGAATAAAATATAATAAAAAGATACATAGCTACAATCCTACTCAAAAAATAACTAAAACGAGGTCTATCTATCGGCGATCCCTTTACCTCAATTCGCATACGCTGCCAAAGCTGCTGAGGGCTCTGAAAATGGAGAGCCTCAGGCTTCTATATAACTCTGATTGAGTAGTCTTAGATTGTTAAGTTATTCAAGTTCCACCTTGGTCCTGACTCTTTAAGTTGAATAATTGATATCATGAGTTGTTGAAGTTTATTTTTTATTTTTTATATTTGGGTCGAAAACGCATTATTTCATTCATTGCTTGTACAACGGCATATGGTTTGATACAACTGATAATGCACCCTTCTACAAGCTTCTGGTAATTTGAAATTAAAATTTAGCATATTATCTATTTCGATAATTTTGAAATAAATTTAGTTAAAAATGTAAAGTAAATAAGTTTCAAATTTGAAAGCTCGATTTTCGTGTATCGTAAACTGGAGCACGCCTCTCGTGTTGTGTCGTAAACTGGAGCACCACTTCCTCTTTGCATCTCTTTTCTGAGTTTGCAATGCTTGGAAATTGTAAGTGCCGCGCTTCGCTTGCTGCGGCCACGCGCTTCGCTTACTGTGGCCACAGTCGTGGCCCCCGCTGCGACCACAGCAGCGTCCTGCGTCCCCCCAAAAGTCCTTCTCCTCAACACGAAACCTCCCACTTTAAAAGCCTCTCTGTGGTTATGATAGGACATTTACCCTTCGTTCCTCACTATATTACGACATTGCCACTCCCACCAGATTTTCATTTGAGCCTAATTGTAAATACCTCCACAATTAACTTAATTATTATTAAACTATTTTACTTCAATATTCAAGCTTATGCCTGCTAAAATCTCTTTTTATATATATATATATATATATATATATATAGTAAGTCTTTTGTGCTTTCGAAAATACGGAAGTCTTCGTATTTGTAAGTTATTTTTTATGATGGAATATTCGATTCAACGATCTACTCTGTTAGATATGATCTACGCTATTATAACTATTTAGAAATTAAATTTTATAATTTTTTGATATTATTTACCAAGCGATCAGAAAGTCTCAAAAATAATTATTTTAACGATCGATGTGGTACATTTATAAGTTCAACGATATAGAACAATTCAAATTAGGTAAAATTTTAATAGAAATTTCTACTTAATATCAATAATAAGATCAATACTTCCGATTCGAAATTTGAGTCTTTTATTACTATTTTTTATGAGATTTTTTTTAGCCGTTTATTTTGAGGCTACTTGTTCACTGTGCAAATAAAATCAAAAAATTATAAAATTTGTTTTTTAGATAATTTCAACATTTTAGATCATATCTAACAGAGCCGATCGTCGAATCAAAAGTCCCATTATCAAAAATAATTTAAAAGTACGAAGACCTTCATATTTTCGAAAGTATAGGAGGCTAACTCTCTCTCTCTCTCTCTCTCTCTCTCTCTATATATATATATATATATATATATATATATATATATATATATATATATATATATATATATATATATATATATATATATATATATATATAGATAGAGAGAGAGAGAGAGAGAGTCCGGCTATTATATTTTTACAAGCACCAAACAATTAATATTTGTAAGTTTTCTATTTTAGATTTATACTTTTGATTAATTTTATATCTTAGATCATTTTATTTCACCAATCATTTATTTAACTAAAAAATTTTACTGTCATTCTAACCACACATTTTTTTTATTTAAAAATAAAAAATTTACAAACACTAATAATTTAATACTTTTAAAAATATATAAACTAAATTATATATATATAATGTGCGTCACTGGGGACATTTGTCTTTGTTTATGAAAATATATGTGCATCACAGATAGAACCGGCCAATAGCTTATGGGTGCTTAAACTTTATTATATATATATATATATATATATATATATATATATATATATATATATATATATATATATATGGTCCGGCTACTTATACTATTATGAGTAAAATTTTTTTGTACTAATAAATTTTCATCTCTTGGATGAAAAAATGCTCGGTTAGGATTATAGTAGTTTATAGAATTTATACTATTTATCCGACAACCTACTAAACTCTAGGGAGATCACTATCATTCTAACTGCACATTTCTTCATCCAAGGATGAAAAAATTATGAGTATAAATGTTTTATATTCATAAGAGTATAATAGCCCTACGCTATATATATATATATATATATATATATATATATATATATATATATATATAGTAGAGCTTATATACTCTCAAAAGCACAAGTCCAAATGTATTTGTAAATTTTTTACCATTGGATTTATATTGAAATTTGTACTATTTATTTTTTATTTCTCTCTCTTTAGTTTACTTTACAAAAATACAAATCCCAATATAAATCTAATGGTAAAAAATTTACAAATATATTTGGATTTGTGCTTTTGAGTGTATATAAGCTCTACTATATATATATATATATATATATATATATATATATATAAAATATGTGCATTGCATGTGTACATTTATTCTTATTTATGAAAATATGTGTGTATGGATAGAACTAGGGGTGGCAATTCAGCTCGCTGTTCGCGAGCCAGCTCGTGTTCGGCTCGAAATGAGCTTAAGATCGAATCGCTCGTTTAGTAAACGAGCCGAACACGAGCCGAATTTTTCAGCTCGTTTAATAAACGAGCCGAACACAAGCTGGGGTTAGCTCGTTCGTGTTCGGCTCGATAACAGCTCGAATATATATATATATATATATATATATATATATATATATATATATATATATATATATATATATATATATATATATATATATATATATATATATATATATATATATATATATATATATATATTACTATTTAGATTTTAAGCCATTAATTTTTTGTGAATTTTAATTATTAGATTAAAATTTAAAAATTTTAATTTTCTTTTAACTTTATACCTAATAGTAGGAATGAAAATCAAACTTATTGTTCGCGAGCCAGCTCGTGTTCGGCTCGTTAATAAACGAGCCGAACACGAGCCGACTTAAAACCTAATAATAGTAGGAATGAAAATCAAACTTGTTGTTCGCGAGCCAGCTCGTCTTCGGCTCGTTAATAAACGAGCCGAACACGAGCCGAATTTTTCAGCTCGATATTTAAACGAGCCAGCTCGTGTTCGGCTCGTTTATTAAACGAGCCGAACACGAGCCGACCCTAGCTCGCTCGTGTTCGGCTCGTTGACACCCCTAGATAGAACTTAGGAATATTCTTTGTCTTTTTAGCCCCATATATTACTTAATTACTGTGCGTTGCATGTGTACATTTATTCTTATTTATGAAAATATGTGTGTATGGACAGAACCTAGGAATATTCTTTGTCTTTTTAGCCCTATATATTACTTAATTACTTACTAAAAGTTGGTTTGAAAACTCTATAAAATTTTACAGGTATAACTTTTTATTATAAAATTTATTTGTTTTAATATATCATTATTTTTCTATAAAAGTATTTTATTTCTAAAACGTTTGAATGGTCATTATTAATAATATAATATTTTAATTATTTTTTTTTTAAATCTTTATATTTTAAAAAATACAAAATTATTAGTATTTATGAGTTTTTGATTTTTATATGTGTGATTAGGATGATAAAAATTTTCTAAAATTAAGCGGATGATTGGTGAAAAAATTTTAGAATAAAAAATTAATCATTTAACTTAATATTTGACTAAAATAATTTATAAGTTTGATAAAAAAATATTAACTAGATAAAAAACATCTGATATTGACCATATAGTACATCAATGACAATCTATATAATAAATCTACACTTTTGATAAAAAAAAAAAAACGAAAATTAGCCACTCCAAGTGGGAGAGAAGATATCAGTTTTGAATTTCTTTTAGAGATAAAAGCACATATTTATTTTATTCACAATTACAGAATTTTGGGTTAAAGTGATGTACTTTAAAACTTAAAAAAAAAAAAAGAGCACATCAAAACATCATCTTATAAAAAATTCCTGCAAAGTGAAAAAATACTCTGATTCTTTTCATTATCTTATTTTTATAACACATTCACGATCCATCTTAGGAATGTCAGTAATTACAGATATTTAAAATTTTATCTGAATTCGATTCTGAACGGAATGAATTTAGTTAATGCTAAACGGATATGAATTCGGATACGAATATAAAAAATAAAAATCAGAAATTTTAGATTTAATGTAATATATTTTGAAATATTGTAAAGAAGAAAAAAAAAATAATTATTTCAGATTTGAATTTCGGGTTTGGGTTCGGATTTTAAATTTTTTGTCTGGTTCGGATTTGAATATGAACTTTTAAAATTCGTTGAATTCGAATTTGAATTTGAATTCAAATTTCAAATTTAATAATTAGTTTTGGTTTGAATTCAGGCTTTTGAATATCCGGCCCGTTGACATCTCTAATCCATCCCAATCTAAATAGTAAATACTATAATTACCTAGCACTAAAAACACGAGCAAACATATAATAATAAGACTAAATTACATAAAATTTTTATATAAATATATTTTTTTTATTTTTTTTCTTTATTTTCAAAAATTTATATTTTATCTCCTAGAAAATTCAAGTTGATGCATTTGCTTCTCAGTTACGGTTCCGTAAATTTTGTATAAGACAAATAAAAATAATATGGTTATTTCATTTTATTCAATAACATCTTAATTTCTGAAAATATTTTTTAATATTTTTTTTAAAAAAAATATAAATTTTGGGAAGTAAAAAAAAGAAAAAAGTGATATTTACGAAAGAATTTTCACTCCATATTTCTCAGTAAACTGATCCAATGACAGGATTTGCAAGAGTGGCATGATCGCAATTTCGCGCAAATGCAAGGTCAAAGTTCTATTTCGAGGAGCTTCTAATGCGACGAGTGCTCTTTTCCGCCCACGGTAATATCCCCATTCCCGCCGTCGCCGCGACTCCTCTCTGGCTCTCCTCCCCTCCCCATTTCCGAAGCGATCAAAAAAAAAAAAAAAAAAAAAAAATTTGATAAGAACTTTTTTGAAAAAGTGAGAGAGCGACGCATCTTTGATCGCGAGAGATCGAAGAGAGATGTGGCGAAGATGTTTGTCTCGAGCCCTTCGCCTCTCCGCGAAGAAGCAGCTCCCGATCGGAGGTGAAAAGGTCCTGCGATCGCCCCCTTCTTCGCGATCCCTCTCCACAGGCTCGGTATTTGCTTTGATCCCTTGTGATTTTTATGCTATCTAGGTTTTACAGCTTGTTTAGTGGATTTGTGCGCCTGTTTTTGGATCCGAGCTCACGGATCAACCCTAGTTAACCCCTTCTTTTTTTTTTTTTGGTTTTCTTTTGATTTTTGTAATGCGATGTGTCGGTTTTGATTTCTGTTTTGACCTGTTTTAGTTCAAATACTACCCTAGGATGGCATTCGATATTGATGCTGCATAATTTGATGCTTGAATTGTACTCTTTGATGTTTGTTAATATAGTGGGGTTTTTTTTTTTTTCTGATTATTTTGATCCCTTCGCAGGTCTGATATTCCCAGCATAATCAATATATGCATTTGATCTTGAGTTTTGTGGGGATATGTAGATCATTTTGCATATAGTTGTGTAGCTAATTGATTTTCTGAGCATTGTAGATGTTTTAAATTATTCACATGTAGTTGTTGACCATTTGGCTTGTGACAGTCGTCGTCGTATACAGTTGTGGATCACACTTATGATGCAGTTGTGGTAGGGGCTGGTGGTGCAGGGCTCAGAGCAGCAATTGGGCTCTCGGAACATGGGTTTAACACTGCATGCATCACCAAGCTTTTCCCTACTCGCTCGCATACGGTTGCTGCGCAGGTTTGTTATTATTTAGAGATATTTCCCTGCGTACCTCTGAAATCTGAAGAAATATCTGATTTACCCTCTTATTTTTTTCTTTTCAATATACCCTTCATACGTTCCACCGTTATTAAAAATATTCCTATCGTTTTCCTTTGTTAAGTTAACTAAGGTTAAACTAGAGTTAAATAATAATCGGAGTTGAAAACTATCAGATATATCTATTTTGTCCCTATCTACCAAAACTATTGAAAATTTTAAGGGTACATAAGAAAAGTTGGTTATGGTAGAAGGGTATATTTGAAAGGGCAAAATAGTAATTTCACACAGATAACGGCAGCTCCAAACGGTACACTAACAGAGTTTAACTTCAGGGATATTTTAGAAAGAAGTTGGAACGTAAGAAGGGCAGTTTTAATATTAGCCTTTTAAGAGGGGTAAATCTAAAAACAGAAAAATTTTTAGGGGTATATAGGAAATTGCCCCTATTATTTACTATGCTTTACTAGTTGTCATCTGAATTTGATTTTCTTAATACTGTGTGCGACATTTTAATGCTCCGATCTTGCATGATATTTGATACACCAATGCTCTAAAGAACATATAAACTGTAAGCTGCCAAGGCGCCTTGAAGCACCAGTGCGGTAGGCAGGTGCAAGTGCATTTGTATATTCAATTCGCAAAAGATTTCTTTAAAAAAGAATAACATGCAATGGATCTAGTTAAAAATATTAGAATATATTGCAAATAAAATAAAATCATATAGAAGAATTAAGTAGAAAAAGAACAAAACATGATGACAAGCTTAAGTACATCGGGATTGTAAATTTATACATGTTTCAAGTTACTTGTTGTAAGAGAAAGTTATAAATAATCTGAATAGTTAAAATTAACCACAATGTATGTTTGATGAGAAGGCCTGACGATGCAAATAATGATCAACATGCGCTTTCTTATTGATGCCAAATAAGCTTTTTTTTAGTCAGGCCTCGCTGTATTATGCAATTAAACATGCTTTGGCCCATGCAGGGTGGTATAAATGCTGCTCTTGGAAATATGAGTGAGGATGATTGGAGGTGGCATATGTATGATACTGTCAAAGGAAGCGATTGGCTTGGTAAATCACTTTCTCAGAGCTAGTTTTTCATGATTTGCATTCCTATGATCGCATCCTTTAGCATATTGCAAAATTTCATAGTCATTTAATTAATGTAGTTGGCGCCCAGAACATTCCCACTTGAGCTATCTAGTGACAGATAGACTTTTTAAAAAATTTACAAAACAAAAACAAATTTCTGTTCAGATTTGTTGTTTTATGAGAAATAGTTGCTAGAGTTAATTTTCTGTTGCTGAGGATTTTGGAAAAACTCTCATCCTTTATAGAGAATATTACTTAAATTTGATGTGTCTCTTTCATTGAAATACAGAGGCTGGGCTTAGTGTTTTATATGGTACTAATACTTGTTATTAAATAACAAATGTCTAAGTGTTACTTACATTCAGTATCTTTTGAGCTTGTCAGGTGATCAGGATGCTATTCAGTATATGTGCAGAGAAGCACCAAAAGCAGTTATTGAGCTTGAAAACTATGGACTGCCATTTTCCCGAACAGAAGATGGAAAGATATATCAACGTGCCTTTGGAGGCCAAAGTTTGGATTTTGGAAAAGGTGAAGCTTCGGTAGTTGTGGCATTTTTGTGTATTAATATCTGAAGGTTTTTGTTCTTCCATTTTTAATAAATTTCATGGCTTTGTAAAATCTTCAGGTGGTCAGGCCTATCGCTGTGCATGCGCTGCTGATCGAACTGGCCATGCTTTGCTGCACACTCTATATGGTCAGGCAATGAAGCACAATACTCAGTTCTTTGTGGAATATTTTGCCTTGGATCTTCTCATGGACCATGAAGGTAAAAACTTCATATACCATTTGTCTCATGTATGTTATGCCTCTCTATTGACCGATATAAGTAATTTTTCTCTTCAACTGTTAAGTCCTCTTTGTTGGATACTTGCAGCTCTAGGTTATGTATTGGCAAACGCCTTTACACTGCTAAGAATTGTATGCCATTTCTCTAGGGTTTCTAGCATGTTGCTTCTTAGCACCCTGTATTTACTTAATATGGAGACTCTTGATTACTTGCTTATTTGTTTCTCTTTCCTCTCAAACAAGAAAATTTGTCCAGTATCCTTGTGTTTAATTATATCTCGACATCAATTGTCTTGGTTCAACCATTTATAATCCTTCAAATCTGTACTTCAGGAACGTGCCGGGGGGTAATTGCATTAAATATGGAGGATGGAACTCTTCATCGTTTCCGTGCTAAAAATACAATCCTGGCTACTGGGGTGAGCTATATTTTTTAGTTAATTACATGAACTTTCTTTTGTTGAAAATTTGACTGTTATAATGAGTTTGTTTTGGTTCATCCATTAGGGTTATGGCAGAGCATACTTCTCAGCAACATCAGCTCATACATGTACTGGGGACGGCAATGCTATGGCCGCACGTGCTGGGTTGCCTCTCGAGGTCAGTCATGTTGTTTATACCAAATATATGATTGTAGTTCATTACATTTATCTCTCTTCTCATTTACATTTTGGAAGTTGGCCTACAGGATCTTGAGTTTGTGCAGTTCCATCCTACAGGCATTTATGGTGCGGGATGCCTCATTACTGAAGGTTATCAAATATTTTGACTTGTTTCTTAGCTCTTTATATCAGTATAATCTCGTGCTGATATGTAATCATGCCAAACTTCATAAGTATTGACATTTTGGTATCCCATTATTCATCTACTTATCTCTAACCTTTCAGGCTCTCGCGGTGAAGGTGGTATCCTTAGGAACAGCGAAGGTGAGCGTTTCATGGAACGATATGCTCCCACTGCCAAGGATCTTGCATCACGTGATGTTGTTTCAAGGTCTATGACGATGGAAATTAGAGAAGGACGTGGTGTAGGTGAGAATTATTAAAAAAAGGAAAAAGAAATAAGAAGAACATTTCCGGCTTAAACACCGAATGCGACTGAGTTTGTCCATGTTTTTTTTTAATAATGCTTTATACACCTGGTTTATTCTGACTTTCTGTAGGCCCTTTGAAGGATCACATCTATTTGCACCTGAATCACTTGCCTCCGGAAGTTCTGAAGGAAAGACTTCCTGGCATATCTGAAACTGCTGCTATTTTCGCCGGAGTTGATGTAACAAAGGAGCCCATTCCTGTTTTGCCTACTGTGCACTACAATATGGGTGGTATTCCCACTAATTATCATGGGGAGGTAATATTGATTTGGATTTACTTACTGATCCTAAAATGTTTCTCATAGCTACATTTACATATACGTTCTTAAAGCACTTCTTATCTCTGCTGCTTGGGATCGCAGGTAGTTCATATAAAAGGCAGTGACCCAGATGCTGTAGTTCCTGGTCTGATGGCTGCTGGGGAAGCAGCTTGTGCTTCTGTTCACGGTGCAAATCGGCTTGGTGCAAATTCTCTGCTTGACATAGTAGTTTTTGGAAGAGCTTGTGCGAACAGGGTTGCCGAGATTTGCAAGCCAGGCAAGTTTTTCAGTAACTTGGTCATTTTTGTTTATGACTAATTCTATGCGACTGTTAGCATCATAATTTGTTGAGCATATAAATGGAATTTTACAGGAGAGAAGCAGAAGCCTCTTGAGAAAGATGCTGGAGAGAAGACCATTGCCTGGTTGGATAAGTTGCGGAATTCAAATGGTTCACTCCCAACCTCAAAGATCCGCCTCAACATGCAACGTGTGATGCAGAATAATGCTGCTGTTTTCCGAACCCAGGAAACATTAGAAGAAGGTACCCTTTATAAATTGTACATTGAAAGTTCCTTTTTTGGTTTTGACCCAAATTCTCTCAGCTCCTGCTACTAATATACCAATAAATGAAAAGCTGTTATAGTTGAAACAGTAATATTCTAGTATAACAAGTATAGAGTTTGCTTTTCTCGTATACTTAAAAAATGCTAATATTTACCGTAACTTTATCAGGTTGCCGGCTGATTGACAAGGCATGGGAGAGTTTTCCTGATGTCAACGTTCGTGACCGGAGTCTAATATGGTAATATCCCTCTACAATGAATTTGCAATGTGACTTCATTTCTCCACGCATGCATTGCCCCGGCATCTGTATTATATGAGCTGTAATGCTTGTCGCAGGAATTCGGACTTGATAGAGACAATGGAGCTGGAAAATTTATTGATAAATGCATGTATAACTATGCACTCGGCTGAGGCAAGGAAGGAAAGCAGGGGAGCTCATGCTCGCGAAGATTTCACCGTGAGTATTGATCTCTGATCTTGTTCGTTATTCTCAGTTGCCCCTTTCCTCGTTATTCTGACTCGATGTTTGAATTCTTTCGCGCAGAAAAGAGATGATGGGAACTGGATGAAACACACGCTAGGGTAAGTAGAGAATATCTAACTACTCTTTTATCTTAAGCAACATTCATTGCCAAATATTCATACTATTAAAAAACCATCGCCCGTGCACCATACCTCAATATTGTTACAACCTATTAAAAGGTTACAGGTCATATTCTAGTAGCTTTTATATTAAAATAGGCAGCCAAGCAACTTTCTACAGTGCACCTTTCTAGCATTTCTTTTTCTTTGTTTTTTAAAAAATTTTCCCTCTTGCTGTAGCACACGGCTTCGTATCGACACAAAGGGTTTCGTCGATAATTCTATTTAGGGATAATTGCCTGTGTATCCCTGAAATATGAAGAAATATCTGATTTACCCCTCTTATTTTTTTCTTTCCAATATACCCTTCATACGTTCCACCGTTATTAAAAATACCCTACCGTTTCCCTTTGTTAAGTTAACTAGGGTTAAACTAGAGTTAAATAATAATCGGAGTTGAAAACTATCAGATATACCTATTTTGCCCGGGTTTAGGGTTTAGGGTTTAGGATTTTTTAGGGTTTTAGGGTTTAGGGTTTAGGGTTTTTTAGGGTTCTAGGGTTTAGAGTTTAGGGTTTTAGGGTCTAGGGTTTAGAATTTTTTAGGGTTTTAGGGTTTAGGGTTTAGGGTTTTAGGGTTTAGGGTTTAGGGTTTAGGGGTTTAGGGTTTTAGGGTTTAGGGTATATTTGAAAGGGCAAAATAGTAATTATACATAGATAACGGCAGTTCCAAACGGTACACTAACAGAGTTTAACTTCAGGAGTATTTTGGAAAGAAGTTGGAACGTAAGAAGGATAGTTTTAATATTAGCCTTCTAAGAGGGGTAAATCTGAAAACAGAAAAATTTTTAAGGGTATGTAGGAAATTGCCCCTTCTATTTATTATGCATCGTCGGTATACATAATACAACTCTTTGTTCCACATACAGGTACTGGGAGAACGGAAAGGTCAGGCTAGCGTACCGGCCTGTCCATATGAACACTTTGGACGATGAGGTCGAGTCATTCCCACCAAAAGCGCGTGTTTACTAGAACCCTACTTTTCGATCTTTGGTCGATTTTTTCTGAGGCAAACTGCAAATTACAAATAAAGCATCGGCGGTGCTGCAGCCGCTTTCCTGAAGAACATATACATTTGAGTTATTTCAATGGGTACAGTTGATACCCATATGCCTCTCTTATTTCACTGCCATGGCTAGACTCTCTCCTCTATGTCAAATAACAAAGTTGCATGTCTACCCGTGTCAAATAGTAGCAAAATTTTCCTGTTCTTGGATCTGCCTACTCATCAGAAATAGCAGAGCTTGCCGTTACTTTTTTTTTTTTTTTATTTTACTTGAACTTGCTTGCTTATCCCGTAAATTGCTACTTCATGTGTTTCTTTTTATTTTAACTAGTATTTTAAGTAGGAATAATTGTCTGTGTAACCCTGAAATATGAAGAAATATCTGATTTACCTCTTTTATTTTTTTCTTTCCAATATACCCTTCATACGTTTCACCGTTATTAAAAATATTTCTACCGTTTTTTTTTGTTAAGTTAACTAGGATTAAACTAGATTAAATAATAATCGGAGTTGAAAACTATCAGATATATCTATTTTGCCCGGGTTTAGGGTTTAGGGTTTAGGGTTTAGGATTTTTTAGGGTTTTAGGGTTTAGGGTTTAGAGTTTTTTAGGGTTCTAGGGTTTAGGGTTTTAGGGTTTAGGGTTTAGAATTTTTTAGGGTTTTAGGGTTTAGGGTTTAGGGGTTTTTAGGGTTCTAGGTTTTAGGGTTTTAGGGTTTAGGGTTTAGAATTTTTTAGGGTTTTAGGGTTTAGGGTTTAGGGTTTAGGGTTTTAGGGTTTAGGGTTTTAGGGTTTTAGGGTTTAGGAGTTTAGGGGTTTAGGGTTTTAGGGTTTAGGGTATATTTGAAAGAGTAAAATAATAATTATATATAGATAACGGCAGTTTCAAACGAGTTTAACTTCAGGGGTATTTTGGAAAGAAGTTGGAACGTAAGAAGGATAGTTTTAATATTAGTCTTCTAAAAAAGATAAATCTGAAAACAGAGAAATTTTTAAGGTTATATAGGAAATTGCCTCTTTTAATTAACTACCATTTTAATCAATTCATCAGTTGTGAAAATGATGTAAAATAACTGTACCTTTAGATTGATCTGCGGACGACGGCGGCAGATGCTGCTACATCAAAAGTAATGAGATTAGATTATGGTGGCAACTTTTCAACAAGGATCCCATAAGAATAAAGAGTTGTCAGTGTTTCTCCGAACAGCCCCAGAACCAATGTATGTTCATCCGAAAATAAGATAACAACAGTTCATACAGATTAGCTATCAAATGTATCTGGTTCAGAAAACAGGTAACTACTATACAATGAGATAGTAGAGTTCATATAAGTTGGCGAAGATTTGTTGGATTCTCCAGAGCTGCTGCAGCAACTCTTTCCTCGTCGTTCAATTGCTTGTTAACTGAAAATCCAAGGTCAACACCAAGTCAATGCCTAGGCAAAGTTCTTTAAAAGTAAAAATTTTCAATTCACCATCTTTTTTGAGAAACTGGACAATGGCAGAAGAGGTAGTTGAAAACAAACTGACTAACAAAATGACAGTACGTACGTATTCTAGAATATGCAGTCAAAGTTACAGTCATAATGTGCTCAAAAAATATTGTAGAACCTGCCCATGTCAAAACCTATATTGATCAGCACAAACTCAGTTTTTAGTTGGTATCAACAATATCAGTAACAGAAGATAGTATTACTTGTACGGCAGATTTTGTGCGCACCTGCTTCTTCATGAGGAACTTGATCTCAACCTGCATTCAATTTGGCCAATAGTGAGGAAGAGAATCGTATGTTTTGCTTTAGTATAATTCTCATCTTTGCAGATACTATATTTATTATTATTATTATTATTATTTTTGGCGCGAAAGAAAATCAACGGAAAAAAAACGTGGGTAGTTTTTTCGTTCCGCTTCTTGCACCTAATGGAACGAGAACGTTGGATTTCCAACATTCATCTTCCTCCTTTTATATATCCTCCAAATGTACATGATTTTTTGAATTAAAATTTTGTATTTTCTTCTTTCCCAATTTTCTTTTATTTATACTGGTATTGAAAAAATTTCTGTCAATTTTTCTCACGATCACGCTAGCAGGAGGAGGACTTGGGATGATGTTTTCAATTAATTTCACACGTAAGAATGAGAATACACTTTAGAACAGTGCTACGTACGCTTACGGATGAATCAAATATTTTAAATTATTTGCGTTTATCTATGAATCAAATTTATATTTTATCACTAAATAAGTTAGATAAATAATCACAATCAAAATTTAGCATATCTTTTTCTAACAATCTAAGGTGTACCTATCGTTTGATTGTGATTAAAAATCTAACAAGTGTTAATCCATCTTAAAATTATATTGCGTATAATTTTATCTGATAACTTGGTTGTTTGTTTGACATCATAACTTAAATATTCCGGAATTAACATTACAAATTTTAAATGCATATTTTTATAGTTTAGTTAAGGATGAACAAAAGTTTTTATATATATATATATATATATATATATATATATATATATATATATATATATATATATATATATATATATATATATATATATATATATATATTTAAAATACAGGATATATTTAATTTTTTTTAAAAAAAATAATATTGTTTTACGTATAATCATATTTTATTTACTATTTTTGCTACCATAATTTGAAAAAAAAAATTTCCCTGTTTTTTTTACAATATAATTATTTTATGTATGGTAATAATAATAAAAAAAAAAGGAAACGAAAAAGGTTTCGCTCTCATTTTAGTTTGGAAAAAAAAAAATTCCCTGTTTTTTTTTTTACAATATAATTATTTTATCTGTGGTAAAAATAATAATAATAAAAAAAAGTTTGGCTCTAAGATTCAAACCCACGACATCCAACCTTAAAAAATAACTCACTAACAAGTGAGAATAAAATTTAATTATATATATATATATATATATATATATATATATATATATATATATATATATATATATATATATATATATATATATATATATATATATATATATATATATATATATATATATATATATATATATATATATATATATATATATATATATATATTTATATTTATTTATTTATTTATTTATTTATTTATTATTTTAGTTTATTTTATATTATTTTTTGCAGCATATAAATTTTTTTATTATATTTATATTTGAAAATATCTAATTCAAATTGAATATTAAATTGTTTGTATCATCTGTTTGCTACTGAACCAATTAAAATAAAAAATTAATATTAAAATTTTGAATATTTAAAATATTATGATTGATTAGACTAAAAATTTTAAACAATATAATTATTTTATAAAAAAAAAGGGTTTATTGAATTTTTTGCAGCTCATTTTTATTATTCTTAAATTTTTTATTCCCTTAGATCGATTATCTAAAATAGTTCAAACTTAGATATTTATCAAGCTATTTGTCTACTGGACAAATTATTTCATCGTTGATCCAGATTTGCTTATGAACTTAAATAAACTCAAAGAACTTTTAAAATTAGGTTTCTCCTCCCTTCAATCAGAATAAAAGACCAATACCGACTTAGAAAAATTGAACCGAATCCTATTACACATGGTTGATGTTATGATTTTAATTCTGAAGTGATATATTTGGGTATTCTGATTGTTCACATATTCCTATTTCTTTTGATCCTAGTAATCCTAGTATGATTCATTAGATTGCTCTAAAGAAACAGGGACGAAGCTATGTTAAGGCCCAAAGGGGCCATGGTCCCCCTCAATTTTTTAATATTACTTATTAGTCCTAAGTACTAATTTAATAAAAAATATTTTAGATAGCCATGGCCCTCCTCAGCTTTTTAATATTTGCTTAATTTATTTTTGATGCCAATATATATATATTTTTTCTTCTCTATATATATTTTAAATAAGTAAAAATATATTAAGAGTCGCATACTTATAAGGTATTTTGAAATACATCCCTTAACTCCAATTTTTTTTTTTTTTTTTTTATTTCTACCTAGTGAGCTATTTTATTTAACAAAATAAAATATTATATTAAATTTAATAGCTATTTGATCTAATAATCATTAAATGTTATAATTTTATTTATTAAAAATACTAAGAAATGGATCAATCGCTAACTGAATTACTATTAGATTTAATATAATTTATAGTTATTTAAATATAATAATATAAATAAAATAATTAAAATTAAATATCTGTAATTAAAAATTAATTTTAATATTTTTACATTAATTATTAAATTAATAATTTTTTTTTTAAAAAAATTGATTAGATAAAATTATATTTATCTGCTAAAATTTTTATTTACATATATTTTGGCCCCCCTTATGATTAAATTCTGGCTTCGTCCCTGTAAAGAAAGTATTTTGTTAATTTAAAGGTACTATCTCTTATGATATGAAATTTGTTGATTTTCCTGCTGTAATTAACAACGATGCCAATTGAATTTCTTATTCTTCATATATCAAATCAATTTCTGATTATATTTTTATTCTTGATGATAGTGCAGTTTTTTGGCAATTCACCAAACAGACTATAACAGCTAGAAGCACTAGTTGATTGCCCTTTATATTACTTGTCTTGAAGCCGAATGGCTCAAAAATCTATTATCATCTATTCCTCTTATTTCCACTTCTATTATAGCTATTTTTATTCGGTGTGATTCTCGAGCTGTTAATAATTTCTTTAAAAAATAAATTTATGAATTTCAAAGCTAATAGACATATTAAATTAAGACATAAGTCTGTTAGATGGCTAATTTTATGATGTTATTTCTTTGAAATTTATCATATCTGAGCAGAAAGTTGCAGATTTCTTGACGAAAGATTTGAGTAGGACTAACTAAGGTTTTGAAGTCATCGAAAGGGATGGGGCTATGCCCATAAACGACCTTCCTGCAGTGGGAACCCAACATTTGTGATAGAAGATTCATTGAAGAAGATTCAATGTGGTAAAAATAAGCTATCAGGTTGGCCAAAGAACACTTTCTGCAGTTTTATAGAGGAGTTTTATCTCGAATTCTATTCCTATAATGAGTAGTGCTTTGTGTAGTGGTTGAGATTGAGTTTATAACTCTTAATGAGATTCAAGGCGGTAATTTTTGCGAGATGTGACTCACATCCCCGAAGGAAATCACTTATATGAGAGTATCCGCATATGGTCGCGGCTATGAGATGTTGGGCTATCTATAGAAACTCTTTTGAAAAATCAAGATACTGTGCATGACCATTAATACACACACTCGCAACGAAAAATTATATACTGTGTGTGGTAGCTGAAGTTAGGATCAAAAGAACATAGTTCAAGAGATTCACTTCAATTTCTTTTGATGGAAGTTGCTTACACTAAATGGGGTTAAGTCTTTTAAAGACACCTTGTTTATTGTATAGTATAAACACCCAGCATTTTTTTTAATTTTAATTTTAATTTTGATGTTACTTTTTATTTTTTAAATTTTAAAATTTATAGAAAATTGTTAGAGTAAAATTCAAAATTTCTATTTATTATTATTTTATTATTTATTATTTATTCATTTATTCATTCATTATTATTTATTAATTGAAAATGAAAAAAAAATATAGGGTAATAACTTCAGTTTACCCCTCTCCATAATTGAGATACATTTTATTTACGAGCAATACTAAATGTACACCCTAAAAAAAATATACATTCTAAAAGGGGTGTGAAATGTACACCCGTTAGATTTTCTTTTATCTACAAAGCCATTGGAAGTGGTGAAGTGGTGGGCCTTAACAAAGTGCAATAGGGTGAAGATATAATAACATTATGGGCCGGGCTTAGTTGGCCGTTCCAAGACCCGACCCAAACCCGGCCCCGCATCAACATCCTGATGGACGGCCCAGATCGAAACCCTAATTGGCATTTCCACTTAATCTAGGCAGACTGTCCGATCTCTTGATGGACGGCCGAGATCGAAAACCTAAACCCGCAACCCTCCGAGCTCCCTCCCTCCCCCTCTCTCTCTCTCTATATATATATATATATATATACACTCCGCACCGCTCCCCTCCGTTTTTCTTCGCGCAGCAGCAAACAAAACCCTAGAGCTCTCGCGCTCGCTCTCTCTCCCTCTCCCCCTCCCCACTCTCCCCTTTCCTAACCCTAGCCCCTCCGATGGCCGCCGCTGCGCGTCCCCTCGTCTCCGTCCACGCGCTGGAGGGCGACATGGCCACGGACGGCGCCAGCACGCTGCCGCTCCCGGACGTGCTCCGCACCCCGATCCGCCCCGACGTGGTGCGCTTCGTCCACGACTCGCTGTCCCGGAACCGGCGCCAGCCCTACGCCGTGTCCCGGCGCGCCGGGCACCAGACATCGGCCGAGTCGTGGGGGACGGGGCGCGCCGTGTCCCGAATCCCGCGCGTCCCCGGCGGCGGCACCCACCGCGCCGGGCAGGGCGCCTTCGGCAACATGTGCCGCGGCGGGCGCATGTTCGCCCCGACGAAGATCTGGCGCCGCTGGCACCGCCGCGTCAACATCCACCTCCGCCGCGTCGCCGTGGCGTCCGCCCTCGCGGCCTCCGCCGTCCCCTCCCTCGTCCTCGCCCGCGGGCACCGCGTCGACTCGGTCCCCGAGCTCCCCCTCGTCGTCTCCGACTCCGCCGAGTCCATCGAGAAAACCTCCGCCGCCATCAAAGCCCTCTCCCAGATCGGCGCCCTCCCCGACGCCGACAAGGCCAAGGACTCCCTCTCCATCCGCCCCGGCAAGGGCAAGATGCGCAACCGCCGCTACATCTCCCGCAAGGGCCCCCTCATCGTCTACGGCACCGAGGGTTCCAAGATCGTCAAGGCCTTCCGCAACATCCCCGGCGTCGACATCGCCAACGTCGATCGCCTCAACCTCCTCAAGCTCGCCCCCGGCGGCCACCTCGGGCGCTTCATCATCTGGACCAAGTCCGCCTTCGAGAAGCTCGACTCCGTCTTCGGCACCTTCGACAAGCCCTCGGAGAAGAAGAAGGGCTTCGTCCTCCCCCGCCCCAAGATGGCCAACCCTGACCTCTCCAGGATCATCAACTCCGACGAGGTCCAATCCGTGGTCAGGCCCATCAACAGGGAGGTCAAGCGCAGGTCGCTCAAGAAGAACCCGCTCAAGAACATCAACACCCTGCTCAGGCTCAACCCCTACGCCAAGACCGCGCGGAGGATGGCCCTGCTCGCCGAGGCCCAGCGGGTCAAGGCCAAGAAGGAGAAACTCGACAAGAAGAGGACCCCGCTCAACAAGGTTTAATTTTTCCCTTTTTTATTTGATCTGATCTGATATAATCTAATCTAATCTAATCTGAGCATTATACTACTTTGCGCGACGTCTCTTGATTGATTATTCCAACCATATGATGATTATACTACAATTTGTTGACATGTTTGATTCGATCTAATTTGCTCGTGTAGTGATGTTTGTACCACATTTACCTTATTATGATGTGCTCATTGTTATTGGTAATGCATGATTCTGATGTCGTGCATTAAACCTTTTTTTTTTTTTTGTGTTTTTACATCTGTAATTCTATGCATCTCTCTGCTAAAATGAATGACTTTGGAAGTTTAGTATTATCTGCATGAGAAATTGTTTAATCTCTCAAAAATCTAGAAACTTGTTCCTGTCTTCTTTATTTGATGTGATTTGTTTGGTTGTTCTGCTAATTGGTGATGCTACTCGACCTGTTTATAATATATATTTTTAAAAATTTATAACCCTGGCTTGTTGATTTTGATCATTTCCTTTGTTTCTTTCAATCATGTTGTTTGACGCAGCGCAATTAGCACTTATATTTATCCAAATGATCATTTTTTTCCTGCCTTTTACTATTGCACTGTGATATAACACTTCTGGTGTCCATATCTCTGAAGGTGGATCATTTCTTTATTTTAATTTCTGGTGATTTCGGTAGTAGTTATCATGATCTGGTGAGAAATATCGCTCTCGGCTAACAGATGCATTAGATTGTGTATTTATTCTCTCTTCATAATGTGGTCAATGCTTTTGTTGAGTGTTTTTTTTTAATGTTAATCACTTTGACATTGTTTCTTCATACTGTTCACTCACTCAGCTACTCTCAATATGCTGAGCTTGGGACTTCAATAAATTCTTCAGGATCATAGCTTTTCTTGCCAATTCTTTAATACGCCTTCTCTGGCTTATTTGTACCGTCCCTCTCTAGCTCTTTGCTTGTACTTTTCGAACATAATCTGGAGAAACCTTTTTCGTCTTTCACTGTTTTATACCAGTGTAAGGTTTTATCTTTGAAACGATATGGTGAAGTGTTGTGTATTTGATGCTTCACTGCCTGGCTATATTAGTAGAAACGGAACACACCATAAGCTTCTCATGCTTCGGCGAATTAGTTGCACTTACTACTATTCTGTTTTGGGCATGGTACATGTATTGATTGGACTACTTACCATGTGTTATTATTAGATGAATTTAATGATCTTTTTGCAGGAGGAAGCTGCGAAAATCAAGGCCGCCGGGAAGGCATGGTACAAGACGATGATCTCCGACAGCGACTACACCGAATTTGAGAACTTCTCAAAGTGGTTGGGCGTCTCCCAGTAATCTACCAGCCTCTTTAGTTAGAAGTACCTCCTCCTTCCGAACCGAGTATTTTGCAGTAATTTTGATTTGTTTTCGCAATTTGTGTTTGAGAACCGCGTCTTATCTGGTGAGAACAACTCCAGGACTCTTGACTTTTGTTGTGGCGAGGTCCTGCGACCTCGACCTCGCTCTGTTCTTTTTTTTTTTCTTTTAATCTTTAGAGGTCTGAGAATTTATATGAATTTTACCTGGTCTTAATGGATTATTGGTTTGTTTTCTGCTTCAAATTTTGATATTGCTATTATTATTCGGTAACGGCCCATAAGTTTTATTTGTTGAAGTAACACTCCTCGGCGGTGAGGTGAGAATTTGGTATCAATTGCTAAGATTACCATGCTATGATCTTCAATTTATTTATTTGTTATTCATGAAAGTCTGTGTTATGTTCTAGCTCTCTGCGATCTTAACGTGTGGAAAAAACAATAACAATCATTCTGGATGAGATTGAATTGAAGGGAAAAATGAGGTTGCAGGTTGAATTTCATGTTTTTTTCCCCTCCTGCCTGCTAAGGGCATGTCATGCATGCTAACAGACATGAACAATCGCCCATGTTTCAAGGACTGCAATCTGCGCAATCTGAGCGGTAGCTGTTTAAAGTAAAAGGTTGCTTTCCTGAACTTCTCTTTTATTAATCAGTGTTTTTTTGCTCGTCAATGTCGCAAGTTGATCTCTCCTTGTACCTTCATTAGCAACTGCTAAGTTATTTACTTTACTGTTTAACTACCCATCATGGTTAATCACTGCTGTCATCTGTTACTGTCAGTTGGATAATAAGTATCTGTGGTTTGCTGCGGAAAAGCAAAAAATATGTAAAAGAAAATAAAATTAAAAGTAATTTGAGAAATTAAAAATTTAAAGATAGAATATAATAATATGTAATTGAACGTAGTTCATAGAAAAATATGAAGTGGGTAAACATATAATTCGAGATAGTTTTAGCAAGCGCACGAATTAATTTATACGAAAATATTCGAGATAGTTTCAGTAAACGAATGAATTAATTTACATAAAATTCAGACAAAGTAAATATAAAATAAAAAAATAATTCGAGATAGAAATTCACATAAAGTATATATGAAATATAAATAAAATATATAAAATAGTCCATAGTTCATACTTGCTGCACCAGCCCGCACCGCGCGATGCCAGGCCGCGCGCTCTGCCGCAGCTAGCGTCGCACGCCTGTTACCCGCGTCCTGCGCGCGTGCCGCCCGCCTGTTGCCGCGCGCGCCTCCTGCCAGCGCCCAGCCGCCGCTCACCCTGCGTGCTTGCGCGCTGTTGCTTGCGCGCTGTTGTTGCCAACGCAGGCGCGCGCTACCTGTGCGCAACCACACCGCCGCCCTCTGCCCCACTGCTGCGCACCGCTGGCGGGATCAGCGCCACCCGCATGCTTGTGCGCGCATGGGAGTCGTGCCCTGCCACACGCCTCACCCAGCCTGCATTCGCGTGCTGTTTGCACGAAGCCAACCACGGAACTCGTCGCCAAATGGGGCAAGGGAGAGTGAAAGAGAGATAGAGAAAGAGAGAGAGAGAGAGAGAGAGAGGGGGGGGATTTTATAGATGGGAGGGACCGGCTGGGTGAGGAGAACGGTGGGGGGGAGGGGGGGGAGATAGAGGTAGAGAGAGAGAGAGGGGGGGATTTTATAGATGGGCGGGACCGGCTGGGAGAGGAGAACGGGAGGAGATATTCTGTGCGGGGGTGGGGAGAGATATTTTTTGTTGTGGAAGGAGGGAGATATTTTGTGTGGAGGGAATTTTTTTTTTTTGTTGGGCGGGGCGGATAATTTTTTTTGTTGGGGAGGGGGGGGAGGGGGGAAGAGGGTTGAGGAGGGCACGACACGTCACCCTCAACTCTCAAATAATAAGTTTATAGATAAAATGAGTTTGAACTAAATTAGGGATGAAAAAAAATACTATTCTTTTTTTGTGCGGAGCCAATCACGGAACTCATCGCCAAATAGGGCAAGGGGGAGTGAAAGAGAGATAGAGAAAGAGAGATCGAGGTAGAGAGAGAGAGAGGGGGGGGGGGGAGATTTTATAGATGGGCGGGATCGGCTGGGTGAGGAGAACGCGGAGGGGGGGGAGATTGTTGGAAAAATAATTATCTTTTCAAATTAATTCATTTAAATAATTTAAATTTGATTTAAACTTGAAATACTATAAAGCAAAGTTTAGATGAAGCTTGTGAATGTCGAGGCGTGCGTAAGTACTGTCATAGAAGCGAGATTGCCCCTCACGTGCGAGGCTCCGGCAATCACCCCTAGCAATACAACGACCACTGTCCACCCCATCGGCAACGACTCCGGGATGGTGTGTAGCGAACCCAACGTCTTTCAGAGATTCAGCAAAATAGAAACTCAAAGAGGAAAACTGTAATGTAAATCTCAGTGTACTTCTCTGTAAATTGGAGTGGAGAAAATTGTAGCTTCTATTTAACCAAGCTCTCTTGCTCTCTATATAAAGAGTCCAAAGTGAGAGAGCACATTAAATTTAAATTTGATTTAAATTTGAAAAATAATTATCTTTTCAAATTAATTCATTTAAATAATTTAAATTTGATTTAAACTTGAAATACTATAAAGCAAAGTTTAGATGAAGCTTGTGAATGTCGAGGCGTGCGTAAGTACTGTCATAGAAGCGAGATTGCCCCTCACGTGCGAGGCTCCGGCAATCACCCCTAGCAATACAACGACCACTGTCCACCCCATCGGCAACGACTCCGGGATGGTGTGTAGCGAACCCAACGTCTTTCAGAGATTCAGCAAAATAGAAACTCAAAGAGGAAAACTGTAATGTAAATCTCAGTGTACTTCTCTGTAAATTGGAGTGGAGAAAATTGTAGCTTCTATTTAACCAAGCTCTCTTGCTCTCTATATAAAGAGTCCAAAGTGAGAGAGCACATTAACTTACCATGGGACAAAGTCTTTCTTTGGCAGCCCACAAGCTCCTTCCGAAGGAAGGCTCTTGGGTAGCCCAAGATGACACTTCCCAAAGTTGGCTAAAAATAAAACCAAAAGCCAAAACACAAGTTTAAAATCACCAAATCCAAATAAAACCCAACAATCCCCACATGATTTAAAACTTGTAAAAATGAAATACAAAATAAAATAAACGAAATACAAAAACTAAAACAGATGCTGGATCTCTTATACCAAGTATTCGACGAAGGTACCTTTCGAGTTTGAACCTTCACTTAGTACAGGTCTATGTACATCCGAGGGCACAATGGTGGACTTCGCCTTGAACCAAGGCCGATGAATTGGATTTCCACAAACAGTACACATGATACAGTCGTTTAGGTACTATGCGGGTTAGCGCTTTTATGGCTATGCGCTCATATCGATTCATGTGTGTTTTTAGGGAACCGCCCTCTTCCTACAGTCGCGGCCTCACGACTACACACATATAGTAGGTCCTGATAAGGGTGCCTGCAAGGTCACACCCTGCCTCAAGGGTCTCGGAACCATTCAGGGTAAAACCCTTACTATCCACTTGCATAAATGAGCACTGTCGCCATAGTGAGTATATAAAAGCAGTGCTCCGCACAACTACCAATTTGACTTGTTTCTACCCATTAAACCTCCAAGAGGTTGGGTTGCCATCGCCGGTAGTTTCTATTGTGGGCTAAGCTCCATCCCCCTCGACGATTCTAGGATCACTGTCCTAGACAAATCTTTAGTAAGCTAATCAGCTAAGTTCTTTGCAGATCTCACAAATTCCAATGCAATTACATTCTCCTTAATATTCTGCCGAATATATTTTTGTCTTACTTTCATAAATCTATTCATCTTTGTTTCCACATTTTCTTGAGCACACTTGTCAATAGCAGATCTGCAATCACAATGTATACATACTGGTGCCAAAGGTCGCTCCATCTGTGGCAAGTCATACAAAAATTCTCTAATCCACTTAGCCTCTGCTATAGTGGTATCTAAAGCTATCAGTTCATATTTCATTGTACTTCTAGTTATCAATGATTGTTTTGATGACTTCCAAGAAACAGCTGCTCCACCAAGGAGAAAAACAAATCCAGTAGTTGACTTCACATCAGCTGTATCACTTATCCAGTTAGCATCACTAAATCATTCTAATGTAGCAGGGAATCCACAAAAATGCAATCCATAAGATACAGTGCCTTTCAGATATCTCAAAACTCTTTCTAAAGCATTCCAATGTTCTCTATTTGGGTTATGGGTATATCTTCTTAATCTGTTCACAGCATATGCTAAATCAAGTCTAGTGTAATCTACAAGATAACCTAGAGATCCTATAATCTGAGCATACCTATTCTGTCATATAGGATCACCTTTATTCTTCTTTAGATGTACACTAGGATCATAAAGTGTAACAATAATCTTAGAATCAAAATATCCAAATTTCTTTAACATTTGTTCACTGTCGTGAGATTGGCTCATAATAATTTCATTTGATTTTCTTATGATCTTCATGTTCAGAATCACATCAGCTTGCCCAAGATCCTTCATATCAAAGTTATTATTAAGTAATTTTATAACATCCATTATCACATCTATATTTGTTCCAAAGATCAAAATATCATCAACATACAAACATAGGATTACTAACTGTCCATTTTATTCCTTAGAGTACATACATTTATCAGACATGTTCACATGAAAACCATCTTTCACTACCAAAGAGTTAAATTTCAAATGCCATTGCTTAGGAGCTTGTTTAAGTCCATACAAAGATTTTGTTAACTTGCAAACTTTGTTTTCATGTCCAGCAACAATAAATCTCTCAGGTTGCTTCATATAAATCTCTTCCTCTAAATCACCATTTAAAAAAGCAGTCTTAACATCCATCTGATAAATAATCAAATTATGGACAGAGCATAAAGCTAGCAGAATCCTAATAGAAGTAATCCTAGCTATAGGAGCATAAACATTAAAATAATCTACACCAGGCTTCTGGAAAAAATCCTGAGCTACAAGTCTAGCCTTATACTTATCTACAGACCCATCTGGTTTCAACTTTATCTTAAAGATCCATCTACATCCTACAGGTTTACAACCTACAGGTAAATCAGATAACTCCCAAGTATGATTCTGTAGAATAGATTGCATTTCCAACTTAACAGCTTCTTTCCAAAATGATGCATCTACAGAAGTCATAGCTTGGTCAAAGGTAGATGGTGTATCTTTTACAAGTAGGACACATAAATCATCACCAAAAGTCTTTTCAATCCTAGGACGCTTACTTTTCCTAGGTTCAGACTCTTCTATAGGGTCACTAGTGTTAGGTCTACTAGATCCACCTAGTCTCAACAGGAACAGGTCTATCTACTCTAGTTCTAAAAGGAAAGATATCCTCAAAGTATACTGCATCTCTAGCTTCAATAATTGTATTGTTAGAAATCTCATTAACCTCAGAATTTACCACCAAGAATCTATTCGCATTACTACCATCTGCATAGCCTAAGAAAACAGTATCCACAGTCTTAGGACCAATCATTCTCTTCTTATTTTCAGGAATCTTAACTTTAGCTAGGCACCCCCACACTTTAAAATAATTCAGATTATGTTTTCTTCCCTTTCAAATTTCATAAGGAGATACAGAAGAACTCTTGTAGGGAATCCTATTAAGAATTACACAAGCAATCATCAAAACTTCACCCCACAAGTTCTCGGGTGCATCAAAACTAATAATCATTGAATTCACCATATCCATCAAAGTTCTATTTTTTCTTTCAGCTACTCCATTAGATTGAGGTGTATAAGGTGCAGTTACTTGATGTACAATTCCAAATTCTTGACAGAAAACAGTCATCTCATTCGATGTATATTCACCTCCTCGATCAGATCTTAAAATCTTAATTTTCTTATCCAATTGATTTTCAACCTCAACTTTATAAATCTTAAATTTATTTAAAACATCATATTTATTCTTAATCAGATAAATATAACAATACTTCGAATGATCATCAATAAATATTAAAAAATATTTGCTTCCACCCCTACTGGGTCTACATCCATCACAAACATCACTATGTATTAATTCTAGTAGATCAGAATCTCCATCTACAGATTTAAAAGGTTTCCTAGGTTCCTTAGCTTGCACACATATTTCACATTTATGATCTTTAGAAATAGATTTAGGAATTAAATCAAAATTCATCAATCTCTTAATAGTATTAAAATTCACATGTCCCAATCTTCCATGCCAAACATCAGATGAAACAACATTCAAAATAATATTTTCATTAATAGTAGAAGTCATCACAGAAAGCTTAAATAATCCATCACTCAAAAATCCTTTCCCAATAAAATTTACACCTTTAGTAATTACTACTCTATTACATTCAAAAACAAACTTAAATCCTTGCTGAACTAAAAGAGAAGCACTAATCAAGTTCTTCCTAAGATCAGGAACATGAAGCATGCCGTGCAAGGAAAGAGTCTTCCCAGAGGTCAACTTCAGGTCCACTCGACCAGTCCCAAGCACGCGCGAAGATGCTGCATTTCCCATGTTCACCGATCCTCCACCTGAGTCCTGATAAGTGGAAAACCAAGAGCGGTCAGAGCAAGCATGTACATTTGCTCCAGTGCCAATCCACCAATCAGAAGAACTAAGAGCAAGGTTAACCTCGGGTAAGCTAGATCCTAACCTGATAGTGGAGTTAGAAGGATTGGGTACATCAGTCAATATGTTCAGCTGACGCTCAGGAGGAGCTCCCTTCTTCTTTGGTGCGGAAAGCCGAGTCTTGCGATAATAGCAGTCCTTCGGAAAGTGGTTCGTCTTCCCGCACACAAAGCATCCAGAATTCACTCCACTCCCCTTAGGTGCAGTCTTCTTAAAGTTTGGGTTGAACTTTCTATGTTGGAAAGGTTTCTTCTTAAAGTTCCTAAAGGGTTGAAAATTTCTACCCTTAGGTTTCGGGTTCTCTACTAATTTGGCTTGGGTAGAAGGCTTGCTAGGCTTCTTATCTCTAACTCGGTTGGTTTCTTCTATCCTAAGAGATCTTAGGACAAAATTTAGGGACAGTTCTCTTAGATTGTGGTTCAGATCATTGGCATGGTTAGAGCAGGAATGAGGCAACTTATCTATTAAAGTGGCAACTAGAAAACTCTCATATAGATCTATACCACTAGATCTAAGCTGCTCAATAATGTACTCAAAATTTTGAAGCTGGTCAGACATTGGTTTACTATCTACCAATTTAAACTTGAGCAAATCTGAAAATTGGTATCTCTTCTTAGTAGGATCAATCTGGCCATACTTCTGAATTTCCTAGCAGTTTAAATACTACAGTAAATATCATAAAACTTATCAGATAGGGTGCTAAGGATCCGGTTCAGACAATAATAATTAATCATAGTAGGATCAGTAGGAGGCACAAGTATAAGTGCAGGTGCAACAAAAAAAGAGAGAGAGAGTAGAGATACCCCAAAAATCCATTGAAAGCTTATGTTAGATTTTTCCCAACTATTTGAGTTTTTTCTCATCCATTTATATACACTCTTATTATTTATTGACAATAATACAGAGATTGGTAAGAAAAAGTGATAGTTTGGTGGTCTCTTTGAAGATAAATAAAAAAATCATAAAGGACACTAAAGTGTAATTAAGTTTAATTTTAATTTAAGTAACTAAATTAGTGAATGTTAATCAAATACACGGAAGGTGAATGACCATTTCGACAATAAACTATAGTGAGAGAGTCGTCTATACACTTTTACTGTTTCAAAAAAATAATGCTATAACACCTTTCAGAAGTAGTGTATCATATAGGCGAATATTTTTACTAATCACTTTACGTGACTAATAAAATTATCGTACTTATTAAATAAATAAAATATAAAATATATATTTTTTTAGAATTTACAAATAAGTAGCTTATTTTTTAAAAAAAAAACTAATACCACAGGACTTATAATTAACTTTCATGGGTCATCAGCATCATTAAATTTAATCTAGACTAATTTAATTTTTTAAAATTAAATGCTATAATTTTTTTGATATTGTTATCTAGTATTAATTTTAAAATTGATAACTTTTAATAACTAAAATAAAATAACTTTTAGATCACTTAATCATCACGTAAATAATATTATAAAATTATAAATTTTGATTCATTAGAAGTTTAAATAATATAGATTATATTTAATAGTGTTGATAATCTCTTTTTATATTTCACCGATAAAATAGCACAGAAAAAATAAATATTTGTGCTATTGTAAAGTCAACTAAAAAGATAGAAAAAAAAAATAAATAGTATAAATCTCAATATAAATTTAATAATAAAAAATTTACAAACATATTTAAGGTTGTGCGCAAAAAATTTAAATCCTAATATATATATATATATATATATATATATATATATATATATATATATATATATATATATATATATATATATATATATATATATATATATATATATATATATATATATATATAGAGAGAGAGAGAGAGAGAGAGAGGGGGCGGAAAGTAAATAAAAAGTATAGGCTAAATTACAGAAAACCCTTCTATAATATACCATCTTTTCACTCTACCCCACTGTCTTTAAAAAGCTTATATTTTGCCCCCATCATAATTACGTAATTATTTTTAGGGGACAACGGGAGCCTATATTTTGCCCCCATCATAATTACGTAATTATTTTTAGGGGACAACGGGGTTAACCGAATAGGTAAAATGATGATAATGCCCTTCTTATCCATGTGCTTTACAATGACGATAGAAAAGCAGCACCGCAGAGTCCTCGCGTTGCTCCCCTCCGACTCCACTGCCGCCGCCCCCGCCGCCGCCCCCGCCCCCGTCCCGGCGGAAAAGCTCTCCTCCTCCTCCTCCCCACCCTGTCGTCGTCGTTGCCGTCTCCCCCGCCGACGGAGAGGTCGGGGGTGCCCAGGGAGCCGCGTCCCTGCGCGGCGCGTGAAGCCTATGGGGGCCCGCCACGTGGCGGCCCCCCTCACCCCTAATTTTATAGTATGAAAAAAAAGAAAAGTATTTTAATTTTTTTTTTTGAATATCTTATAGTATAAAAATGGAAAAAAATATTTTAATAATAAAATGAGTAAACTAGTGAATGCCCCACGATACTACGAATATAAAATATTTTAATAATAAATTTTAATTACAAAATTTATATTATATTATTTTTTATTTATTAATTTAAAAAAATTAAAAATATTTTATGCCATATAAAGTATTTTATAAAGATATATGTAAACAAAAATTTATTAAAAAAATTTATATAAATTAAAAATATAGTTAATTTAATAGATATTTATTAACTATTAGTTAATAAAAATATCACATAAATGAAACCTATTTTTAGTAACAACACATACTAAATATAGAAATCGTAAATAAAGAAATTCATTAATTTTCATACACAGAAAAAAAAAAAAAAAAACTTCTATAAGATTCACTAGCATTCACCATTCAAACTAAAATATAATTTTAGAAATATACTCTATATCATATAACATAATATATGTAAAAAATATTTGATCGAATTTTGTATAAATTTTAATTAACTAAAATTAATCATAAAAAAGGTTAGAAATTATAAAAATCAGTTAAAAAAGTAAATTTGAGGTCTATTTTAAAGCGTCTTAATAGTGGAGAGGGTCTTCACACTTTGTTTTTTACCCATTTTTTTATAATAAAAATGTATAGAAACTTACTAAACTTTTAATTTTTTGACTAAAGTAATTTTATCAAATTTTTTATAAATTTTATTAAATTTATTAGTAATTTCACTAAATTTAAAAATTTTAATTATTTTTTGTTTTTAAATTTAAGTAAGTATATATATATTTTAAAAAAAAGAACTTAAGTGGATCTCAATTCAAAAGAATTATAGTTGAGAAATATCTACATATTTTTACCTACATTAAAGCAAATAATACTATTTGGTGAACCAGATATATAAGTAAATTTTTTATACTTTGCTTTGAAAAATCTGATATAAAAATTTAAAATCTTATAATTTTTTATATAGAGACTCTTTATATAGCCTTAATTATATTAATGAAATTATATTTAAATTTTATAATATTAATTATTAAAAAATGAGAGTTGGTGTATGTAATATTTATAGATCAGGTGTAGGGAAATTTTTTTTTTTATAGAGGAGTTTTTTTTTTTTTTTCTTTTTTTAGAGAGAAAAAAAATGTAAGATGCTATCCTTGTTTATTTCGAAATAAACTTAACTAGAAATATAAATTAACTAAGCTGGAAGACATTAATCATTAAATTTTTTGTCACTTACGGAACCATTGATTGCAAAAAAAATATTTTATACTATTTGTGGATAAATAGTGTTTTAAACACTGTATTAATAAAGGGAAACTCTACCTGTACACCCCCAATGGGGTGTACAGGCTACACCCCACCCCATCCTGGGGTGGGGGTGCACTTCACCCATCTGTTACTGTACTTTATTATATTTATGTACAAACACTTTTATTTAATATAATATAAATTATATTGCTAAATTATATTTTAATTTTAAATTAAGAAAATAGATATGCAAATTTTTTAGGAGGACACGTGTCCCCTTCAAACTTCTTGAGGTGACCGAACTCTTCTGTTTAATTATAAACCCGCGCTTTAAATCATAATTAATTTATAATAATATTTATATCAAAATAAAATTTAAAATATTTATATTTAAATAACATACGATATTAAAGTTAATAATTATAAGGGGCAATTTCCTACGTACCCCTAAAAATTTTCCTGTTTTCAGATTTACCCCTCTTAAAAGGCTAATATTAAAACTACCCTTCTTACGTTCCAACTTCTTTCCAAAATATCCCTGAAGTTAAACTCTGTTAGTGTACCGTTTGGAACTGCCGTTATCTGTGTGTAATTACTATTTTGCCCTTTCAAATATATCCTAAACCCCTAAACCCTAAAACCCTAAACCCTAAACCCTAAACCCTAAAACCCTAAACCCTAAACCCTAAAACCCTAAAAAACCCTAAACCCTAAACCCTAAACCCTAAAATCCTAAACCCTAAACCCTAGAACCCTAAAAAACCCTAAACCCTAAACCCTAAAACCCTAAACCCTAAATCCTAAAACCCTAAAAAATCCTAAACCCTAAACCCTAAACCCTAAACCCGGGCAAAATAGGTATATCTGATAGTTTTCAACTCCGATTATTATTTAACTCTAGTTTAACCCTAGTTAACTTAACAAAGGGAAACGGTAGGGGTATTTTTAATAACGGTGGAACGTATGAAGGGTATATTGGAAAGAAAAAAATAAGAGGGGTAAATCAGATATTTCTTCATATTTCAGGGGTACACAGGCAATTATCCCTAATTATAAATATAATGCAATAGTAATATCAAACTTAAGATATAAAATAATTTTTAATTTTTAATTATTCATAATTTTTTTTGAATAGATAAATAAACGATACTTATATAAGTTACGTTAAATTTTTAGTATAATTAATTTTGAATAATAAAAAATATAAAATATATATATATTTTTTAACTGCAAATATATAGATAATTTTATTAATAAAAATATTTTATAGATTATATTTTAAAAATATGCAAAGTAATCTATTTATTTTTTGTTTAATAAAAATATTTTATAGGGTACATTTTAAAGTATGCATAGTAATTATTATTATTTTTTTTTTTGTGCTATTTCTGGCTCGCGAAACAAGATGAAGAATGGAGTGTTATTTCTTGCTCGCGAAGCAAGAGGAAGATGGGGTGTTCTTTCTTGCTCAGGAAGCAAGAGGGAGATGGGGGTGATAAATGGTCTTGTCTTGGGCGGTGGCGGAGGTTTGAGGCGACGACGACTGCGACAGCTTGAGGCTTGGACGCCGGCTGCAACGCCTTTAGCGCGGCAGTGATCTGAGGTACAGGCGACGGCGTAAGCTTGAGGCTTGGGCGATGACGATGACGTCTTGAACGGCGATGGCGACGGTTGGTACACGACGGCGGCAGTTACGATGGCAACGACGAAAGGCACACGACCATTTTTCTTCTTCACTCTTTATTATTATTTTTTCTACTTTAATATTAAAAATTACTTAATTTATATATATAAAAAAATTATAAGGTCTCGAAGCTTTAAATTTGTTAGAAAAAAATTACAGCTAATAAAAATAAATGTCTAAAAAATTCAAAAAAAAAAGAGAAAAAAAAAGACAGATCACTTACCCTCCAACCTCTCCCTCCCTCCAAACCCTCGCTCCCAACCTCCTTCAAAACCTGCATCAAGATCACCTCCTTAGCCCACCTCTCCTCGTCCAAGCCTCCTCGCCGGAGCTCCGGCGCCACTACCGCTGCAGCCGCCTCCCTCCTCCGCGTGCCGTCGCAGCTCCTCCGCCGCCCTCCCGCTGATCCCCGCGACGGCGCCACCCGCATGCTTGCGCGCGCGGGAGCCTCTCCTCGTCCAAGCCTCCTCGCCGGAGCTCCGGCGCCACTACCGCTGCAGCCACCTCCCTCCTCCGCGTGCCGTCGCAGCTCCTCCGCCGCCCTCCCGCTGATCCCCGCGACGGCTCCACCCGCATGCTTGCGCGCACGGGAGTCGTGCCTTGCCACGAAAGAGAGATCGAAATAGAGAGAGAGAGAGGGGGGATTTTATAAATATTTTGTTTGGAGTGGAAAGGAGATATTTTATGTTTTTTGGAAGGATATTTTGTATTGGGAGAGGGATGGAGGAGATATTTTTTTTTGAAGGGGGAGGGGAGGAGGGGGTCAGGTGAGAGAGAGGGATGAGATATTTTTTTAAGGGGGAGGGGCGCGAGAACGAAGCGAAGGAGGGCCCTCTCTCTCTCCTCACATTCACGAAGGACACGCCACTTGGCAACGAAGTACTCTCAATTAATAAGTTTAGATATATATATATACATATATATATATATATATATATATATATATATATATATATATATATATATATATATATATATATATATATATATATATTGATTTTAAATTATAAAAATAAATTTGGTGCATATTATATATAATTGTAGACAAGGTGCATGCAATTTTTTTTACAGTAAATCTACTTTTATGAGAAAAAAAAATAGATCTTACATAATTCTAGAAATTTAATTTTTTTTTTTTTCATTTTTATCATAAAAAAAAAGTTGATAACACAATTAAATACATTATAATTTTTGAGAGATCAGGATGTAAATTTTACGCTTATATTCGAGATGTACAAATAGCTTTCTAATTATACATATAGATATTTTAAATTTTTATTTATAAGTACTTTCGCCTAATTTATATATTTTTTATATTTAATTTTTTTAAAAAATGTATAATATTAAATATTAAAAATAAATCTAGAAAGCGATGATTTATTTGCAGTATAAATCTGATTTTATCAATAAAATTTTAAAATAATTATTTTTATAATTATAATATTTTTAAACTTATTAATAAAAATAATATCATATTTAAGTCTTCAGTCTCCACCTTAGCAAACCAGGCAGAATATAGTCAACCACAATGTAATTAAGCAACTATGCTATCGATAGTTTTAAGTATTTAGTGCTACCAAGTTTTTTACTTTTGATTATTTTCATCAGTTAGATTTTACTATTTTTCTAACTATTCATTAAACCCAAGGAGCCCACTATCATCTCAACCACACATCTTTTAATTTAATGATTAAAAACTTAATAACACTAATGATTTGATGCTATTAATAGCATTCCAGTATATATATATATATATATATATATATATATATATATATATATATATATATATATATATATATATATATATATATATATAAAGCTTATATACTTTCAAAAGCACAAGTCCACTTATGCTTATGAATTTTTTATTATTACATTTGATTTGAAATTTGTACTATTGTAAAGTCAACTAAAGAGAGAGAGAGAGAAAAAAAATATAATAACACAAATCTTAATAGAAATTCAATGATAAAAAATTTACATGTATAGTTGGACTTGTGTTTTTGAAAATATATAAGTTCCACTCTCTCTCTCTCTCTCTCTCTCTCTCTCTCTCTATATATATATATATATATATATATATATATATATATAGGTGGCAATTTCGTTCGCTATTTGCGAGCTAGCTCGTGTTCGACTCGAAATGAGCTCGAGATCGAATCGCTCGTTTAGTAAACGAGTCGAACACGAGCCGAATTTTTCAGCTCGTTTAATAAACGAGCCGAACACGAGCTGCAGCCCAGCTCGTGTTCGGCTCGATAACGGCTCGAATATATATATATATTACTATTTAGATTTTAGACTATTAATTTTTTATGAATTTTAATTATTAGATTAAAATTTTAATTTTTAAATTTTTTTTTCAACTTTACACCTAATAGTAGGAATGAAAATCAAACTTGTTGTTTGCGAGTCAGCTCGTGTTCGGTTCGTTTAATAAACGAGCCGAACACGATACGAGCCTTATGTTCAGCTCGTTTATTAAACGAGCCGAACACGAGCCGACCCCAACTGGCTCGTGTTCGGCTCGTTGACACCCATATATATATATATATATATATATCGACAGCACTAAGTCATTGGTGTCACTAATTTTTTAGACCTTAGATTAAAAAATGTGCAGTTAGGATGATAGTGATCCCCTAAGGTTTATTGGGTGGTTGGTTGAATAGTAAAAATCTTAGTGAACCACTATAATCCCAACCGTGCATCCTTTCATCCAAGGGTTGGAAACTTGGTAGCACCAATTGTTTAATGCTATCGATAGTATTCCAGCCGGACTCTCTCTCTCTCTCTCTCTCTCTCTCTCTCTCTCTCTCTATATATATATATATATATATATATATATATATATATATATATATATATATATATATATATATAACTTAGGGGTACTATACTCTTATGAGTATAAACCCCTTTGTACTCATAACTTTTTCGCCCTTTGATGAAGGGATATGCGGTTAGGATGATAGTGGTCTCCTTAGGATTTAGTTGGTTGTTGGTGAAATAGTATAAATCCTAGGGACTACTATAATGCTAACCGCACATTCCTTCATCCAATGGCCAAAAACTTATGAGGACGAAAGGGTTTTACTCATAAGAGTATAGTAGTCGGACTATATATATATATATATATATATATATATATATATATATATATATATATATATATATATATATATATATATATATATATATATATATATATATATATATATATATATATATAAAGAGAGAGATAAGCCGAAAAATTATCGATATCAAACATGTTTCGTTGTCACCCATTTATTTTCGATGATAGAACTTCTAAAATGATAATCAACACCGTTAAATATGATTTAGATCATTTAAATTATCTGAAAATTTAATTTTATACTTTTTTTTTTATTATTTTTTTGTTCATCCAGTGGATACAAAAATAAACGGCTGAAAATTAATATTCTTTAAAAAGTAATGATAAAAGTCTTGTAATCAAGATAAAAATATATATCTTATCTTAAATAGTATTTTTTTTAAATTAATCAAAATTTAATTAATTAAAAATTATTTACATCACTAGCAAACTCCTTATATCTACTATTAAAATTATAAATTTTATAATAATATCGAAAAAATTTAAAATTTAATTTCAAAATATTTTTAGTGGTCTATATCATATTCAACGATATCGATTGTTGATTTAGAAGCTTCATCATCGAAAGCAAATGAGTGACAATAGAGTCGTTTACTACTTATAGCATTCCAGCTCATTTCTCTCCCATACACACTCTCTCTGTATTTCTCTCTCTCTATATATTAGAGAGAGAGAGAGAGAGCTTCATCATCGAAAGCAAATGAGTGACAATAGAGTCGTTTACTACTTATAGCATTCCAGCTCATTTCTCTCCCATACACACTCTCTCTGTATTTCTCTCTCTCTATATATTAGAGAGAGAGAGAGAGCATTAGGCTCTTATGCTTTCAAAACTACGGGGCTTTCATACTTGTAAGTTGTTTTCGACGATGGGATATTCGATTCGATAATCGACTCCGTTAGACATGATCTAAATTGTTGGAACTATCTAGAAATCCAAATATATATATATATTTTTATTTTATTTGCGTAATGAACGAATATTCTCAAAATAAAAGGTTGAAAATAAAAATCTCATAAAAAATAATGATAAAATACTCAAATTTCAAATTGCAAGTATTGATCTTACTTTTGATATTACGTAGAATTTTTTATTAAAATTTCACCTAGTTTGGATTATTTTATACCGTTGAACTTACATACGTACCATATTGGCTATTAAAATGGTCATTTTTTAAACTCTTTGATCGCTTGGTAAATAATACCAAAAAATTATAAAATTTAATTTCTAAATAGTTCTAATAGCGTAGATCATGTCTAACGAAGCCGATCATCGAATCGAATGTCTCATCATCGAAAATAACTTATAAGTATGAAGGTTTTCATACTTTCGAAAGCATAGGAGATTTACTCTCTCTCTCTCTCTCGCTCTATAGGAGAGCTTATATATTTTCAAAAGTATATGTTCATCCATGCTTATAAATTTTTTATTATTAAATTTTTATTGAGATTTATACTAATGTAAAGTCAACTAAAAAAAAAAGAAAAAAGAGTATAATAGCATGAATAGATAAAAAATTCACTAACATAATTATTTGCTTTTTCAAAAATATATAAATTCTACTCTCTCTTTCTATATATATATATATATATATATATATATATATATATATATATATATATATATATATATATATATATATTATCATAAAATTTGTATTTTTATAAACTCAATTAAAAATAAAAAAAAAAATAAAGTAAAAAGAACAAATCTAAATACAAATTTAATAATAAAAAATTTATTTTTATAAAAGGATATAAGCTCATCTCCCCCCTCTCTCTCTCTCTCTCTCTCTCTCTCTCTCATCCCTTCGTTTCCCTTCTCCTCGCCTGAACCCTAGTGAGTCATTGTTGTAGAAAGAGAGTTACAAAAAAGAAAAAAGAAAAAAGAAAAAAGAGAAGCGGCGAGAGAGACGAAACCATGGCGCCCAAGAAGAGGGTTGTGAGAACCGTTCGCAAAACCCCCGCCTCCAAATCCAAACCCCAACCCCAACCCCAACCCCAATCTCCTCCCCCCGCCCCCGCCGCAGCCGCCGCCGTTGAAAGCCCCATCTCCGCCGCCGCAGCAGAACCACCCCCGGCGCCGGAGCCGTCGGAGCCCGAAGCCCCCGAGAACGCCGCCGAAGAAGCTGCCTCTGCCGACGCCACGGAAGCTCCGCCGGCGGTGGCGGCGGAGGAAGCCCCGAATGCAGCGGCAGTGAAGAGCGCCGCGAAGAGGGTCGTCCGGAAGGTCATCAAGAAGAAGATCATCAAGAAGCTCGTCCCGAAGGGCTCGCTCGCCGCTAAGGGTGCGGCGGAAGCCGCAAAACCGGCGGATTTGCCGGCGCCGGTTCCGCTGCCGGCGCCGGTGCCGGAGCCCGAGGCCGCAGACGAAGCCCTGGCTGAGAAGCCGGAGCCTGAAAACCCTAATCCTGATGCCGCCCCTCAGCAATCTGAGGACGAGGAGGAGATTCCAGAAGCTCAGAGCAAGGAGGAGATGGAGGAGGCTCAGGACAATGATGCGGAGGAGGCGGCAGAAGGAGCTGGAGATGAGGAGGCCGGGTTAACTGAGCGGCAAAAGCGGAGGAAGACGGAGATATTTATAGGGGGATTGGATCGGGATGCGAAGGAGGAGGATGTTAGGAAAGTGTTCGGCAAGGCAGGGGAAATCATGGAGGTGCGAATGATGATGGATGCGAAGACGGGGAAGAACAAGGGGTTTTGTTTCTTGAGGTACAAGGAGCCTGTTCAGGCTAAGAAGGCCGTCTCCGAGTTATCTAAAGTGGAGGTAACTTTTTCTCTTCTATGCAATTACTTATCTATTACCTGTTTCAGCAGAGCTATTTAGATGTGGAAACAAGAATTATAATGCGGGATACGGAATCTGACGAGGAATAATCCTAATTTTTTCCTCTATCATGCATACCTCATGTGCAATAACATTATTTTTCTGGGACTTAGCATCTGAATCAGGTACTAGTTACTTTAGAGAGATGCAGAACAATTCTTCTTTCCGTTTTAGTTTTCATTATGAGGCTAATGAACCATTCCCCCTATATAGTGGACACAAGAAGGAAAGGAAAAAGGAAAAACATAAAGGAAATAGAGATTAAGATTTCTTTTAGTTAACATTTACGTAAACGTTCTTTCTGTTTTAAGTTTGAAGTGCCGCCAAGTATTATAACAGTCGAAACGATTGCTGTAACTTCTTCAGAAAGCTTAGGAGGGCCTTTTTCTAGAATTCATTTCTTATATTATGCATTTCATCATCGTTTGTTTAGCAGTCTTGCAACAAAATAATGGCTTTATTTAATTTGTTTCTTCAGAACTTTTGCTAATATCTGGGGTTGTTCGCGGTTCTGTTTGAACTAAGCATGATTTTCAGTTTATGGAAACATCTTCATCAAAAGCCAAGTGAAAAAAGATGAAATATAAAGCCAAAACTATGGAAATTTAGGTTTGTTTTAGTTCTTTTATGTTGGTTTGCATCTTCTTTTTGTTTAGAAATTGAACATGAAACAAACATTTGTAACTAGCAAGCTCTGGCAGTAGAGCGTGTCTGCATTTTGTGACATTTTTTGTGTCAAAATAGGTCTATCTTTTATCCAGAAAAAATATTAGAAAGAATAAAATGTTTATACATAACTTTTCAAAAATCATTGAAATCCGCTAGATTCTGTTTGAAACTGCTTTTTCTAATTGGAAAATGAAACTTAACCGAGACAAATTGTCTTTTCCTGTTGTAAACTAACCTGACTGTTTGGTTTGATTTCTTATTTCACTGACATATGTGCACATCCCTATTACCAATGATGTGCCAAGTAAGTACATTGTCGCAGCTGGGGTGCTTTTTAAGCACATAGACTCTAGATATGCCCTCAAGTTATGTGCATCGGGATACCTGCCAATCTGCAATGTATGTGTATCTTAAAGCCTACTTAACACCCTGTAAAGGTGGAAGCACCTGTCAGATGGTTTTTGGGGGAGCAATCTTGGGCTCCCTCATGTTACTTATTTTTAAATTTCTTAACTTCCAAGGATGATCAAGATCTTATATATATATATATATATATATATATATATATATATATATATATATATATATATATATATATATATATTTTAATAACATTTGTCTGAGAATTGACTGTGATTTAGTTGCCATGATCCTAGTTTTGATCCGTGATTGTTTGCACGTTGTCCTTTCATTTGTTAGTATGATGACAATGGCTAAACTATAGCTGTATGCAATTTGGATCATGAACAGGTTTGGGTTTATTTGGACTGGCAGTAATTTTCTGGATCCCTGTAATGCTGGGCAGATTTTTGAGTTAATAGATTATGTTGCATGACCACCTCGACACCTTTATTTTAAAAATGGTTTACCCCTTTGACTTTTTGTATGCCATCATCTGCTCAAGTAGCCATACATTATGAATTCTCTAGTTGGAGTGCTAATCATTTTTAATGAAGTAATCTGCTAGTCAATCTCTTTTTTCTGAGGCACCAATCGTTCATAACATGTTTGCTATTGGCAGGACTGCTATCTTAAAGTTTTTAGCCTTAATTCATTTAATAACCTCTACATTTTTCCATGCTGTAAGATTAAGTCTTAACTTACTCTCTTGTTCTTTATGTGTAAAATGAAGATTTGTGGAAAACTTTGTGGAGCTGCAACTCTTGAGGAAAATGATACGATTTTTCTTGGAAATATTGACAAGAAATGGAAGAAAGAAGATGTAAGTTACTCTTTCATAGACATTTATCTTTTTTGTACTTTAATATCAATAAAGATAAATTGGATTTAGTTTTGTCAATCGCAATGTTATCGATAATGCATTAGCTTTCATTTTCTTTTTGCTTTGTTGTGCAGGTCCTAAAGCTGCTGCAGGAAATAGGCATTGAAAAGATTGACTCAGTCACAGTTATGGCCGATCCTAATAATCCAGAGTTAAATCGTGGTTTTGCATTTCTTGAACTTGAAACAAATAGAGATGCACAACTTGCTTTCAAGAAGCTTCAAAAGAAAGATGTTTTTGGTAAGGGACGAAATATCAAAGTTGCCTGGACGGAACCATTGAATGATCCGGATGAAGAGGTGATGCAGAAGGTTGTTACCTTTCTGTCTTTTGTCTCCCTCTTTCCCCTTTTTTTTGTCTCTCTCGCGGTGGCTTTAACAATCAAAGGAATTTCTTATCACTTTCAAGGCATGCACACAGGAAAGATTAACAATATAAAGTTATATACTTTCAAACTTAATCCAAAAAAACTAGGATTTTTTTTGGTTTTGTTTGAGGTGCTAATATAAATTAAGGATTTAAGTATCCATTGGCACGGGTCGTATCCACCGGGCCGTATCGTTCCAACAAGATACCGGCACGATACAGCCTTCGTGCCGATGGCACAGCTCAATACCCTTCTTTTTTTTTTTTTAAATTACTAAGTAATTTTCTCAATAAAGTTCAAAATATTTGATAAAAATACATAATAAGCAATTAGAAAATTTTGTTGCTAAAGAAAATAAATATTTCATGCCATTATGTATCGGCACACATGTATTTTTCGTGACCGGAACTCATATGCACGGCCCGGCACGCACCGTGCCGGCAAGTTTTCGGCACGATCCTGTGCCACGACACTTAAATCCTTAATATAAATGCATAAGGTTTTTGTGAATTCTTATGTGGTTTGGAAACCATACTATCTAAAACATCCTCTAGGTTTGTGGCATCATGGTGGTAGATCTTATAACATTATTAATGCCTATAAGAAATGAAACATGGATTTTGAAGTGGGATTACAAAAAACATGTGTGTTCACCCAGAGGAAGCTGAATTAAGTTGATTCACCTTGTTTTCGCTGTCAACTACATTTGTTGTGGTGCTTTGAGCTTCAAGTTGTTCATGTTTGTGTGAATGCCAAACAGCGGCAACTAGCAGTCAGTCTACACATACAAGTTATGTTTGCCTCTCGCATTCCCGAAGTTGTAGAAGTGACAAATGGTTTTGGTATTCAAACCTGACTGAAGAGTAGGCAAACTCAATATTTATGCCAAGATAACTTCCAAGTGTTCATTGATGAGAAATATTTGCTTTGTTGAAATTCTACTTAGAAGCTGCAACTTCCTTCAACTTGAAAATCTCCACACTTACACTGTCGTCCTATTCCTAATCAGTTTACTTAAAGACGAATTAATTATTTTCATAAACAGAAATGTGATTTTGTTTTGAGTAATTTTGGTGCACATCTTTATCTTCTAGTTAAGCTGATATTTTTCACCTCAATATAGGTGAAATCTGTCTATGTTGAAGGGATACCATCTCTTTGGGATCAAGCTAAGCTGCGAGAATTGTTTAACAAGTTTGGGGAGATTGAGAGAGTTGTTCTTTCCCGTGATATGCATTCAGCTAAGAGGAAGGATTTTGCATTTGTTAACTACGCCACTCGAGAGGCTGCTCTTTCATGCATCGATTCATTTGAGAAGGAAGAACTGACCGACAATGGATCAAAGGTTGTTTTTAAATGTATATAGGAGGATGAGGAGAGGAAAATATTTCAGCTGGCAAAATCGGTCATTCTTTTAAATTTATGTGTTCAGGTCAATATCAAAGTATCGCTTGCTAAGCCCGTGCGGAAGGAGAAGCAGAACAAAGGATGGCCAAAGTCTGGCATTAATGACAGAGAGAAATCCAAAACATTTCAACGTGAGTATTGAACTCTTAATAGAAAATTCTTTTGACCTATGTATTTTAGAGTAAGGTCCCGCTTGGATGCGTAGTAAAATAATTTCATGGAGTTTAAATACTGTGGCTTTACTCTAGATGAAATTCGGTATTCTGTAACTCTAAAATAATTCCACAGATTCATTTTAAAGGCTGATTGGATACATATTATATAATTCCACAAATTTTTTATAGTTTATAAAAAATTAGCTATTAGGGTGTTCAAATTAAAAAAATGAGCTATTTAATGGCTTTACATTTAAGAAGTAAAATATTAAAAATATCCCAAATATAAATAGTAATTTCTAATTCAAAAAAAAAAATATATATATATATATAAAGAGAGAGAGAGAGAGAGAGAGAGAGAGAGAGAGAGAGAGAGAGAGAGAGAGAGAGAGAGAGAGAGAGAGAGAGAGAGTAGGGCTACTATACTCTTATGAGTATAGACCCCTTCGTACTCATAAGTTGTTTTTGATGATGGAGCTTGCAAATCGACGATCCATACCGTTAAATGTGATCTAGAGCACTTTAAACTTTTAGAAAATAAATTTTGTAATTTTTTGAAATTATAATAAAGTCCATCAAGGAAGCATAAAATGAACGGTCAAAATTGAACGACCTTCTAAAAATAGAGGATCGGATTCTTCAATTTAAGATCGGAGTTATAAATCTCTATCTAAATAGTGAATAGAATTTTCTATCAAAATTTCAACCTATTCTGATTCTTTTACATCGTTAAACTAGCAAACATTCTATACCGAAAGAAATTTGCTAGCGCTTGTCCTTTTACAGCTTTTCCGTTTATTTTATTGTTGGAAGTTGAGATTCTAGGGTTTATGGTTGTGGAGATGCTAGGTGGAAAAGTTAAAAATTTTCAATTTTGAGATCTTTTGATCATAGGGTAAATGGTATCAAAAAATTATAAAATTTAGTTTTTAGAAGTTTCAAATACTCTAAATCATGTTTAATGGTATGAATCGTCGATTTGGAAACTCTATTATCAAAAATAACTTATGAGTACGAAGTTGATCGTACTCATAAGAGTTTAGTAGCCGAACTCATATATATATATATATATATATATATATATATATATATATATATATATATATATATATATATATATATATAAACTATTTAAATCTATATGATCTAAATTATTTAATTTCATACATTTTTGATATTCTTTTCTTGTCCATCAAGTGGACACAAAAATGAACGGTTAAAAATGAATATCCTTAAAAAAAAATGATCATTAGGTCAAATATGTTGTGGTCTAGATCATGTTCAATAGCTACATATATATCTACACATATATATATATATATATATATATATATATATATATATCCGGTTATGGTGTTTGTAAAAGCACCAATCACTTGGTGCTTGTAAGTTTTTCACCGTTAGATCATACTATTCCACCAACCACCGACTAAACCCTAGGGGCCCGCTATTATCCTAACTGCCCATCCGTTCATCCACTAAACCCTAGGGGCCCGCTAGCATCCAAACAGACCCTAAGTTGAAGCTTACTTCGGGAGCTTCTATTCTTCTATCTTAAGGTAATATGATATTGTTTTCTTTTTGGCGTATGTCATTTTCTTTCTTTCATAGTTAGATTTCTGTCCTGAGTTGATTTTTAGGGGCTATTAGAGTCGGGAATCATGAATTATATTATTTTTCTGATTTTTCAGATGACCCGAAACCCAATGTATCTTCGAGCAAAGGGATGTCTTCCAAGGGGGATCAGCGTTTTAGTGGTAGGAAATCATCACCTACCCATGAACTACTACATGGTTTGAGGGAACAGGCTGCTTGGAAACCGGCTCAAGTAGGTTATGGTGGAGGTGAGTTTTGTGCTTAGTCAGTTTTATTCATTTTTGGTGGACATTTGGTTTAAATCCGGTAAATGTTTGCCTACTTTTAATTGCTGTAGCTTTTTGGTTCCCTTGGTACATTGTTAACTAGTTGCATTGTAGACGCTTTCTGTTTCTTCTGGCCACTTTTAGACTGTTAGTACTAAGCAGTAGTTTCATGCTTTTTCATTTTACTTCATTTAGCTTATTAGTGCTATGTGTTATTATTATGTTGGGATAATATCTAATATAGCTTTCAAAACTTCAAAAATGTCTAATATATTCCTGGTGAACCAAAATGTCCTTGTTGATTTGCAAAATTTCCTTCAAATGTAACCCCTAACCCTAGGTTTACTAATGGGATTTGGGGTTTAGAAGGGTATTTTGGGAATAGAGGGGTAAATTTGAAAATTTTTAATAGTAGTGAGGGGTATATAAGCAAAAGCCCCTATGTTGTTTCTGTAACAGTAATTTTAACTCACTGTTAATGATTGATGGCCTAGGAACTTTGCATTGTCTTGCATTGATCTTTAACTTGCTAGTATAAGCTGGCATATATTTGGTTTGGCTGCACCCATATCTTCTACCGAGTGTGACCCAAAGGCTAGCCATATTGGAAGATGGAAGATTCTGCTTAATGGTGCAATGTTGTTGTTAATGTTCTCGAATTTGATATTTGATTTTTACTGCTTGCAAAAGCTGAACATCACCCTGCACTAATACTACCACGAAACCTAACTAGTAGTTTTTTGACTGTGAAGAGAGAACAATGCACATTGAATTTGGCCCCCACCAAAGAAAAGCTCTATTTTCAGGAAAAGCTAGGGCAAGTAATAGTACAAGCATTGGAATGATAATACCATGGGTATTATCATTGCTTCAAAACAGGGGGAAGATTATGCCAATTAGGTATTACGTGGTTCAGTCAACTCCTGTGTATTTCATCGTGTTGTTTCTTCCATTCTCTGTTATGTGTGTTTGGCCTGAAGCAGGTTGAAAGGACAATAGAAGATCTATGATGATGTGTTGCAAAATAGATGAATGATGAAAAATGCTCTTGAAAATTGTGTGAAACATTTACACGAATTACAACGAAATGCTTAGAAATGGAATTTCTAACAAGTTTAAAATGCTTGATTTGCAAGTATTTACCATGAAGGACAAGATGGTGCTGTTGGATGATTCTTTCATAAGATTTTAGATTCATAGTTTCCTCTGCTACAAAATGATCTTGACTTTATTTCCTTTTAATTAACTCTACTGACTCCAAGATTCTTCTGAAGCTGATATATTTGTTCCCTTTTGTGCTTTTGATGCTAGACCCTGCCATTCAAGATTATGGGCACACCTTACCAGGAGGAAAGCGTCCCTTCTCCACATTGGTAATGCCAAGAATGCATTACCATCTAACTCTCTTCTTCATTTCATCTAGTGTTCACTTGATTGTATCTTTTGCTGATTCAGGGTGATGATTCATTCTATCCCGATATGAGGGGTTACTCTCGTCCTCGTTTCGAGAGTAGTTATCCAGTTGCGAACTCGAGGTTCTCATTTCTTGCTTTCTGCAACATATTCTTTCTGAAGATCTACTAACAATTTAGTTATTTCTTTTTGTCCTTGTTTAACCAATTTATGTAACTTTATTGCTTTTTTCTCTATAGCTATGGTACAACGTCCCACAGCGTTGGAGGATCCTCCCACCCATATTATCAAAGTCAAGGTGGATACGGGCTTGGTATGTTTTGTATTCCGGCGATGTGAGTTTTATCAAAATGGGCATGCTAATCATACTGAGCTGTGTTATCAGGTGCCTATTACGGAGCATCAGAACGCCCGAGCAACTATCAGGTAGATACCGTGGGTCTAAATTGTCGGATTGTTGGCGCTAATCATTAATCCCAAAAGCTCGAGCTTTTAGAAATACGTAATCAATTCACTTAAAGCGTACAAACACAGCGCTTACGGATTTCGACCGGACTCAAACAATCTGGACGTTAGGTCTATTGTTGGGTCTCTTACCGTTAGGTCTATTGTAGACCGCAACCCCACTTAACTCAACTTATTAGTTTTCTGAATCTATTGTCACGGGACAAGAAGTTGGATCTATTTTTAACCGATAAATAAATAACCAACATAAATAAGCTTTTAGTTTTCTGATCCTTCTCTTCTATGAAAAAAGTGTGAATACATTCTTCATCCCCAAATATATATACGTCTTTTGACTTCTTGATGCTTGTTACGTAACAGCATATGACTGATTCCGTGTCGCAGTTTTTAATTTGATTTCAGATTTGTGTGTGACATTTATTTTTCCTTTTTTTTTTTTTTTTCCTTTTAGATGAGGCAAGGGCCGCCGCCTCCTCCATTCGGAACCAGGCCATACCCCAGATGTGAGGCTTATTTCCACTCTGTGATTTAAACTTAACCTAAAGCTCCATTGTTTTGTTCATAATAATTTGCTCGCACCTTGTGTGGATCTGTGAAACTCTACTATTTTTTTGCGCAGATTAATTAAACTTTTGGATCAATTGTCACCCTGGTCTCCACTACAGGATCTGCTGGCTATTCTGGTGAGCCACCTCGTTAGTACGAATTTTTTCGCGCAAATCTTCTTCCGCATTTCCTTTAATCCTCTTACCACGATCTTTTAAGACTACACTTCCGCTATGGTAGTATTTTCATGATACGGTTTTATCGACGGTCTCTCTTTGTTCACAGTGAGGATTCGAACTCGAAGGACGATGAGGACAAAGCGGTTTGATCTCGAAGAAATTCCTGTAAGTTACCTATGCCTTCCATACTAAGCACTAGGGGTGTGTTGGGGGGGGCGGAAATCGCGGCTTAAAACAAACAAATCAGTAGGCTACAATTAAATTTGCCTAGGTTAAAAAGCACTCAGGTGAATGTAATTCCGAAATGATCTAATTTTAAATGAAGAAGCCCTATTTGTTTTTGAAGGATAGAATCATGGCAATTGAAAAAAGAGCTTATGATATTCCCGTGGAGTTTTATGGGCTTTTCGAGATATCCATTTGTTAACTTTTAACCCTTTTTTTTTTTTTTTTTTGTTATATTATGTCATGTTGATTTTGTAATATATGCCATGTTGTTTTAACTTAATTTCTTTTTCACTTTAGTGTGCATTTGGCCTTGTTACATTTTCCCTTATCTTTATTTTTATTTTTATTTTTATTTTTATTTTTTTTTTCCTTGGAGGCATATCTGTTAGGTTTGACCTAATTTTCACCTAAAAAATTATTTGAAAATAAATTTTTTTTTAATATTTTATGTAGAATCAAGAACAAAAAAAAAGGGAGGGGGGGTTAATTGCATATGTATTTCTACAAAGTAGTAAAATTATATATTTATTAATACAAGGTTTTAGTCATTAAATATATTCTTTTAAAGTGGCATATTTTAAGATAAATTTTTTTTGAATAATATATTTAACATCATTTATAAAAAAACATTTACAAAAGTTTTTTTTTTTTTAATAAGAAAATAACAGGATAAACAGGGAAACTTTATAATAGTCAATTAATAATAATCAATCTGTAGGAATAAGTGGTAATTTCAAACTTTAGAAGATACAATTATCGAGATTTTTTTTTTTAATTATTTTAACCCTTTAAAATTTTGTAATTAGTTAAATAATTTTATAAAAAATATATTTTGTAAAATAATTTTATTTTGTCCGACTTATCGTGGGGTGCAAAAAAAGTTTTAAAACGGTGAATAATTTTAACACAATCGTATAAAAATAATTTATCATTTCATTCTAATTCTTATTTTAAATTTTAGCAATTATATAAATTTTTTAATAAATTATATATAATTTTAACAATTTAAATATTTTATCAACCTATTTATATAATTTTAACCATCAAATAAAAATTTTAGTAATCTCCAAACAATCTTAACCATCTCAAAAAAAATTTAAAATTTTAGAAAGATTATTTAGCCAATTATAAATTTTCATAATATTTTTGTGAAAAACTAAATCCTGCAATTTTTTCAAAAAAAATAAAAGAAAAAACTTCACCCGTACGAAATTTTTCACACGAAACGGACTCTCTAATCAAAATCTTCTTCCTAATATATGTCAAACAGTTTTCTTTCTTTTTTTTTTTTTTTCTCAAATGTTTTTTGTTCTTATTTTTAAGTATTTGATGAGTAATATATATATATATATATATATATATATATATATATATATATATATATATATATATATATATATATATATGTAAATATATATATATATATATGTAAATAGACCTCACCAACGGTTAAATCCCTAGACGATTTCCTCACCAACGGTGGAACAACATCACTATTAAGCAAAAGAGAGGTTGTGAGGTGGTGCCGTCAACCATATTGTTAGTTATTTATTTATGGATTAAAAATAGATCAAACTTCATACTCCGTGACAATAGACTCAGAAACAGATTGGTTATTTATTTATGGATTAAAAATATATCAAACTTCATACTCCGTGACAATAGACTCAGAAGCAGGGTTTAAATTGCCGCCCGTGCCGCAGCGGCACGGGCGGCACGTACCGTGACAATAGACTCAAATAGGGGCACGGTACAGGGGTATCGCCCATACCGTGACAATAGACTCAAATGGGGGCACGGTACAGGGGTATCGCCCCCGTCTCGAGCGATACCTTACCCAACAGGGTATCGCCGTGCCGAGCGGCATGGCACACATTTTTTATTTGTTTATTTTAATCTTTAAATTAATCTTTAAAAAAATTAGGTTATTTTGTTCACTAATTTAGATTGTTAGTAAATATGAGTATCTTTAAGAGACTTAGATTATTATTATTTACTAACTAATATAAAAAATAAAGAGATAAGATAAAGACATTTAGATTATTATTATTTACTAACTAATATAAAAAGTAAAGAAATAAGATAAAATGAGAATGTGGTTATAAATCATATTTTTAAAAAATTTAAGTTGTTATTATTTACTAACTAATAGCAATCTAAATCTTTTAAATATTTAGGTTTTATGATTAAAAGTATTGTTTTATCTCTTTTCCTTCTTATATTAGTTAATGAATAATAGCAATCTAAATATTTTAAAAATCTAATCGGTACCCACATTCTCATTTTATCTTATTTTTCTACAATAACAACCTAAATCTCTTAAAAATCCGACTTGTACCTACATTCCTATTTTATTTACGTATTTCTCTGTAATTTTGTTTGAAATTAATTTAATCATAAAAATTATAGCTAAGACGGTCCGTCTTTAGAATGCGGTGAGCCTTCTGTATGTGGCGCTGATATGACAAGCTGATATGACAAAAATAGGGGTAGTTTTATAAAATTTTTTTTGATAAGATTATTTCGCAAATTATAAAATTTTAGAGAGTTATTTTGAAAAAAAAATCCATTATACTTTATATATATAAAAAAATATCAATATGTTAATTGGTTAGTATAGTAAGCTATATATAGCTAATATTCATAGTTTTTTGACTAAATATTTCAAAACAATATTATAAGAGTTTATTGAAAACAAAAAAAATAAAAAAAAAAAACGTGCCAGAGCGTGCCACTGGAAAGTCATGCGTATCTATCGGCACGCAAGCGTGCCACGTATCGGCACGCAAGCGTGCCGGTACCGTACCGTGCCAGGCGGCGAGCGGCACGCTCCCGTGCCACGGCACTTCCAATCTTGCTCAGAAGACTAATAAGTTGAGTTGGGTGAGCCCAATAAGTTGAGTGGGGCTGTGGTCCATAATAGACCTAACGGCGAGAGACCCAATAATAGATCTAACATCTAGATGGACTGAGTCTGGAAGATCCGTGGATGCTGTGTTTATATGTTTTAAGGTACCGTTTGGTTCGGAGATTATGAGCTTGGAGATAAATTTTTTTATTTCTGGAATAGTTTGACTTTTCCGGAATAGTCAGAGATAAAAGAAAAAGTGTTTGATTTGTAAAACTATTATTTTTATAAATAGCTGAAATTGTGTTTGGTTTAATTTTTGAAATAAAGCGAGAATAGTAAAATAAAAAATAATTATAATTCTAAAATAATAATATTTTATCTAATTAATTAATATAAAATATTAATTAAATAATAATTAATATTTGTATAAATTAAAGTTTATATTTTAGTAAATAATACTGTTTAATTTTTTTAAAATTAAAGTTAAAAATTTTAATTTTAATTATCTCGAAAAATATGTAAAAGACGATGCAAAAATTTTAATTTTTAAATTTATATAAATTAAAAAAGTTCTATAAAAATTTAAATTTGCATAAATTTAAAATTTTAAAATTTTTAAAAGTTTTAGATTTATAAAAAATTAAAGTTAAAAATTTATAAAATAAAAAAATTAAATTTAAAATTTTATAAATTTTAATTTAAATTTTAAAAAATAATTAAAAAAAATGAAAACAATCTTGTATTCGGATGGGAACAGTCTTATTCCCACCAATGAAAGAAATTATTATCCCTCTCTTTAACGGGCTATTTCAGAATACGCTGTTAGAAGAGAATAACAAATTCCTCTATTTTTTTTTTTTTTTTTTAAGTTTGGAGGATAAAAGGGATAAAAAAATTATCCCCTTTATTCCGCAACCAAACATAGTCTAAGGTATCGTTTGGTAACGGAATAATCAGAACTAGCTATTCTGGAGATATGTATAAAGTACGGAATAAGAGGGAAAAAGCGTTTGGTTCGGTTCCAGGGATAAGAGATTTTGTGTTTGGTATGAGAATGAGGAATAAGAAGAATAAAGAGGTTGTGATGATGAGAGTGTATTGGGAAGGAAAAGAGAGAGAGGAGAGAGAGGGATTTGTGATGATGAGAGTGCATTGGGAAGGAAAAAAGAGAAAGGAGATAGAGGAATTTGTGATGATGAGAGTGTATTGGAAAAAGAGAAAGGAGGGGAGGAGGGATAGTTTAATAAAAAAAAAAATTATAAAATAATAGATAAGAACTGTTGTTCCAACTTATTCTGCTTGTACTAGAACTACTGTACTGAATAATTCTTGGTGCGTTTGGTAGAATAAAGGGGATAAACCTCTTATTCCCGGTTCTAGCCCCGAAACAAACGATACCTAAGTGAATTAATGGTATATTTTTAATCGTTAAACTTTGAAGATTAATGATTAGCACCAAAAATTTGATGAGCAATGCTACCTGTACACCCCGAAGGGGTGTACATCATACACCTTCATCATTTTAATGGTGACGATACTTTTTACGGGTCACATCGAGTGACCCATCATCACACCCCCACCCTTAGATGGGTGGGGTGTATGATGTACACCCCGAAAGGGGTGTACACATAGCATTTTCCAAATTTGATAGTGCGTGCTATGTGGATGTGAGAAGGAGACATTAAACCATGTATTTTCTCGTGTTTATATCAAATTCTTCCTCGCTAATCTACAGATCAAACATTACACTTTTTCGGCGAGAAATGTGCTAGATTTATAAAAATCACTAAAATAGGCAGCCCACATAAAAGGGAAAAAGCCTTACTCTCCCTAGCCGCCAGATAAACTGACTGGAGAAAAATAATGTCATCTTTTAGAAAAGAGACAATAATTCTTTGTTGGTACTTTTAAATATCTAAAAACAATTTATACAATTTAAAAAATTCTATTTAATTATTCTGTAATTTTATTTTTATTTTATCGTAAAATTCTATTATTGGGTTTTTTAAAACCACAAAGGGGAAAAGTGATGAATATATATATATATTTTATTGTCTTATTATTTGCAAAAAAAAAAAATATTATTATTTTGTTCTTCTTTAGAAATGCAAATGGATCCGGATTGATGGAATATGGGCTTCGATCCACCCAGGTCAATAATAATAATAATAATAAAATCCGTCTTTAATTGTAAAATTTGTGAAACAGCAAGTAGGGACAAATACTCGAATTTTTTTGACACTATACTAATTTGGATAAAATAGAAGATATGATTAAAAATATTTTGAAGGGATAATTTGAATTTTAGAGCAAATCCATTCATTCTGAGTAGGCACTGGATCTGCATTTCCTGCTGTGTTTTGTTAATAAAAATGGAAATATGTTGTAATAAATGCAAACTGTGCAATTCAGCCTCAGGACAAATATGTTATGATTGAAATAGTTCAACAAGATATTAAGGATAATTTTGTCATTTCCTTTTTTTTTTTTTTTTTTTTTTTTATAGATTACACCTAGCATCCTTTTCTTTAAATGCCTTTACTTTCTTTTTGGCCTTTTCTTATGAACTCAATATTTATTATATTTTATTTTGTTCGAGCAATGCTACATGTACACCCCGAAGGGGTGTACATCATACACCTCCACCTTTTTAATGGTGGCGATATTTTTTACGGCTCACATCAAGTGACCCATCGTCACATCCCCACCCTTAGATGGGTGGGGTGTATGATGTACACCCCGAAAGGGGTGTACACATAGCATTTTCCCTCAAAAAATTCAACAGGGCATTTTACACTAAAATCTAATAAAAAAACATATTGATTATTTGTCATTTAATTTCTCCCACATCATATCTAATAAATGGAAAAGTCTACCTATACACCCATCATCGGGGGTGTAAATCCTACATCCGGAAATGAACGCTCCGAATTACTCTTGAGATAAGCAATAAATTCAACTATGATATTTTCACTCCTGTTTTTTTATATTATTATATATTTTCTCTCCACTACTCCGGATTACTCTTGAGATAAGCAATAAATTCAACTATGATATTTTTACTCTTATTTTTTTAGGTTATTATATATTTTCCCTCCACTACTTTCTCCTTGTGTACCGGTACCGGTACATTATGTATCGGCACACAAGTACTCTCTATTTATTTATTTATTTATTTTTAAAAAAATTATGAATATAAATTTAAAAAAATTTAGAATTTAAATTAAACAATTAAATTTAAATTTAAAAACTAAATTTGCACAAAATTAAATTTAAATTTTTCCACAAAGTTAAAATTTAAATTATACTAGTGCCAAGAATGTTCCATGAGAGGAAGACATGATCCGAAAATTAAATATACATTTTTGCAATTTAATAATTGTAAAAGATATTTCAATTTATAATATTTAAATTTTAAAAATATTTAATTTTATTCCAGTTTATATTTTTTTATTTTATTTTATAATAAATTTTGAAACAAATAAAATATAAAAAATATTTAAATTTAAAAGAGTACCGGTATTGAAAAAGAGAGGGAGTGAGAATAAAATGTTTAAAATATTAGATCAATCTTGACCGTCCACGTTCGGGGTGTATGATATACACTCCGAACGTGGTTGTACCCTAGCACTCCCCAAATATTTCTTTAATTACTGTGAAAATTTTTGGTGTATACCAAACCTGTACCTTGTACCTTATTGAAATTTCAAGGATTAAAAAACAAATTAGACCAAATTTAGGACTAGTCCAAATTTGTACCCACCACCAATATGTATTAATATTTTTTATTCAGATATAAATTCAGATGAGGATATATGTCCGATGTTAATTTTTTGCTATTATATCAGCTATAAATATATTAACATATGTTAGAATATTTTTTCGAATTCAAATGTAAATTTATTTTTTATTCGAATATAAATCGGATAATAATATATCCTAAAATGTACAAATAAATATATATAAACTAGAATTTGCAATATTGAAACTAGAGCTTATTACTTATGTTTAAATTTTTATATCCCTATAGGACTAAAATCTAAATATAATTTTAATATAAAACCCAAAATAAAATAAATAGTGAACATAAAAATAATTTTATTTTTTTATAATATATATGTGACATCCCAATAGTCTCATATCGGATGAAAATGGAATTGTAGTTTGGTTTATAAGAGACCATAGACACGAGTAATAATAATTGGGTTTAAGCATTTTGGGCTGTGGGTTGGGTTCAACGAGTTATTATTGTTAGTGGGCCGGGTCGTTACATTTGATATGAGAGCCAATAATCAGCCGGAAGTGTGTGATGAGTCTCGGCTGAGACTGGGTCTAAATGACAGAGCTATAGCGACACAAATCTCACATCGCATGGTATATGTGTTTGGGCTGACGAGGACGTCAGGCCTAAACGGAATAGTCCCACATCGGATAGGAGTATGGATATGTTTGGATATATATAAGATATAGACACTAATAATAACAATTGGGCTTAAGCAGGACTGTGGTGTGGGCCCAACGAGTTATTATTGCTAGTGGGGATCACAAATTCACTCAATTTATTAATTTTCTAAATTTATTATTATAAAACAAAAAATTGAATCTATTTTAACATATAAATAAATGGCCTATATATATATATATATATATATATATATATATATATATATATATATATATATATATATATGCTTCAAGTCCACTCATCACACAGTTTAGAAATTTATTTTAAATTTTTAATACTAAAAAAAAAAATCAATAAGATTAGTGAGTAATATTAGTTATCGAAGGACTTCAGATATAAAATTTACATTTTTTTAGTGAATTATATTTGGTTATATAAAATTTACATTTTATATATCAATTTACATATAGCATTGCGCTTGTAAAGAACCGACTCGGTAACCATAATAATTTATAAAAATAGCTTAAATGTTTCACATAATATTTATTTCTCACATTTTCGACTAATTTGTTAGATCAAAATTATCAATTAAAAATATTTAAATCTAATTATTATTAATAGCATGCTTAATAATAATCAAAATATTTTTTATATTTTTAATTAAATTTTTTTTTTATTAGAGGTGGGACTACTAAATCGTTACAGAGCATAAAAAATATTTAATTATTTTACAATATCGTACTACTTAGATATATAAAACAAAAAAGATCAAACGAAATATTTTGTCACAATGCTCAAGTCAAAGTCCTAATAATAAAAAGTTTTAAGTCCTTAATATTACTTAATTGTTGAAATAGTGACAAAGTTATATAACAATTTTTCAGCAAAAGTGTATAGATCAATCAATGCATTGGGCCCAAAAATAAAAAAATAATAATAATATTTGAAGGGCCCCTCAACTATATGTCATTTGGAAACAGACGTCTCAATTTTTATTTATTTATTTTTTATCTAGGCCCTCCTTATCTTTCCCAATAAATTTTAATTTTTTTTTAATAAATAAAAATGGATCAATTAATTATTAGTAACTAATTACATCAATAATTTGATAAAATTTCTATTGTAAGTAAGTATAAAAACTCGAATAATAATAAAGAAAATAAAAGCTGAGGGGTGTTAATAAAAAAAATAAAAATTGAGAGGCATATTTTAAAATATATTTTTATCAAAAAAATAATAAAAAATAATTGTCTGATCCTGACACATCACGTCATATTTTAAATTTAGCCAAAAAAAAAAATTTATAAAATTTAGAAAACACACATAAATTTTTTTATAATTTTGAAGATCTACTTTTTATAAAGCAAATAATATTTTTATATTTGATTATAGACAAAAGTTAATATATTTCAAATTATGTAATTTCTTATCCGTAAGCCCTTTAGATCATATAGATTAATATTTATTAAATTAAATTTTAATTTTGATACCTATCCACTAAAAATAAAGGGTCCCACCGTTTTATTGCTTTATTTTTCACTTTAATCCACCCCAAAATAATAAAAGAAAAAATTAAATTAAAATAATAGAAAATTTTAAAAGTATTAATAATAGAAAAATTTTAAAAAGTATTAATAATTGAGGAATCTATTTGACATCTACTCTATAGTTGAAGGGCTTCCATATATTTTTTTGGCTTAGAAGATATATATTGAGTCATTGACTAAAAAAAAGGATAATATTTAAGGGCCTACCATTTTTGGCCATTTTATTTTAATCACTTCAATCTACTGCAGAACCAAAAACTGGATGTGGACGTCTCTTTCTAGTTACATTCCAATTCCTTTCATAATCTTTCCCAAAATCATCATCATCATTATATATATATATATATATATATATATATATATATATATATATATATATATATATATATATATATATCGATAATTGCCTGTATATTCCTGAAATCTGAAGAAATATCTAATTTACTCTTTTTATTTTTTTCTTTCTAATATATTCTTCATACGTTCCACCGTTATTAAAAATATTCCTACCGTTTCCCTTTGTTAAGTTAACTAGGGTTAAACTAGAGTTAAATAATAATCGGAGTTGAAAATTATCAGATATACCTATTTTGTCCCTATCTACTAAAACTATTGAAAATTTTAAGGGTACATAAGCAAAGTTGGTTATGTTAGAAAGGTATATTTGAAAGGGCAAAATGGTAATTTCACATAGATAACGACAGTTCCAAACGGCACACTAACAGAGTTTAACTTCAGGGATATTTTAGAAAGAAGTTGGAACGTACGAAGGGTAGTTTTAATATTAGCCTTCTAAGAGGGGTAAATCTAAAAACAGAAAATTTTTTAAGAATATATAGGAAATTGCCCAATATATATATATATATATATATATATATATATATATATATATATATATATATATATATATATATATATATATATATATATATATATATATATATCAAATATAACGACTCGACCCACTAGCAATAATAACTTGTTGGG